>JAOXJP010000006.1:7324919-7342314 GCA_025762735.1 Platanus orientalis | reverse complement strand
ACAAGATCTTTTATCTCTTATGGTTTTTTAAACTTCATCATTCCACAACCAAGTTTATTAGATGGTTGCACTTTCCCTCTAGATTCTCTAAAAACCTCTTTTGCTACTCTTTTAAAGCAACCGATCATTTCATTCCACAAAACATTTATATCTTCTTCCAAATTCCATTTCCCCTTGTTTTTCAATTTATCTCTAAATTTTGCTAATTTTTCATTTTTTTAGGTTTCACCATCTAATTCTTGTGTAATTAACTTCTTCTTTCTTTCTTTTCCATCTTTTAATACGAACATCTAACACCATTAGCCTATGTTGTGTGGTTAAACTCTCCCCTAAAATAACCTTATAATCTCTACATATTGACTGTTTATCCTCCTAGTAAGAAAAAAGTCTATCTGACTTCTATACAACCCACTTTTGAAAGTAACCAAATGTTCCCTTCTCTTTATGAAGTATGTGTTTGCTATTGCAAAATCATATGTCAATGCAAATTCTAGGATTGTTTCTTCAGCCGCATTCCTTTCTCCAAATCTGTATCCTCCATGGACTTTCTCATATCTGCCACTAGTTTTCCCCCACATGTCCATTTAAGTCACCTCCTATAAATATTCTCTCAGATTCAAGAATTCCCTAAACTAATCCATCCATGTTTTCCCAAAATTGTTTTTTAATAGTTTCATCTAATCTTACTTGAGGTGCATAAGCACTGATTATGTTAATTCCATCACCTATTCTTCTATTTGAAAACTCAATAATCTTCTACAGATGTTACCAAATACAAATAAATAAATAAATAATACTAAAATCACTATTCATGCACCATCCTGGTTTCTTCCAAACTAAAAGATGAGAAAAATAAATAATAATAAATACCTGGATTTGAACATGTTGGATTATTGGCTGTTGTTGGCCACTTGGAATGGAAGCCCCAGCATGGAGTACTGTGTGATAGTTGAAGAGAAGAGAAATTTTAAGAGAACCAATCACACACAACACAAAAGCTTCTAAAATCTGAATTACTAAAGGCCTAAAATCATGTTTCAATCTTCAGCTCTACACTATTCTTGACTTGAAGGAACTCTTGAGTCTTGAGTCTTAAATCTCATTTGAAGAACATGATAGATTACACAAAGGTTGAGCTCTGCACGACTTGAATTTTGAAATTGAAGAAATGAAATGACGTGAACAATTTGAACTTTTGAAAGGAAGAGTTGTATTCACTATTATATCTTTAATAATTTAACCTAAAATAAGTTTTAATGTTAAAAAAAAAAAAAAAGACTCGGCCAAGTCATGGGAGTTAACTGAGTCACCCTCATGACTCGGCGGAGTCTAGTACACAAAAGAATCACCTACTTGACTTGACTCCCATACCTCAAGAGTCAAGTTGTCAACTCAGCCGAGTCACCGAGTCGACTCGAGGAGTCAACAAACTATGGATTTTACTATGTAAGCACATTCTTTTTCTCCAAAAAGTCCTTCAATTGAAGGTTTTTACAGATGTAACAATGAAGGCTTCTAATTTTTTGAGCTTTCTTGGGATTTCAAGGTTTGAAATCTCCTAGCTTTGATCCTCAAATGATTTTGCTGAGAACAAGAACACTAGGATCAATTTTTAATGCCACTCACACAATAATAAAAGATTTACCAATAACTTGCACAGAAAACTTAAGACCTTAGAACTTGAGAGACCTTTTCATTGTGTAAGAACACCCTCTTTTGTTCACGATCATTCTTTTTAAAATCTAGAATATTATTCCAGAATTTTGTGAGTTGCCAAAGAGGTTTCCAATTCTACTGCTCAATCGATCGAACTTCACTCTCAATTGATCGAGTGTTGCCATCTCTTACTACGTCTCTGTTCAATCAATCCAACCCATTCTAGATCGATCCATAATCCTCGATCTGTCCCGTAACACTCTAGATTGATCGAGACTGGTCAATCTCATATGTTTTCCATTTTTTGTATGAGGGATTTCACTCTAAGGCTTGGGCAAGTCCTCTAGACACCACCCAAGGTCTTTTGGCTTGGTCTTGCCCATTTTTACCTTTTACCAACCTTTGTGATTAGATTTTCATATGAAGCTCAGTAGCTTGCTCTCTAAGATGTGATGTGACTTGACTTGAGACTTCACACATCTTTTTCTTTGTGACCTTGTGCCTCTTGTCTTTTGTCTTTGTGGTCCTTTGTCTTCCAGCCTTGTCTGCTTTGCCTTCTATAGCTCTTCTCAGACTAGAATCACATTACATAATTACATGAACTATACATGCATGACTCTAGGAGCATTACAGACATGTACTTTTACATAGGAATGGAATTGACAATTACAACTACATATTGCACTTACAGTAGGAACTATGCACCCTCTTAAAATCCTAACCAAGTTTAGTTAATATATAATAATGATCAGGTTTATTTTTTATGTAGCTAAACTTCGGTTTGATTTTGGGGTCTCAGTTCAGCCTGTGTTCTGCTCAATTGGCTCTGCATCTGCCCTAATAGATAGCATGTCTCCATCCAACAAATATAAGTTTTGATTCATGAGACCCTACCAAAAGTGCCAGACTAAACTAAACATTCCTGCCAAGCTTAAAAGATGGTAAACTATCAAACTGAACATTGAAAAGAAGAGTATCTGAAACAGGAGATTTAAATTATTTCGGCTAAAAAGGTTTCAAGTCATTGACATTTGTGTGGAGTATTTTATTAAACATGTGTTGCATAGCAGAAATACATGCCCATAACCTAATGGTCGTGTGGTGCTAGCTTATAAAGTTGACATAAACAAAATAAGTGAAATAGGAGGCTCATGCTATGTAACTTGAGTAAAGCTTGAATAGAACGATTGAATAGGATAAAAATGTAGGAATGATTTTTTGGATAACTGACAGCTGATTTTATCAGGAGAAAAAAATAGAAAGATTACATGCTAAAAATACAACAATAAAAGCAGTACTACACCTAATCTTCCGGAATGACACTACCAATTAAGACCAAAGATAACCCCACTCCCCAATTGGCAAGCTTATTGGCCAAGACATTTTGTTCCCTTAGAAAATGGACAAGGAAAGATTCCAAAAAGGACACCAAATCCCTAATCTCATACACATGGTGAGCAAGCTTCCATGAACAATCCCCCTTTCCTTTTTGCCAAAATGTAGGAATGATCAAATCTGTTAAATTAATCAAGGGGACAATCTCTTGAATTTATAGAAAACCCACTTGAGATTAATATTTTCTCTTACCTGTAACTCAATAAACACATTGATTTCTACTCTGTTTTTTCAATTTGAGCCACTAAAGATATTGAAAACACAATTGAGAGAATGATTGGAAAAAGAAAACACCGGATCATTATCCAAAACCCTTTGTATTTCTGGGTACAGCTGCGCTTGAACAGTTATACAACGGAACCACCTCCAGACTGAAGAACAAACGGACAAGGCTTAAGTTTTTTTGAGGGATCAAAGCCTAATGATCCTGCTCTCAACGTTGTTTCTTGGGGAATTAAAAGAAACGAGAGAGAGAGAGAGAGAGAGAGAGAGAGAAGGGACTTACCTTCTGGGGTGAAGACGAAATCATGATCCACACCATGCTGGGCTTGAGCGAAAAAGATGACCATTATAAACAAGCAAACTTTTGTCAACTCAACGGCTATATACCCATTTTTTGAATGGGATGCCTTCATCGAAAAAATCCAAATGATTTGATCGGATTTCATTGTGGAGTATAAGAATCATGAAGGAAAATGCAACATAGAAAGCAGAGCCATCATAACCACTTTTATAAGACAACCAAACATGCACCCCTATTGCAAGATATGGAAAACTGAACGGTTTTCCAAAACTTTATAATGTTTTCCTGTGTTTCACTTGCAACCAAATAGAGCCTTAAAGTTATTCACATCCCCAGGGTGCCTACTCCTCTTAATTGGCTGTAGTTTTGCTTTCATAATAAACTCCACAAGCCTAGATCAAAATATTTAAAGAAAAAAAAATGTGAGAAGAGGCCAATTAGCTTAGTTTCGTAAAGTCTAGATGTATTGATGCCAAAACTTGGGTGCGAGACCTGTCTTTGCCCTATAACTGTGTAACCACCCAGAAGCCCACCCAAAAAATAAAAATAAAATAAAATTACTATGAAAACCCAATGCCCCTACCATGGGTGGCTGCGACATCTCCCCCTGGAGCATTCCGCAATTGATGCTCCACTCTAACCCGAGTTGTTGCCATCTTCCTTTCACACAAAATAATAATGATAATAATTTGCCAGCTGAGCAGTCGCCTAGGAATATTTTTTGCTAGATGGGAGCCTAGTTTGATATTTATATGTAATGGTAACAAACTAATAATGTATAACTGTATGTTAGATTCAATAAAGATATGCAATGTTGAATATATTTAATAAAATCAATATTGTGAAATTTTTGCTAGCAATATTCCAACTAAATTTAACATGGAACCAAATCGAATTTCTAACTTCTTAAAAATCCAGAGTTTCGTAAGTCAATAGGTGATCACCAAAGTGTCTAGGCAACCAGCCAAGTCCATCACCGATGTGGAATAGTGCCTAGGATTTAAGGAATCTAGAACCAAATGATGCAAACAACATCATGTGACCTATGTATGTACCCCTACATAAGAGGGCTAGATTCAAGTGTATATGTTATGTAGGGTTATTTAGCGTCATAGGGGGTAACATTTATTTGATGTGTCCATGTAACAAGGCCAATAGTGCCAAAATTTTGGTTGGTTGTTTTTTAGAGTAATCCTGTTTTGATGTTTAGCCCACTTTTTCAAAGGTCAAAACTTGTTTTTTTGGGTTGATTTTGGTGTCATTAGATAGCTTATTCAGTTACATTTCTAACGAGACCATGATTGCACAAATCCGAGGTGATTGGGAAAGTTATGACCAAATTACCGACGGGGTGTCAATAAAAACGGTAATAATGTTTTTTAAAAAGTCTTAAGTTTTAATAGTTTAGACTTTACAAAATTTTATGTTTTGGAAAGTCTAAGAATTAGGAAAACTTGTGTATCAAGTTATCAATGTTTTTAGAAAGTTTTATTATTTAGAAAACTTGCCTAGCAAGTTTAGGATTTTTAAGAAGTTTCAAATTTTAGCAAGTTTCTAATTGTTTAAGATTGTAAGCCTATTTAAAGGCAACCCCTCCGCAATAATTTGATAGTAAAGAATAAACAAGGTTTTGAAGATTTGGGTGTTGCCAAGGTATGGTTGTAACCATGTTGTCCTTCTCCAAGGGTTGATGTCACTCGTGGCTCCCCTCTCTCTTCTTCTTCCATAGGTGTAACCACAAGCTCCCACTCTCCTTTAAGGTATATCTCTTATCTTTCTACTTTTCTTAGTTTATTCTACATCTCTCTTTTTCTTTTCTCCATATTCATTCTTATCTTCTTATTTTATCTTCTTCTTCTTCTCTTTAAACTTCCGTTAAAAGACCTTCAAGTTTATGAAATTCTATGATTTAACCCATCAATTTTTGTCGGAATTCAATGAAATTTTAACTGTAGAACTTTGAAACATGTCAAAAACGGCCATAAAATTTTCAGAATTTTCTAACATGTCAAAGGGGCATTTTGATAATTTTTGGATTTTTATCCAAAATTACAAAAATACCCTTTTAAGCTCTTTTCTTATATTTTATCATCTTTTTCTGTTCTAAATTCTTAAATTTTCGTGGCTACTTGTTTGTTTCTAAACTCTATTTTTGATTTATTTGTTTACACATCCTTTATTTTAATTTATTTGAGGGCTTTAGAATTATTCCACAAAAATTTTTGGTATCTTCCCCTTGTATTGCATCGATTTCGGTAACAGAGCCAAGCATCCAACTAATTCCTATCTACTTGAGTTCCTACGGTTATACATCATGAAATATATAGGTTATGGAGATCCCCTTGAAGGCTATCATTGGACTCTCTACCATGACCCTCAAACTTTTCAATGTTATGAGAATATGATCAAGTATCTAGGGAAACCTAAAATCAGGCAAGGGCCTGATCGATTGGAAGGGTAAGACAGGAGCATTGTTTTGAATATTGGCACTGCAAGATTCTTCAAGGTCAGCGTGATATCCTTCGACGCAGGCTTCGTGAGCTTAATGATGACTTTATCATCACATCACTTAATAATATACAAAGGATCGTTGATGGTATGATCAAGAGCTCAAAAGAATGAGAAAGGACTAGAGTAGAACAAGAGGCAATAAGAGTTCAGATTAATACATCTCCTTCAATTCCACAACTTTATTCTAAAAGCCATATAGAAGCCTGAAAAAAAATCTAAAGCCAGAAAAAAGAAGAGATCAAGGCGAAAGAATTCTTACAAAGAATCCATATTTAGACATCCTCCTCCTACCATGTTGCAGTTCATCACCAAAGGTCAAACTTTGCTAAAGCCCGAAAAGATCCCAGTTCGAGCAAAATCCCAGAAGTAGACCAAATCAAGATCAGAGTTCAAGCAACCATTTAGTCTACAAGGTACATGTGAGTCATCAATTCTAGGACCTCCATCACATCTACCACCTTCATTGCGAACTCCTAACATATTACCAAGCTGTGAGGGATTATGGTTGATTTCAAATTCGAGATCGAATTTCTCCCCACCCCGGGAGAATGATGCAGACAACATCATGTGACTTATGTATGTACCCCCACATAAGAGGGCTAGATACAAGTGTACATGTTATGTGGGGTTATTTAAGGTCTTATAGGGGGTAACATTTATTTTCTGTGTCCATGTAATAAGGTCAATAGTGCCAAAATTTTGGTTGAGTTTTTTTGTAAGAGTAATCTGTTTTGATGTTTAGCCCACTTTTTCAAAGATCAAAGCTTGCATTTTTTGGTTGAGTTTGGTGTCATTAGATAAGTTATTCAGTTATCTTTTTAACAAGACCACAATTGCACAAATCCAAGGTGATTTAGGAAAGTTATGACCTAATTACTAAGGGGGTGTCAGTAAAAACAGGAATAGTGTTTTTTTAGAAAGTCTTTAAGTTTTAGTAGTTTACGAAATTTTATGTTTTGGAAAGTCTAGAACTTGGACATCAAGGTATTAATGTTTTTAGAAAGTTTAATATTTTAGAATACTTGCCTAGCAAGTTTAGGATTTGTAGGAAATTTCCAATTTTAACAAGTTTCTAATTGTTTAAGATTGTAAGCCTATTAAAAGGCAACCCCTCCCCCGTAATTTGATAGTAAAGAATAAACAAGTTTTTGAAGATTTGGATGTTCCCAAGGTATAGTTGTAGCCAAGTTCTCCTTCTCCAAGGGTTGATGTCACTCATGGCTCCCCTCTTTCTTCTTCTTCCATAGATGCAACCACAAGCTCTCTTCCATAAGTGTAACCACAAGTTCCCTTCTTTCTTTCAAGGTAAATCTTCATTCTTTTTCTCACTTTTAGTTTCTTCTTAACTTTTTCTTTCTATACTACTCTATTCTCATTCTTTTTATCATATTCTTCTTTCTTCTTTTTCTTCTTCTTTTTCTTCCTTCTCTTGAAACCTCCATTAAAACACCTTCACTTTTTTTCTGAAATTCTTTAATTTGACCCATCAAATCTTATCGGAATTTCATGAAATTTTAACTGTAGAATCCTGTCACACGTCAGAAACGACCATAAAATTTTCAGGATTTTCTGACGTGTCAAAGGGGCATTTTGATAATTTTTGGATTTTCTGTCCAAAATTACAAAAATATCTTTTTGGGCCATTTTCTCCTATTTTTCTATTCAAAATTCTCCTCATCTTCTTTCTATGATTTTATTTTCTGATTTTTTAATTTTGTGGTTACTTGTTTGTTTCTAAATTCTATTCTTGATTTTTTTTGCTTCTACATCCTTTATTTACATTCTGTAAAGCTTTGGAAAATTATTCAAAATCAATTTTTGGTATCTTCTCCCTTGTACCGCGCACCAGTTATTACTATCTTGTCTTCACCAGGTGGAAAGCACACTTGCCTTCTCATACTAAATATCATTTTCATTCAAACATGCATGTATAGAGATGGATAAATAGACAGATAGATGTAGATGGACAAATATATGTTCAAGTAAAGCATTAAATAAAAATATTTTAATACATGTTTACAAACAAAAGGAAATAGAAATTGACACCTTTATTATACTGACATACCAACAAAACCAACTCATAATTCGATATCTCAACAACACATCTGCCTCAATATTGAATCCAAGAGGGGGGGAGGGGGAAACAAGCTCACATATTTTTCAAAAATAATATCAAGTTGGCAAAGACTATCTGCCAATTTCCAACATTGTGTTCCAGCAACTGAATATTTAGATCTATAACTATTCCATATGTAACATCTCAACATATGAAATCGAGAATAAACTTATATCATCAAAATATATGATGGCACACTGAACTTGATATTTAATATGAATGAAACTAGAATAAATGGACACCTAATCTATATAACGTAATTATTTTATAATTTTATCTGAATCTTCCTCGTGTGATTAAAAGAACTTTAGAAAGGAACATTAATGAGCTTCCTTGCAAAAATTGTTGCAGGATCTGCAAGTAAAAACATATGAAGCTACAAGCAACTAGTTATATAATAATGTTAGCATGCTCTAAAATGATATGCAAGTCCTTTTAACGGAGCAAGGGAACCATATCAATAACAGAAAATATGGAAAAGAAATTTCTTATGTACAAATATAGCCCTATTACACCTTACAATTGAATGATAAAATTTTACCAGCTCAAAAAAAAAACAAAAAATATGTCAGTGTTTTATTCCCAAACCAAAGATGTCTACCTTATATTCAAGAGCATCAAATCCTTTGCAGATGAATTCAAACAAAGTTGTCAAATTCTCAGGGCTGGGTGCAGTTACAAAAATATTTGAATACCTGAAAAAGAAACAAAAAGGATTTGTCTCACGAGAAATTAACAAAGAAAAATCTTATGGAAAAACAAAGAATTTCATAAAACATTGTTTGGTTCAAACATATGACCCTGCAGCAATAGCTCCTGCAATTGCTAGGCCAAGTGCAGCTGATTTCCCACGGCCACGTGCAGCAAGCAAAGCAACCGTGCTCCGAAGTGTCTTATCAAGAATTGCATCAAGGAATGTAATGACAGCTTTTCCCTATTTAACACATAATATTTATTAGCTGAAACTTGAAAACTTTCTCCAAATCGTAACCAGCAAACAAAGAATATAAGAACTTCATCCAAGTGAGAAAACTGCAATTCTACCTGATCCAATGTACAACACTTCCTAATTAAAGGACCGACAGGAAAATCATCATTTAATTGTTCCTTCAGATTCTTCAAGTCTCGTTCGGTTTCGGAAAGCCCTTCAGAGTCCTTCAAAGACAACAGGAATCAGATCCTGATTTCTAGCTGTCAACTGCCTCATTAAGTAGATAATACTAACAACTCATTTTCTTATTCTTTAAGGTGATGAGAATATAAGCCAAAAGTGCAAATAAATCCTTCCCTCAAGGCGCCTAACATCACATAGAAATTTCAGAACAAGTTTAGACTTCTGTAAACATCTGAAGGGTAAAAAGGTACCTCCATAACTGGAACTGGTGCAATTGACCTTATATGAGACGAAATTGGTAAAATGTTTAGCTCATCGTCCATAACCACACATGCTTTGCATGACGCAAGAGATAATAAGAAGCGTTCATTAAAGCGTCCTCCAGCTGCCTCAGAATGGGATTCTGTCCGAAACCTTTCATGAACATCCTGAAGTCAGCACACATTCAATTAATAACAATGGTTGAAGCTTTAGAAAGATATTGAAAAAAAGAAATCAATTATCCCAGAACTTGACAATTATAACTGCACAAACTCTGGAGAAAAGCATCAATATTTTATCAAGACAAGTTTCTGAATCAAGAACTACTGCAAAAATATATTAAAAAGGTGTAGCAGATCATTAGAAGTAGTATATGGTTTATAGCACAAGAACAAGGAATGCAGCAATTGTTTACAACTCATTGGGTGCAACCCTTTTAGCAAAACAAATACTAGGTCTAAAGAAGAAACATGTGCAAACTATTACCTCATAATTGACTACAGCCGACCACAATCTACCAAAAAATAAAAAGTACTCTGAGGAATATAACCAATTGAAATTTGGAAGAAAAAAAATTCTCTTCAGCTCCTAGTCTCAATACATTTCATGCAACCTTCCAATAAAGAAGCAAAGCAAAGGTGTGAATGAAAGAAAAAATTGGGAAATGACAAATACGACTCTTTCAACAATATCGAAGAGAATGGAAGCTAGCTATGCACTATTAATGCATTGGGTATTGGTTGTAAAAATGATGTGCATGCACATACACTGGCTATGATTTGGAATCCACACTTTCAGGGAGACCATGTTGTATCACCCCAACTGCATTCATCCAGCTATATCTCCTCAGTATAATTGACGTGAAGTTTTGTCAATCATAAATTCTATAATGATCAAGAAAAAGGAAAGGAAAAAAACAATAGAATATGCAATTCATACGAAATGGAAGTGAGATGTTAGAAAAACAACATTACTATCACCCGGAAACCAGAAAAAGGTAAACCTTACAGCACTTAATGCAGAAGATTCAAAACAAGAATAAAAAAGAAAAAGAAAAGACCAATTGAAACGATACATCCTCTGCACAATTACACAAAATGTAATGATGAGAACAGAACCAATTATGTTGTAGACACAAGTCAATTGGTAGTATTTATCAAGCCTCATCTAAAAGGGGTCATTGGGAGGACAAAGGATGAGCTGCAGGACTTACCCAAAAAAAAAGGATGAGCTGCAGGCCAGCAGAGTTCTATGATCCACAGTCTACTAGATCATAATAGTTACTTTGACTTCTGTTTAGATAATAAAAGAGTAGGTTAGACATTTTTAGCTTCAGCCCTTTGTAATTTCTCTAAATTCTGAGGGTTTGCATGATGTAATAGAAAAGTAGCCCGCTGGACATATGAAAGGGGGAAGGAATTAGTAGTGGACGACAGCCTATAGAGAGACTACAGTATTAAACTGGATATTCTGGATTTCAGTGGAGAAAGCTATGTCGAGTCTTTCTTTGATTGGGTCACTCAGGTGAAGAGCATCTTCCAGTTCAAGCTCATATTGAATGATTGCAAGGTTCCTTTACTCACTACCTTCCTAAAGGGGTTGGCTGCTACCTAGTGGGAAGATTTTCTGCAAAAACATTGCTCAAGAAGAGCAGACCCTGTCAATTCCCAAACAGTAATGAAAGACCTTAGGGACAACAAGTTCGTGCCACTATATTACAACAGGGATCTATCTGATAAGCTGCAGAATCTCAAGCAAGGGGACAGAAATATAAACAGTTACACAAAGGAGTTCCACAAATTATTTCTGATTGGTCAAATTGATGAACCAGAAGAACAACATGCTGTGCAGTACATCAGTGGGTTTACGCCTGACATCAAGTATGAACCTACTCATTTAGCTACCAAAACATTGATGAGGCATATTCACATGCACGACGATCTAAGCAAATGAAGTACATATGGCATCAATTTGACAAGAGATCCAAGTAAATGACAATGTTAAGTTGACTCCAGAGCCTCAACAAGATCTTAGGAGTTCAGATGGAACTTGCTTTCATTGTAGAGAGAAGGGTTGGAACTAGGGCTGTCAGTTGGGCTTGGTTGGACCAGACCGAGGTCAGCCCCAACTCAGCCCGACATGTTTTACATATGCCTGAACTCAGCCCATTTTAAAACATTATGGGCTACGGGCCGAGTTCAGGCTGCCCAAACTAAAACTGTTCCCTTGGTCTTTGAGCTGATTTTAGGCCCACAACAGCCCCTAAATGCATATTGCATGGGCCTTTTTGAACAGATGACACATTAAACTATTTGATGATGGTAAATTTGTTAAAGACATGTAGACCCAAAAATAAAATAAAAACTGCAGGCCTAATATCAGCATCCAAATAAAAATGTTATTAGTTTACTACTTTGAGCCAGGTATCAGGCTGAAATTGAACCTACCCGAACTTGGCCTGAATAAAACTTTCGGCCTAAAAGCTGGGCCCAAACGCAGCCCAGCCTGAAGTTAGGTTGGCCCAGATCGAATATTTTTTGGGCCGGACATGTCGGGCTTCGGGCCAGCCTGGCCCAATTGACAGCTGATGCAGCACACAAGCTCTCATACCAAAATTGATGCAACACATAAACTCTGATACCAAAATTGATGCAGCACCAAGCTCTGATACCAAAATTGATACAGCAGTAATAGCACCACCCAAAGATGCCAATGAAAAGCAAGTCAAGGCTGATTTGGACAGGGTGGGGGAGTGATTTATAAAGGACAGCAGGGTCTAGGTTTAAGACTTGAAACAAAATCAGACTTGCTATTACTGTGGAGTTAGGTTTATGGTTCTGCAGGGTGTTTAATGGAGTTATGATAAGACAAACTAAGAATGATTAGGACATAAGATAGGACTGAATTTAGGCTGATACAGATTCTGCTTAGGGAGCAAAACAGATTCTGTCCTAGACAGAATTCAGCAGGAGCGAATCAGGATTGTGGAAGCTAAACACAGGCTGTAGGGGAACAGTCGGTCTGAAACAGCAGAATTATAGCCTATGTGGGTGGCTGATTAGATTCACACAAGGTTCAGCAATAGTGTGAAAAGGGTTGAGCAGGTTCTGTTCTGGGTTAAAACAGCAGGGTAATTAAAGAGCTATCAGGGTTCAAAGTGTGCCAGTCTGCCAGAACACAGGCTTAAAAGGGACAGATTAGAAGCTGTAAAACAGAACTAACAGTGGGTTAATGTAGCTGAAACCCAATTTATAAAAGGGCTGGTTCTAGACAGCAGGGTTTTAGTGGGTTAAAAGGTACTGGTTCAGGGTTATCAGCAGAGAGTAATAGGGTTTAGTTTGGGGATTAATCAGCAGCTGACTTCTGATTTTGTACAGAATACCTAACAAAGACAAAGAGGTTACTAGACATGGGGCTGCCGGTATCAAATCAATAGGGTTTTGGTTTTCTTGAAAAAAAAATAAAAAGGAATAGCAGGAGAAAGGTTGCCGCAAGACAGAGAGAGGATTCCTCCTAGGTTCTTGACTGAAATCAGAATGGAGAAGGCTCTTAGGACTGCCGCAGGGTTTTGAATGAAGGCATTCTCTGGGTTTATGGAAGAAAACAGCAAAGAAAGGATTGGGTGAAGGGTTACTAGCAGGTGCTGCAGGTTTTGGGTTTCATGAACACCTTCAAGAAGGTCCTTTAATCGTGAAAACAGTAAAACAAAGAAAAAGAAAGAAGATTACCTTTAGTGGAGTAATCCCTACACAGCCATCCCAAGGTAATCCTTACCTAGGGTTTCAAGCCAAGGCACAAGAACTTGAAAGAGAGGAGTTCCACTCGTGGAGAGCAAGAAAACCAGAGAATTTTTTTTCATATTCTGTTATAGTCGATTACAAGGGAGTATCCCTCCTTATATAGACTCAAAAATCAAAATTTAAAAGAAATTTTCCTAAATTAGAAACTAGAACTCTTTCCTAAGACTTTCTAAAAAACTTGCTAAAAAGAAATATTCAAATAGCCAAATCGCGTGGCTCTCTCAATGGAGTCAACCAGCACTTAATTTTGAATAAGATATTCGCTGTCTAAATTACCCAAAAAAAAAAAGAATTCCCTTCATATCTTACCTCTTATTAACTCATAAACTATTAACTAAAGCAATAAAACTCCAATAAAAGGACTCCAATCAGCAACTTTGAGCTCCACTTGATGTAGTAAGAATGTTCCTCTATGGTCTTCTCATGTCTCACTTCGTGTGGACCCCACCAAGCCACGTGTGTGTCCCATGTGGGCTCCAATGTCCACATCAACAGCCTTAGTTGGAACCTGTTTCAGGACTTAGTGTGATTGAGTTACATCCTGAGCCTGTATCAGAGGAAGATGAAGATGATTTTCAAATATACTCCACAATGTCCCATTCGACAAGTCCAAGACCAATTATCTACATAGATGGATATATTTAAACAGTGTGGACAATTGTACAACCAAAGCATGGGAATAGCTGCTCACACCATTATCGACAATGGTTCCTCAATAAATTTATTGTCTCAAAGGATGATGGATCTACTATAGTATTGGTGTGAGAATGGACAGGCCTATCACAACCAACACATTTGCTTCAGGATATCAATAGTGTCATCAAGAAGTGATGTGTGTTACATTCCACATAGGGGACTTTAAGGATACAGTTAATTGTTATAATGGAAATCTGTAGTTTTGGAGATTTATATGTTAAGAGTTTCAAGTAGAAAGAGAATAAGAAGAAGAATTGGGGAGAATACATATAGAGAGTATAGAGACATTTCTCACATACTTTGCTTCATATATCAAAAAAGTAAAAAATACATCTACGGGTATTTACAAGTATACCCTAATATTGTACAAAGACAGATATATATATATATATATATATATATATATCCTTACATATTGTATTCTAAACCCATGTACATCAACACTCCTACTCAAGCTGGTATGTGAATATTGTGCATACCCAGCTTGCCAACAATCCTATTAAAACTAGGACAACAACTAGTCATTAGTCTTCAAGAGAAATACATAATTGCTTGGTTTTTTTTTTTTTTTTTTTTTATGAAAGGAAAAAAACAAGGGTCGGGGATAAGAGATCCCCAAAACGGGAACAAAACAAAAGGGGTCGAACCCCACTACAAACAACAAACAAAAGCCACTCAAAGATCATGCACCCCGTATTTGTCCAATTTCTCACTAAAGACCCCTCCAGCAAACCTTCATAACCCTTACATCTACAGGCCCAAAACAAGATAAAGTCTTTAGCTCTTCTATATACTTAACAAGCCAGCTCCGAATGGCCTTTGAAAACCCAGTTGTTCCTCTCTAACCAGATTGCCCAGCACACCGCCTCCGGCACTAACCTCCAAATCCGTTTACCAAAGCAACTCAGCATCGCATTTGACCAGCCTCCCACCAGGCCCTTGATGTTCGGGGAAGCAATAAAAGTCGTCCCAAAATCTCTAGCCAGACCACACCAAATTTCTGAAGAGAAAGGGCAATGGAGAAGGAGATGAGACAGCGATTCACTCTCACTATAGCATAGGAGGCAAATGCTAGGCAAATAGAAACCTTTCCTCAAAAGAGAGTCCATGGTGGAAATCTTCTCCAGGACTGCCGTCCACATAAAAAATTGGACTTTAGGAGGGGTCCCTTTATAACAGATAGCGTTCCAAGGACCAGGTTTTTCCCTGGTATTGGACACATGGTTATAACAAGATGACACCAAGAACTGGCCTCCCACACCATCTCTCCAAACCCTGCGGCATGGCCATAATTGCTTGGCTTATAACTTCTTGATGAAATATTTATCAACCTCGATATGATTGCTCCTATCATGCTAGACAGGATCATGAGCAATGCTAATTGCGGTTTTATTGTCACAGTACAACGGCATGGGAACTGAAGGGTGGAACCCTAACTCTCCACGAAGGCCACAAATCCATAGCATCTCACAAATCACGTATGCCATGACTCGAAATTCTGTTTCTATACTTGATCTTGCTATAACTGGTTGCTCCTTACTACACCAAGTGACAAGATTACCTCCTATAAACATGTAGTAACCAGAAGTGGATCTCTTATTTTCACTGATCCTACCCAAACTACATTTGTAAAGGCTTCAATGTGGCATTCTTGTCATCGGTCATACAAGAGTTCCTGACCTAGACTCTTCTTTAAATATAAGGGCATGCATAAATAGATTAACCACCCCAACTAAATAAGAGATGTCTAGCTTAGTCAAGGTCAAACATATGAGCTTTCCAACTAGTCTCTAATAACAACCGATATCAATGAATCAGTGGCCCTTATCTACCTAAACTCGGTAGTTAGACTCTATGGGAGTGTCACAATGTCTACATCCCAAAGTCCTAGAAGAGATCTAACACATATTAGTATTGAGATAGAAAGATACTATTCTTACATCTAACAACTTTGATTCTAAGAAAATATCTGAGAAGCCCCAAATCTTTGATCTCAAACTCTTTGCCAAGAAAACCTTCTAGGTTGTTAATCTCACATTGATCACCTGTAACTACAATATCATCTACATAGACAATGAGTATTGTTACCCTCCCTTTATGAAGCTTTACAAAGAAGGTGCGGTTCGCTTGGTACTATCAATACCCATTCTTGAGCATGGCACTACGGAATCTCTAAAACCATGCTCTAAGAGAGTAAGAGACTACTTAAACTCATACAGAGCTTTCTTTAAGAGACATACTTTTCCCTTTGCCAATGGAGTGCAAAATACTAGGAGATAACCTTATATAAACTTCTTCTTCAAGGTCACCATGTGAAAAGGCATTCTTGACATCAAGTTGGAACAAGGGTCATCCCTAATTGGCATTAAGAGAGATCAAGATACAAACAAAATTCATCCTTGCAACAACTCCTGATAATCAACCTCATATGTCTGTGTATAACCCTTGGCTACTAATATGGCCTTATACCTCCTCCGTACCATTAGATCGCAATTTCACAGTGAACACCCATCTGCAACCTATAGGTTCTTTACCATGTGGGAAATCTACAACACCTCATGTTTTGTTCTTCTCTAAGGCTTGCATTTCCTCTTTCATTGTTCTTCTCCATTGAGGTTGAAATAGGGCTTAGGATATACTCCATGGAATAGAATCAGAAGACAAAGAAGAGGAAAAAGCCCTAAACTCATAAGACAATTGAGTCATAACACACATGATTAGTAATATGATGTTGGGTACAAGAACGAGTACCCTTCCTGATAACAATAGGAAAATGGGAATCATCACGAGGCACAAAAAAACAATACTTAGAGACGAGGAGACTGGTTGAAGAGGCACATGGGATTCAGAGGCAGGGGAAACTCTCTTCTTATTACGTCATGCAAACACAAGTGAAATCTTGCATCCAAGCCTTCTTTTGGGTGGTTGCCACTGGATCTCTCTTTGGAAGAAGCAACTTGATCTATTGCCCATTGGTTAAGATCATAGTTACAGGGAAGCTTGACCTAGGGTGCAAAGCTCGCTTCTTGGGAAGCTTGTTGGGGAAGCTAATTCGATTCAGCTTCCTCGACTTTGGGGAAGCGTGAAGAAGCGTTTTGAGAAGCGTGAAAATGCATTTTAAGAAACATGGGAAGCGTTTGGGAGAAGTGTTAGGGAAGCATTTGGGGAAGTGTGGGAATCGAATAGGGAAGCGTTATTTGAGCACACAAAAATCCACTAGTTTAATTATTTCAATAATTAACTAAACAAATGCAAACAAATTTCATTATTTTAGCAATTCAGTAAAACCCCTAACCAAAAACCCAAATAGGTATGCAAGCAAT
>JAOXJP010000006.1:7308307-7321075 GCA_025762735.1 Platanus orientalis | reverse complement strand
TGGTCTAACGATCCCAAATTTCATAACCTTATTTAGGCATGAATCTGGGTTGCTACTATCCGAATCCATAAACCATTCACTACAAATTTTTCACTTTTACATTTTGCCTTAACCTGTAAGGTCATAAGGACCTTAATTTTAACTCTTAACACACCATACACATTGAAATAAGAATAATCTGTCACTAGCATTATAAGACCAACCATAGTCTTAAAGGTACAACATAAATAAATCATAACTGTAAATCATCTATAAAATTGGCCTCCTAGTCTTACAACCAAAACATGAAACTATAAATATCAAGCATATAACTTTAACTTAATATAATCCCTTAATAAAGTCTAATGAAAGAGTTCAGTCTAAAGTAAACTGAAGGTCCTGCCATTGGAGATACAATACAATGTGTAATATTCTATCAAGGTCTTGCCATTGAGGACACAATACAATGTGTAATGTTCTATCAATGTCTTGTCATTGGGGACACAATACAATGTGTAATATTCTATCGAGGTCATTCCATTGGAGATACAATACAATGTGCAATCTTCTATCAAGGTCCTGCTATTGGAGACTCAATACAATGTGTAATCTTCTATCAAGGTCCTACCATTGGGGACATAATACAATGTGCAATGTTCTATTAAGGTCCTACCATTGGAGACATAATACAATGTGTAATATTCTATCAAGGTCTTGCCATTGGGGACACAATACAATGTGCAGTATTCTCTCAAGGTCCTTTCATTGGGGACACAATACAATGTGCAATATTCTATCAAGGTCCTTTCATTGGGGACACAATACAATGTGCAATATTTTATCAAGGTCCTTCCATTAGGGATATAATGAAATATGCTAAAGTGTAAAATAAGTGAAAAAAAAGTGTAAGCAAGTAAATTCAAGTGTAAGTAACGTATAAACAATTGTAAGAAAAGTATAAGAAAGTGTAAGATAGTGAAGAACAAGCATAAACAAGTGTAAGAAATGATACCAAATATTTACCCTAGTAAGAATGAAACTATGTTAAGGAAGAATGAAAAGTTTAAAAGACACATAAAAGAAATAAAAAAATCATGATAAATAGAATATAAAAGTTTATATGAAAGACAGAATGTTAAAGAAAGAAGAAAAACACATAAACTCCCAAAAGTAATGTTATAAGTCATGTAAATGAATAAATATATTGAGATAAGAAAATGAAAACATTTAAATTTTATAAATAAAAAGAAGTTCATAAGTTAAGAAAGAAAGAGAGTCCCATGAAAAGAAAAGAAGGGGTATAAGTTACAAATGAAAATATAAGTCATTGAAATGAGTAAGTAAATTAAATGTTAAAAAACAAGTGAAAGTTCATAATCTTTAAAAGAATATAAATTTCTAGACTATGTAAGAAAAATAGAGATATATGATGACTGTCCTATTAGGGTACAATTTAATGCCATAAAGATCAATGATAAGTTTTACATAACTAATAAAAAATGATAAGTAACTATTAAGACAAAGATAGTGAAAGCTAATAAGTGATAAGTGAAGACATGATGAATGATAATAAATAAGAAGGTGATTGATAAATACTAAGGTAATGATAAACTTATTGAATATAGAAGTACAATTTTATATACCTTAATTGTAATTGCTAATTGTTTAAAAATGATGCATGCCTAGTTTGAGATGATTTGTATATGAATATTCATATAAGAAAAATATAGTTTAAGCATAAGAAATGAATAAAAATGCTCTTTGGGATGCACATTGAATATCTTTACTATGAATGGATTTGAAAATATTTACCATGTGATTGTAAGTATGTAATGCCTGCAAATATATGAGAAGAATGTCATGTATAGGTAGAATCATGCATATTGTTATATGTAGATAGGAAAAGAATGCCACGTATAAATAGAATTATACAAATTGTCATACATAATTCCCACATGAAGAACAATGATGATGAGTGTTTAGATATTGTAATGGATAGTAGATGATGTATGTATACTATCACATGTCTACAAGTTAAAGATTGGTATGTATTTTATATTGAGATATATTTAGTATTTCTATATTGAAAGATTCATGCTTTACTTATTCAGTCTTTATAGTAGGTTTTTTGTACCTACTTACGAGCTGTGGATTTCATCCATCCATACCATTTTTATTTTATGGGAGGTTTAGTACAAGTATGTTGTTTGGAGTGCTTGGAGGTTAGAGAGAAAACATGTGATAGCTACTTTCCTTTAGTTACTTTCAATTTACTTTAGACTGAATTCTTTTATAGACTTTATTAAGGAATTGTATTAAGTTAAAGTTATGTAGTTACTATTTATAGTTTCATGTTTTGGTTGTAAGACTAGGAGGCCAATTTTACAGATGATTTACATTTACAGTTTATTTCTGTTGCACCTTTAAGATTATGGTTGGTCTTATGATGCTAGCGACAACTTATTCTTATTCTGTTGTGTATGGTTTGTTAAGAGTTAAGATTAAGATCTTTATGACCCTACAGGTTAAGGCAAAATGTAAAAATAAAAAATTTGTAGTGACTAGTTTATGGATTCAGATAGTAACAATCCAAATTTATGCCTAAATAATGTTATGAAAATTAGGATCTTTACTAAGGGATTCTGAAGCAAATTGATGTCAAATATTTTAGTTGAAAATACGAGAAGAGAGGAGCGAAGGAAGCCGGTTTCTTGTAACTTTTACTAGTTTAGTTATAATCTTCCACTCGCTTGCCACTTGCTATCACCCCGTGCAAGCCAGCCAACCTTCGCTAGCTGATCCATTGTGTTTTTGGGCTGGGGGCCAGCCACCCGTGACAGCAACTACCGATGAACCAAATGGCAAGTTGTCATTGTTTTTGCTGTCCACCCTCTTAGACCACACACAAAAAGCAATAGTATTTCAAAATCTTTATTTTCTGAGTATGGATAAATAAAGTGAAGCTGTACAACCAATAATATATACCCTATGTAAGACCGACAGATTGGAATTTATTATCCATGTGAAAGTTGTTGAGCCTTACTTCAGTTTATCACTCTGGAGAGAAAAACCAATGGCCTTCCTTTTCAGAGTCTATGGCACATTGGCACTAGCTTCACACAGTGGAACTATTCCATTATGTCTCCCTATTGTAGAATTCTGATTTGTGAAATTTAATTTTTTGTTTTTCAATTCTGTATAGTTGGTTGGAATTTCAAAACCAATTCCAATTCTGTGAATTCAAATGCACCTTAAAAGCCCCAGGAGTGTTAGTATTAGGGATGCAAATAAATTGAATATGAACCGGTTGTTGGTATATTCGTATTCATTTGAGGTTGGATATTTTTAAATGAACGAATAGTTAATCAAATTGAATACACATGCGTTTATATTTATATCCATTAAGTTACTCAAATATCAATACGAATATGGATATATCCGATTATAAAATTTTTTTTAGTTAATGCATTCACATGGAACGGGTTATGGTTAATGTTATTTATTTATATAATATTGGTTAGATGATGGAAGCACTAAAGATGTTCTGAAATTTAATATACGTTTAGAGTTGCCACCAAATCGTAACAAAACTAAATTTAGAGTTGTAGACGATTTCATCACCTTGACATAACTAGCGTACAATCATTCCCAGATTAACAAGTTAACAGCAGGGCCTTCGACTTCTATTCCACCACTGGAGTTTCTACCTTCGTTCCGCATGACTCATGAGAAGTTCACAGCTTTCACTTACTTTGAGGCCCCAATATTTCTTACTTTTTAGAAAGAAACCTCCGAACCTTCAATTGAAACTTGCGCATCAACTCCACATTTTCAAATCCTTATCATCACTATCTAACCTCGTAGAGAAGAAAGACCCAACTGCCTTTGCAACTGCTCTCATCTTCTCTTCAAAATTCAGATTAATTGTTGTCGGAAATCAAATTCATGCCCAAATCATCAAATTGGGATTCTGTAAGGACATTTTCTCACAAAATAATTTGATGGTAATGTACTCAAAATGTGGAGCTTTGAGTTGTGGGCTCAAGTTGTTTGATCAAATGCCCGAAAGAAATGTTGTTTCCTGGACATCAATGATCTCTGGTGCTATTCAAAATAGAGAATTTGAAATGGGTCTGGAGATTTATATAGATATGATGAGATCTGGGTTGAGACCTAATGAATTTTCTCTTGGAAGCGTTCTAAAAGGGTCTGCTAGTCTTGAGTCTATTGCATTTGGTTCATCGGTTCACTGTTTTGCTTTGAAGATTGGAATTGAGAATAATTATTTTGTGGGCAGTTCGGTTCTATATATGTATGCGAAATGTGGGGATATTGAAGCAGCCGAGCAGATATTTGAGTATATGGACAGTAATGATGTTGGTTGCTGGAACGCCATGATCGGAGGGTTTGCACTTAATGGTCATGGCTTTGAAGCTGTAGAACTTGTTTCTTTGATGCACCGGAAGGGATTAATCATGGACCAATTCACTTTCATGAATACTCTCAAAGGGTGCTCGATTTTGGGTGATTTGAATTTTGGGAGACAGATTCATGGATTGATAATTCGGAGTGAAGTAGAACTTGGTCCTTCTGGGATAAATTCTCTTATGGATATGTACTTTAAAGGTGGTAGACAGAACTCTGCTTTGAAGCTATTCAATAAGATGGAAGAGAAAGATGTTATATCGTGGAATACTGTATTTTCTGGCTTTTCTCAAAATGAGAATGCCAGACAAGTCACAAGCTTGTTTACTAGAATGTTATCAACAGGTTCAAAGCCAAACCATGTCACTTTTTCAATCTTATTTAAGCTATGTGGGGCTGTATTTGATCTTGTGCTCGGGCTTCAGTTTTATTGTATTGCTTACCGTCTTGGATTCTTCAGTAACGCCCTTCTTGTGAATTCTCTCATCAATATGTTCTCTACATGTGGGGCATTGGAGAGTGTACATTCTACACTTGATAGTGTCCATACCAAAAACATTAGCACTTGGAATGAATTGATCTTAGGGTATAATTTGAATTGTTGTATGAAGGAAGTGCTAAAGATTTTCTGTAACTTATGGGAGTTTGGAGTTGAAGCAAATGAGTTTACCTTTTCCAGCATTTTGGGGGCTTGTTCTAGAACTGAACATCAAGAAATAGGTAGACAAATCCATGGTTCTATAATTAAGTCTGGTTTTGGTTCTCATGAGTTTGTCTGTTGTTCACTAATTAATGCTTATTCAAGATTTGGACTGGTTGAGGATGCATCTAAGACTTTTGATGGAATTGAGAGATTAGATTTGGCTTCTTGGGGGACTATGCTTTCTGCTTTTGTTTGGGGAGGACAAAGCTATGAATCTCTGGTGCTTCTCAACCGCCTGAGAGCAGCTGGTGAGAAACCTGATGAATTTATTTTGGCTAGTGCTTTAAACAGTTGTGCCGATATCACTGCTTATCACCAAACCAAATGCATCCATTCACTCACACTAAAAACCGGGTTTGAGAAGCATGCATGTGTTGCAAGTGCTGTTATAGATGCTTATGCAAAATCCGGAGACATTGGAAGCTCAAGGATGGCTTTTGATCTGTCGTTTAGAGACGGTGATGTAGTCTTCTTTAATACAATGATCATGGCTTATGCACAGCATGGACTAATGAAGGAAGCTATTGAGATCTTTGAGAAAATGAAGTGGGCTAATCTAAAGCCAAGCCATGCTACTTTTGTGTCAGTTATTTCTGCATGTAGTCATCTGGGGCTTGTTGATCAAGGTTGTAGGTTCTTTGACTCGATAAGTTTAGATCATGGGATGGACCCTTCTGCAGAGAATTTTGGTTGCTTAATTGATTTATTTTCACGAAATGGGTTACTTGAAAAGGCTAAACATGTGATTGAAATGATGCCCTTTGCTCCCTGGCCTGCTGTATGGAGATCCATACTGAGTGGTTGTAGGATTCATGGGAATAGAGAATTGGGAGAATGGGCTGCCCAGCAGTTACTTCAGTTGGTTCCTAATAATGGTTCAGCCTATGTATTGCTGGCAAAGGTTTACTCTGAAGAGGGTAGGTGGGAAGATGCCTCAAAGGTGAGGAGGAGAATGAGAGAAAGTGGAGTTCGAAAAGAGCTGGGATTTAGCTGGATTGAAGTATAGGTAGACGTCATACATTTTGTAGCAAGGTTCGAGAGATGAACCAGCTTGCACCAGAATAAGCTGCAAAAGGAGCAGTTTCATCAGTGGTCTCTCTTGAGTTCCAAAATCATTGCAGATGCTTGACAATAGTTCCATGGGGACATGTAAACTCAAGGTAACATCCTACATAATGGTTTTGGTGCAGGTTATGTATTTTTTTCTTTCTAATATATAGATCTCTTATATTTCCTTGTTAGGAATATGGGATAACAACACCTTTGGATTTTTTGTTATTGTTATAGTTTTTTGAGCTTGAGATGACCTGTGTGAATTTTGTACTTGTGTTCATATCATTTGATGTGATATCTATTGGTTAATTCCACATATATCCTCTTATAATTGTGAAGAGAGGTCATCTATCCAACATGTATAGACAATGTATTCTGTTGTCAATGTATTCTCCTTACAAATCTCTTGAATTTTTTTTTTTTAATTTCATAAAGATGCCCAATTAGGTAGCTTAGGAGTTTCACATATTAATTTGTAACGTATTTTAAATGACCATGAGAGAACATCTAGTGGGGTGAGTTGCATCTGTCGATTGAGTGAATCTTTGGATGGCAGATATCAGTGGTTGTAGACTCATCCCATAATTCGGTCAGCTCATCACAGGCAGATGAATTATGGCCTTTTTCTAATTCAAGCTCATGTTTCTATTGGAGTCCACTCTGACGTGATCGTTAGCATTTGATAAAGAGAGAAATTGATGACATGTGATGGTGTCATTTAGGATTTAACTTCATCATGTCAAATTAAGTCTTGTGTGTAGATAGGGCTAGTTCCGTAATTAAAGCTTGAACATTAAAAGCAACTATTTTATCTCTTTTAATTTTCTTAATAAAAATAGGTTTAGTGATACTGGACAGCCTAGGGTCTAAGGAATCTTGGACTGAACTGCAAGGTATAGTGGTAGGTTGAATTTCTAAAATGGAAGGCTCCAAAATAGAAAATGAACACACCAATTCCTACTAAAACAGATAACTAATTAAATTAGCGATTGAATCCAACCAAAATAGGAAAATGCCCAACTCCTTACTAAAAATGAAAGAACTAACCCCAAAATAAGACAGATACTTTCTAGTCCTTATATTCTGCATGAAACAATAAATCTAGAAAAGTCCTTAGAACTTTATAAAAACACCTAGCAAAGAAGAAATATCTAACATGCCTTCACGTTAAAAAAAAAAAAAAATACTAAAATGCCATTGATTTGGAAATTACTAAAATACTCTTTCCCTGGGAATTACCAAAATACTCTTAGACTAAAAAAGTTAACAATTTTGTGGACTTCAGAAAGGACTGAGACCAACGTAATGTAACCATACTGACTCAGCACACAAGCTCTGATACTAAAATTGATGTAGGACAACTCAAAGAAAGGTTGTTTACATGCGGGTAATGGCCCCACAAGATACTTAGGAGAACAAGGCTTGATCAGGTTAACAAGTAGATGAGATGTAGCTGATATCGTAGGGAACAATCTAAGGTTTAAGCTGTGAACAAGGGAAGTATCTTGGATTTGTAGGGCTGGAAATCAGAGTTGAAAGATTCCAGATAAGGGGCATAAAACAGTAATCGGGTAATGAGGCTCAGACCAAGATTAAAGAGGATCAGTTTAACCAAAAGATAAGCCTCAGGTCAAGCAAAATGGGTTCAAGTATAGGTCTGAAAACAGGGAAACAAACTGGGTGTACAGGCCTTAAAACTAGACCAGTACAACAGGGATTTGGGATTCACCTAGGTTCTATGGTTTAGGCTTGTAATCAAGTGCTTAACAATGTTATAACAGAGGGAAAACAGGATCAAGATCAGATACACTGGGAACTGAACTTCAGACTTGTATAGGATCAGAAACAGGGATATATAAGGATCAAGGCAGAATTTCTGAAGCTGTTAACAGGTCTTAATGGGTTGCTAGGTTACTGAATCCAGGAATAATAGAGAGGAATCACAGAGAATACGCTGAACTGAAATCAGATCTCAAACAGTATCTGAAAATGGACTGGTCTTAGCAACAACTGAGGGTATTACAAGAAATTTTTTAATGACATATTTTAAGGAACAAAGGGGTTTAATAAGGTGCTAACAGACGGCTGAACAGGGATTACAGGGGTTAAGAGACTAAAATCTGGGACTGGTTAGTGGGCGAAACAGGGATCAAAATTGGTTGAAATCAGACCAGTAAGACAGGATTTTAATACTGTTACACATAACTCAGATTGATGGCTAAATGAGATTTAAACCAGGGTTATGGTCTTGCTAGCTGCCATAGGTGATAAGACAGGGATTTTGGCTTTCAGACCAGAAAACAGATTGGGGTTTTCATATTAGAGTTGCCGCAGGGTATATACTGATGGTTTCACTATTTCTAGTTGGAACTTGTATTATAGATCTAAGACACAAAGAAGAGAGTCATATGTGTGTATTAGGGTATTGTACACACCATACATAATATATTTATAAATGATTCAGTACATCAGCAGTCTATAAAGCACAATATATCTGAGAGACATAAATATCCTTATACCCTTATTGTACACTTCAACTCTCCCCCTAAAGCTGGTATGTAAATAGAGCACATACCAAGCTTGGACACTAAGAATTGAAAAGTAGTAGGATGCAACCCTTTTGTAAACACATCCGCTAACTGTTCGCTGGTCTTGACAAATGAAAGACAAATCTGGTCTGACATCAGCTTTTCTTTGATGAAATGGCTATCAACTTCAATGTGCTTAGTCCTATCATGCTGCACTAGATTATAATCAAAGCTAATAGCTGCTTTGTTATCACAATATAAGTTCATAGCACCCTTTACTGGAAATCCCAACTCAAAGAGTAATAACTTTAGCCAAAGTAATTCACAGAATCCATGATCCATGGATCTATATTCAGCCTCTGCACTTAAGCGAGCAACAACACTTTGTTTCTTACTTTTCCAAGTGACCAAATTTCATCTCACAAAGGTATAATAGGCAGAAGTGGATCTTCTATCAGACACATAATCAACATAATTTGTATTTGTATAAGCTTCCACACGAAAACTATCTCTTTTTGCAAACACTAAACCTTTTCCTCATCACCTTTCAGATATTTCAGTATACTGTATACCTCCATATGGACCAGTGTAGGAGCATGCGTAAATTGACTCACTACGCTCATAACAAAGGCAATGTCGGGATATGTGAATGAGAGATAAATCAGACGTCCTATCAATCTTTTGTTTCTACTGGCATCAATAAGTCTCACACCATTAGAATCATGCACCTTTTGATTAGGATTCATAGGAATAGTAATAGGTTTGCACCCCAGCATATCAATTTTATTGAGAAGATCTAAGGTATATTTTCTTTGAGAAATGAAGATACCCTTTTTAGAGCGAGCAACTTCAATCCCAAGAAAATACTTTAACTGTTTCAAGTCCTTAATTTCAAATTCCTGTGCTAATTGAGATTTCAAATACTTTATTTCAGTTGCATCATTTCCAGTAACCATGATATCATCCATATAGACAATAAAAATAGTAATTTGAATCCCCCTTCTCTTCACAAACAAAGTATGATCAAATTGACATTGTACATATCCAATCTATACTATAGCTGTACGAAATCTCTCAAACCAGGCTCTGGGTGATTGTTTCAACCCATAAAGGCATTTTTTAGCTTATAAACGTTGCATGTTCTTGATGAAATCTGAAAGCCGAGAGGTTACTTCATATAAACTTCTTCCTCAAGATCTCTGTACAGGAACGCATTCTTGACATCAAGCTGGAGGAGAGGCCAATTCTGGTTGACAGCCAAGACTAAGAGGATCCGAATAAAATTCATCTTAGCAACTAGAGTAAAAGTTTCCTAATAATCAATGCCATAGGTCTGGGTATACCTTTGGTGACAAGCCTCTTATATGTTATATCAAAACTTTTAGGAATATTTAGAGAGATCTGGAAAGGGTTTGTGCACTCTTGAATAAACAAAAACTTAGATATAGGAGGGGGAATCAAAAACTTCTTTTTATAGTTTTTTTTTTTTTTTTTTTTTCGGATCGTGATCTACATGCCAGGATCGGCTCGTTTATGGCTGATCCTAAGTCAGATCGGCTGAGTTTTGAAACCATGTTTGTGGAAGGAAATTTGGTGAAATGGAGAAGTAAGAAGTAGTCTGTGGTTGCAAGGTCTATTGTAGAGGCTAAATTTAAATCACTGGCTCATGGGGTTTACGAATCCTTATGGCTGAAAATGTTGTTAGCTGAAGTTGGATTTCTTATATGGGGTCCTATGAGTTTTTACTGTGACAATAAGGTTGCAATAAACACTGCACATGACCCAATACAACATGACAGTACTAAACATGTGGAGGTGGATAGACACTTTATCAAGGATCATATAAAGAAGGACAGCATATGTATTCCATACATTCAAACCAAAGATCAACTTATAAATATATTTACAAAATGTTCTGGTGGAGTGCAATTTATGTCCTTGGTTAGCAAGTTGGGAATGATTGATATCTATTCCCTAGCTTGAGGGGGAGTGTTGTGTACCATGTATTTGGAGGATAGTTAGGTCATTAGGGTATTATATATCCATATCTTTAATATATCATATGTACTGTACACATAAATTAAGTATTGATATAAATACCAATGTATAAGACCAACCTACTCATATGATTCCCTCATCCTTGTGTAAATCTCTCACTTTCTCTTCTCTCTTAGTATACTCTTTCTTCTATAATCTTCTTACAACTGCAAGGAATTGATTATTCAAGTAAGAAAACCCCATTGTGTGTGTCTAAACTTCAAAATTTTTATTATTCTATTCCATTATTCAAATCTAGTATAAGTCGACCACTTGTTTATATAGACCCAAATACAAAAGACTTGCTACTTCCCTCTTTCTAATAAGAAAATAAGCAAAAAATGTGGGCTTCTTTATGATTGCTGACCAGCCCATATCTCTAACTAATATAATACAGACTCAAATACCCAAAAACAAATATCTAAAAGACCTCTATGTCCTTGGCCTAGTAAAAATAGGAAATAATCGGATAAAACACATAAAACATTATATATAAGGACTCTACTGACAACATAAGACTCCATGTGATGTGCCAAAATGGCCCTCCATAGCTCTCCATGTGTGGACCCCACCAAGATCCATGTGAGCCCCACTAGATCTTCCAAGTCTACATCAACAACTCATCAGGGAAATCCTCAGTCACCAAGTTTGAAAAGTTCGATAACAAATATTGTTCTTTTTAAGGAGCTCGGTCTTCTCTTCTTAGGTTGGTCCTTTCACGTTATGTGCTAGTAATGTGTAATCTATCCCTTGCTCTTTGTTTTCGATCTCAAATTGCCTCTATATAAGCTTGTTTGAGGTTCCTTTAGTTTCTGCCTTAGTTTATTTCTTCTTCTTGGAGTCTGTATCTTCATTGGACTAGAAGAATTGTTCGCCATTGAAAACTTTCCCTCGTTATCCACTTCATGATCATACAACTAAGTTCTACCATGGAGGATGTCTGTGACTCTCATTGGGATCAGGTCAGATCACACAACATCTTCATAAGGTCCAATCTTGAAGGACACTAAGAACCTTTTGTTCACTGGGATCATTTTTCATTGATTCAAGTGACCTTATAAGAGGCTTAAGAGCTAAGATGCTTTTTGTCTGGTAGTTAGGGATACAACGTTAATGCTAATACATCAGTTGATGATCAATTTGTACACTTTATTTTGACACTTGGCAGTTGTGAAAAATATTAGTGTGCAACCAAAATCTTCTTTCTCTTCTACCTTGGGATTAGCAAGAATGCATTAAACAACTTGTAAAGTTACCTCATCATTTAACCCTTTTTCATCTTTGCTGTCTATCTTATCACCAACCTACTACCAACATGGGTCTCTTGGTTTGCTTCTTGATAGGAGTGGCTTTTCTTGATAAATAGTAGTTATGTTTGGCTCTCATGTGGCTATATCATTGCCACTGATGGTGTCCTCTATATGAGCCATGTGATTGCTCAAATCAGTTGGTAGCCCCAGCTATCTAAGTCCATTAGACATGCCACTTCTTGTTGTCATAATGACTAATTTTAGCACTGATACCAATCTGATGACAGACAGCATAGGGATTTAAGGAATCTAGGTTTGAACTACCAAAAATAATGGTAAGTTGAATGGTAGGATTTTGATTTAATGGAATGAAATAGGGTTATGGATTGTTAAATTAAAAGATTAAGAAATCAAGAAATCAGAATTTAAGGAGCTTTAATAACAGGAAATAAAAAATATTAATAAGAGAAGGGAAAAGATATAGGTTCAAGGAGTCCAATTTGAGTCGTTATGGAGTCCAACAAAACTATCTTCAATGGAATCAATCATTTACAGTACCTTGGAATCCACCAAAGAAAGACCAATCAAAAAGGAAAATTTTGCTACCTTTCATTCATTTTAATTGAATACAATACATGTATTTATAGGCCAAAGTGCTAAACATCTAGGCCTAGAGTTTCCCCTAAAATAATAGGCACCAAAATAGGAAAAAACACATCAATTCCCACAAAAAATAAAACCTAGCCACAATTGGAGGAGAAAACAACCAAAATAGGAAAACCCTTTCGGTCCC
>JAOXJP010000006.1:7292959-7308207 GCA_025762735.1 Platanus orientalis | reverse complement strand
CCAAAACAATACATGTCTGTTTTTGATTCACCATATGCACTACAGAGGCATTTTTATCACAGAACATTTGCTTCGCAGAAGTCACGGTGGGTCATGTATTAATGCTTCCTTCAGTTAAACTTATAACTAATTTTATAGGGATCAGTCCGTCAAAATTCCCACATAAGTCAATGGTTCAACTTATCTAGTAAGCTGCTGGATCTCAACTTAAAAATAAGTTGATTCTCCACTTTCTTTCTACTTATGACTCATGCACAAGTAACTTTTTAAATTGCAAACCAAACGCAGAAACATAGACATGTGATTTATAGAATGCCAGAAGTCATAGTTGTTATAAATAAGTTTATCCCAATGCTACCTAAGGGTTGGCATAATTAATCACAAGCTCAAGGGCACATCACCATCATTTTAAAAATGGTTACTTTGCATTTGAATACTTTGAAAATATGTTGGATGCCCTTTTGAATCCCTATTCCATGAGGATGACCTCACAAGGTTTCTCTTTATATTGGATTGAAGTTAGAGGAATCAATTCTATTAGATAATAGCATTTTAGATTTGATATAGTTGTCACTCTAATAAAACCCCACTCAAACCATTTAAACATGAATCTCAAAAGTTCGTTCAACCTTATGTTAAAGTGTGGTATAACAATAATTATGGTCATAATTCCTATTACAAATGTGATTGGATAAAGAATTTTAAAGGATTAATTTGGTAAGGGCATGAAATGATTTAATGCAATTTAGGTAAATCCTATGGCCATTTAGATTCCGAGGATCCAATCACATGGGTTTTTCAAGATTTTATAGATTACCCAATGAAGATTAATAACAAGAGTTCCTCAAGCATGACCTTAGCAGGCTGTTGAATATTTGAAAGGAGTTATCAAGTTGGAACATGTAAGCCCATCTTTCATAGATGTAGTCATGTAGACCCCCCGCCCCCATTCGCACACACACACACAAAAAGAAGAAGAAATATATTACATCAATAATTGTTGGTGTTCTTTGGTCACAAACAAACAAGTCACATCATAAGAAAATAAGATAAAAGATTATAAAAGAGAGTAGGAAGTGCACCATAAGCAATATAGATACAAGTTTATAGAAGATAGTAGACAGTATGAATGCACATGCAAATAACAGAAGCGGCACGAAAAATGAAAGAAGAGGACGAGTATAGGGTTGTGCATGGCAGGGTTTGGGCCGGGCCTGGTAGTCCAAGGAATGACCCTTTTTTATATATTATAGGTTGGGCTCAGGCCTAACAATGCTCAGGCCCCAAGGCCCAAGAATAACCCAATTTACTTTTATGGGCCTTGGGATGGGCCTCACGACAGCCTAAATTCATATTACACTGATATTATATATCTAATGCAGGTTTGGGCCTTGACATCAGGCCTCGGGCCATGGGCTAAGCTGAACAAACCTAGGCTATAACTTTGGCCTGGGACACCATCAGGTGTAAACTTGGCTAGGCTTCTTTAGCACAATTCTTGGGATGGAATGGGCCTGATCGGGAATCCCAGCCCAGTGTGCGAATGGGTCAATTAGGGGGTTGCTTAATAGATTATAAATTACCAATGAAAATGAACCTCATTAAAAGGAAGATGAATATAGATCCAAAATGCTCTATCTGTAAAGAATATAATGAAACAACCTTTCATGGATTAATAAAATGTCAATTAATTGAGCAAGTATGGTTCATATTACCATTAGTTGTAAAAGTATCAGACACTAAAGCTACCAATTTTAAAGACTGGATCCAAAACTAGTTAGAATTCCCTAACATCACAAACAAAGAGAGAATATGGATTAGTGAAAGAATTGTAATATTATGTTGGTTCATGTGGAAACAACGGAATTAAATTATATTTGAAAATAATCATTTCAATATACAACTAATCCTGATGAATGTCTACAAACTGGTGAAGAAGTTGGAGGCTCTAAACCAAATCCAGAATGATGAAAAGCATAAGAAGAATAAATGAGTACCTACTAGTGGCAACATATTAAAGGTGAACTTCAATGGAGCTACAAATGAAAGCAAACAGAAAAGCTCTTTGGGAGTGGTAATACGAGACACAAAAGGGGAATTGATCACAACTAAAACAAAATCGTGACACTTGTGTTTCCCACTCACGAGTGAAAGCGAAGCAACACTCCTTGCCTTGGGAATTGCCCAAGCAATAGGAATCATGAAGTTAATAGTGGAAGGAGACTCTGTAGAAGTTTTCAATGAGTTAAAAGGAGCCTTAGAGGACTACCCTAGGGAAATAAAAGTTTGCATCATAGATTGCAAAAGACTATTTTCATATTTTTCTATTTTAATCTTCAAGCATGTTTGTAGATTAGGAAATAAAACTGCATATGCAATAGCCAAGAATGGAATTGATGGACCGAAATCACTCATTTGGACACCATCATACCCACCCAACTGGCTATCCAAAGTGGTCAAGGAGGATGCTATGATGTTATCGGATTGATTAGTTGAAAATTTCATTTTACCAAAAAAAAAGCTTTTGTTATCCGTATATACCCAATTGCAAGTTTATCTCGATTGAAACAAAGCCATTGTTTTAGAGGTGTGGCAAAAGAAAGGAAATCAATAACTTCTTTCATGATTTTCTTCCAAAGGTGTGACAAATGATCCATTCATGAAGATGCCAGCTTGTTAGGTTGCTAAAGTCAGTGGGGGTTCATACTGCAGACTTGGGTTCTAAAACCATCTTCACCTATTAAACACTAACCACTGATCCACTTTCTTATAAAAAAAAAATGATCCATTCATACTAATGGATCAAACATGCAATGCAATAGGATCAAGCTAAGCACAAATGCATTTATGAAATCAGCATATCATATATGTCACGACCCAAATTCATGGGCCATGATGCTAACCTGAATCCAGATCCATGACACTGGATGACACACCCTGTACCCGTATCTCATATTAGAGAGAGCCCGTTTTCGAAGTATGACACCTATCTTCTTATCACTTTTCATATAAATTTGATCCTTTTAAGTTCATTTAACCACACATGTATCATAACAAAATAATAATACAAATTCTTGCAAACCATTTATGTTATTCAAAAGTAGCGGATTACTCATCCATTTATCATTTTTCCTACCAAGTGCAATGGAATAGATAGTACCAATAATCCATCAAATTTAGTACAGTGAAAAATAACCATAGCCATGTATAAACTAATCAAGGATAAACACATGTCCACATTCATAGTAAAGGCCTCCACAAGCCATCATTACAATATCCCAAATGAAACAAATATACACATATCATGTCTAATATTCAAACTATAAAGAGAGTAAAATAAACGATCAATGGGCCTAGTCTCCCAATCCCTCACATCTTCTACACCCTAGGTGACTCATATGTACCCTGTCATCCATATCTCAAACTGTAAGGTGGTGTCAATTGGGGTAAGCTTGACGGGTTCAGTGAAAAAGTACACAGCTTATACAACATAAAAGAAGTCAAAACAAATGAAATAACAAAAAGGTGAATCAATAAAGAGTAAGGAATCAAAGTGCATATGCGAGTGCAACGAGTATGGTATATATGTATTCTTACTATGATTCAAAATATATTTATGCCACAAGATAACTATATGAGTGCTCAAAGAGAACCAAAACCAAACCATGCATATCATATATGCTAATTCGCAAGGGTCTTTGTAATGGGTAAAAAAAATTCCACCAATTAAATGCCGCCAAGTGTCTTTTCTAAGCCAAGTCCAACCACGGAATGACCTATCATCAACCGGGCAAGACCCCGGATTGATCAACCTCAGACCAAACCAAGCAAGGCAAAATTCAAAGACCATGCAGGTCAAACCAGATTTAAGGCGTCCCGACATGTCAATTGCATGTAGACTCACATCTAATCACGTCAAGCTATATGATTTCGTTACAACTAGCGTAATAAACTCACACTTGATTCAAAGATACGATCAACTAAAGATCTATCTGCGAGTTTAACTTTAACAACTTGTCCGGAATAAGTCAAAACAATTCAAACTCAAGATCATCTTAGCTTCCCAAGATTCCAATGATAAAACAAGTTCTCAATCCCCAAAATAAGGGAAATAAACTCCATTAAAACTCTATAAGAAGATTGAATCACACCAACCTAGTATGGATTATAAAACAAGCATGGGGTGAAACAAGTAAGATCAAACAAACATCAAAATATGCAAACCATGCATGCAGTACTAGCTTAGAAGAAAATTCTAGAACTTAATCAACCTAAACCTGATGTGGGGCAAGCACACTAGGGTGATGTATATGAGGAGTTAAGATCCTAGATTACTAAGTTTAACTTTAAGGTAGGAGCTAGACTCCTACTCTCACTAATGTGCATCTTAAGTTCAGGTTTGAAATCAGTTTTGTAGGGTTTAACATGTAGAAATATCAGTTATAAATAAAAGAAAAAAGAAACTACCAACAAGCATACAAGAAAATATACTACCAATGCTAAGAATTGAATAAAACAAACATGATTACCAATAACTTTTCAATGACAATTTGCTAACTGTTTGGAATGAGTTTTTAAGGTTAGTTTGCATTTCAATGTAGAACATTATGAGAGGTCTAATTCAGGTTAATGGGCATGCAAAAGAAAAAAGGCAGTAGTTCCAAACAGTAGCAAAAAGTAGGCATGATGATCATATTTGCATAGAAAATTATGGGTTTAGCAGTTTGGTTTTTGGCTATGTTAAGGCTTGTAATAAAGTTTTAAATTGTTGTCCAAGACATTGAAAGGTAAATTAAGACCATAATAAACTCAAACAAAAATTAGGTCACCAACTCTAGACATCATATGAAATTAAAGTCCCTAATTGAAAAACTAATGATGTCCAAAAATTTTGAGTGTGTTATTTTATGTGAATTTGAATTTGCGTAGGTCCAATCTTTATGAAGCAACTTCAATAACGTGAATGAAGATTCTCACACTTATGAATACTGATATAATCTTATTAAAATTTGCATAAAGTTGCTGGGATTCTAATATTTTAAACAAAAATTTACTTACATGAAGATCTTGCGAGAAACTTGGATTAACTAGTTGAAGAATTACAAAAGAGATGAAACAAACTACGAATCGAATAAGAAAACACCAAGATAAATAAGTCCCTCCACCCTAAGCATCAAACCTCAATTTAAGAACAACCTTTTTAGGCTTTGAAGCTTTGAAATTAAAGAAGAAAGTCTCTTTCACACCCTAACCGTTCCAACATCCAAGAGTGAGAGCAAAAAACTAATTTTCATTCATTAATTTTCTTTTGGAGGCAGCCAAAAAGCTTATAACCCCCCTCACACGCCTACCCTAATTAGGGCATCATTATTTTGGTGTCAAAAGACATATATACCCCTAAAGTGGTGCCCCCTTATAAAAATCTCAAATTTCACCCCTGTGGACAATTATACCCCTAGATGTCCATGCTTCTCTCTACTTCACTCTCTGTACAATATAATGTCTTCCTATGTCCCATATAACATCATAAAATGCAGAAAATGAAATTATAACTTAAAGAAATAAAATAAAGTGTTGAATAAATAAAAGAAAAAAATAAATGTTCACAAAAATGTCTGGCCCATGAATTGTCTAGGTGGCTTTGGAACAATCTTAACCCGACTTAAACCATATAAGTGGGATGGATCTCCTCCTCCTCCTGTGCTGGTTCAATCATGATTCTCCTTGAGGTCTGATGTCCCCATCTACATGACCTAAATCATGGTTTTATGGAATGTAAATTAGGGAATGAATATTTACAATAGGGGAAAATGCAAGTTTCTTTTTCTCTTTGTTCTAATCCTTTGCTCTTTCCTTTACTTTTTGTTCCTTTTCACTTTGGCCTTTTTTTTTCTAGAACTTTCCTTAAGTTGAATATTTCCCCTCTAAATTTAGTAGAGCAATCCTCATAACTAGAGGAAGTTCCTTTAAACTTAGTAGTGATTCCTCCCAATATATTAGAACCTCTACTAAAGTTAGTAGAGAATTCTCCTCATTTGGATTATCTCTTTCTAAGAAAATTTTTCTTTCCTCAATTAAGAGCCTCCTTTTCCAATTCCCTCTTATCCTTGTTTACATCATCCTTAAATAGATGAGGTAAGGTTTAAGGGTATATTCGGTCATTTGGCATTTGGGGTATAGTTATAAATAATTGAAGGGATTTACTTATGAAATTAGAATTTCAATTCAATGATATTTAAGGGTTACCAATAGAAAAAATATGCCATGATATTCTTTCATGCTACGAGTCATTTGGATCTTGCTTAAAACTATCATCAATAATACATTTTTGTGAAAAATGCATTATTCTTAAGTGCATGTTTGGATAAAGCTTATTTTCTCTAAAAAATGTATTTTTCTTAAAACCAATTTGGCTCAGGGTTTTCAAAAAACTTGGTGGGCTCGATCCTAGCACTAGTTAGAATCCCCCAATGGATATTGTCTCATATTTTGGCTCTTCTAAACCCCAAGAAATCAATTATTGAGTTAGGATAGGGTTCTTGGCAGACCAAATTATGGTATTTGACACACCCTTACCTAGGAATTCCTCGCGGATTTGATCTACCTCTCTTAACGAATGCCCAATAGTTCGCGGATATGTAGCGTGCAACACATGGCATAAAAAAACTGAAATCCCACCCCAAAAAAAAGTGTAAACCACTTTTTTGATGCCATGTGTTGCACGTTGATTTACACAAACCGTGGGCTATCATTAAGGGGGCGGACCAAATTCGCGTCGCTAAGAATATGGTGAACACGTCGGGAAGTGGAAAGGATTGTACAAATGAAGCTATTAAACTAGAAATAACCAAATAGAATGAGAGAATGTACTTATCCAGAAAGGGTCCTCAAAAAATGAAGAATATCCAAGAGGTAAAGAAAGGTAAAAGAGCGAGACAAATTGAAGCATTAGAGATAGAGCTTTATCACAATTAAATGGGCACAATGCCAAACTACATTGCAAATTTCAACCATGGTTGACGTAGAGTGTTAATAGTTATAAGGGCCTCAAACTGTTCTAGTTCCACAGTCGCATACCCAAGATATTGCCTTTTTTGGAGTTGGTAATTATAGTTGTTACATTCAAAAACTTCAAAAACAAAAACCTTTTTATAACATTTTGAATTCCTGTCTCAAGAGGTACCCTTACATGCACTCTTTCATTTCAACCATTCAATTGGTGCTAGAGGAAATGTTGGATCTGTAATCCAATAATTCCAAAAATCCGTTAAGTCCACAATCTTAAAGTCAAGAAATTTAATTTAATTAAAAATTAATAACGGAGTGACCCGAGGCATAGAGGTGTCATTTTATGCGTTTCTTGAAGATAGTCGAGGCTTCCCACAAGATTGTGCAAGGGAGCATGCCAAGCTACCACCGGGATAAAACTAAGCTCGGAATCAACTCCTTGTCTTTTAATGGGGTTGCACGGCCCAACAAAGACGTAGGATACCTCCCTATATAACTTGTTGCCCTCTAAAGAGTCGAATGTTAAAAAATGTTCATTTTGTCATACTCAAATTTTCTCAAAATTTTGGCAGAGTGTCCCCTTATCAAGTTGATAAACATATATGAGAACCGAGTCAAGAAGACCATGGTAGCACCATCAAACCTTGTGGTAGTTCATTTGGGGTGAACACTTTAATACTTGGTTGATGCGGTTTCCAACCCAAGGATACCTTATAGAGCTCCTACAAGGGAGATGTAGATCCATTGGCTTGAATGAACATGTGTTTTGCAACACATAGCTAAAAGAGAAAGAGAGAAGAGAATGTATGAACCCTCATTCGCCACCTTCTTCTTCATCTTCTTATATTCCTTCTTCTTGCTCTCGAGTGCTCCTCTTGCCTCAGCCCATAATTTTTGCCTTTCACCCTCTATGAAGTCAAGGGCTCTTTTTATGGTGGAAGTGGGTTTCTACCCACTCCACCAATTCTCTTTGAGGTGTCCACTTCTTGTTGGTCCACATTCAACCCAGACATGGAAAAATAGGTCTTTGTCAGGTTTGGCATGAGCTCTTTCTTACATCAGACACAACTAAGGATCGGTTCTGGGTCACAGCAAATGAGCCCACTTGTGGCAAATGGACCTGGTCCAGCCTATTCGCATACTTAGGCTACTCATTTACGGGCCTTGCTCCACTCATTTACACACCTTGGTTTGGTTTATTCACGACCCTTGAACCAACTCATTCGCTAACCCATGATCTGGTTCATTAGTGACCCATTCCAAGTTTGGACCTTTCATTCGTAGGTGACCTGGAAACCATAAGATCACATATGGACCATCGAAAATGAATTTTGCGACCCCTAATGCAATTCTGCGAAGTGCAAAATGCACCTCAAGCTCCTAAGCCCTTGCCAGGACCCATGTGCAAGGTGTTTACTACACCATAGCAACCAAGAGAGAGAAAGTGTTAGTCTCTCAAAATACACAAGAGTGATGGAGTGTTAAAACAATATACTGCATAATCTTTTTGTTTCACTAAACAAATGAGAAACAATTTTGAAAACTTAATTAATGAGACGACAAATGGTGTGTTATTAATGGTATTAATAGCCCTTTAATGGCCTTAGTTTTCAACAGGAAATATTAAACATTGAAGAACCCGCAATCATGTCGAACCTCGCCATCACTTCCCAGCTTCACCCCAATACTCCCCAGCTTGATCATGGATGCAACGAAGTAATTGAAGAAGACTTGCTGATCCTTGGCCATTATATTAACGTACGAGCGTGTCATGGGGTCTGCAAAAAGCTTCTGATCAGTCGCAAGCAAACCCAGCCCCTTCTGAAGATTCTTATAGTAAACATTGTCGAAGAGGTTAGGCGTGGTTACATCATTGAAGGCCACGACTGTAGGATCAAGATCCGTCTCAGGACACGGGCTCTGCAGGCTCTCGGCATAATCAGGGTTCATGGTTGGGTCTATTTTGAATGTTTTGTTGAAGGCATAGATTCTGGGCATGAACTCCTTACAATGTGAGAACCCTATAGTGTGTCCTCCGGACAAGGCCACCATATCTAGTACAGTCAATCCTTTGGACTTGAAGAGAGAGATCAGTTGGGAGATAGTTTGATTCGCTTCAGGGAGGTTGCCAACAACTCGAGAAGCCTTGGAAACAAGCCCATCTCTTCTTCCCTTTTGCACTTCCCATCTTAGACCACCTACCTGAGTAATTGCAGCAAACGATTGGTTTAGCTTGAAATACTTGTTTGAACAATGGTGAAATCTAAAGAAGACAGAATACTTCCTTCGAGAGAGAGACTAGAAGAAGCCATCCTCTTGGTCTGTGCCATACTCTTGATGGTCCATTATTAGACCATTTATCTAACTGCTTTGGGCTTAAATATTAGACTAGCCCATGGGCAGGCCTGATGCAGGCTGAGCTTGATGAAAACCTATTAGGACTCTGTCAAGCAGCTGCCTTGATCACCAAGCTACATGTTGGATTTTCAATAAAGAATATTTATCTATATATGAGTTGTAAAGGTCTTCTAATAGCAAAGGTGTACAACCAGTGTCTACAAAGTGAAGCTAAATCAACCCCTTAGGTTACAACCTCTTGTTGAAGAGATCTCTTTTATTAGAATTCTCCCTGATCATATAATAATGTGATTGTGATTTAGTCTGGTTCAGTTTTGAAGTGAAGAAATCTCTTTTGGAGAGATTCACCAGTTAAGCTCTCACTTAACCATTTGATTCAATCACTCACCTATTTTTGATCTGTTAATGACATCATTGATGGCAACTGGTTGACAACATAGATTGATCGAATGATCTGATAATCATGATTGAAGCCATTCTCATGCCACATTCAATATAAAAGGTGTACATCAATAATGGGAGGTCCAGATTGTTTTGCCTAAAGAAATGGCACGAAGTAATACAAGCACGAAAAAATTACAACTAGCCGCCTCATCACATTAGGGTTTATATAAAAGTTTTAAATGACTGGTTTTTTTTTTTTTTTTTCTGCCATGTATCGAATTGTTTTTTCTTGCATGAAACTCCCTTGGCTTGTTGATAATTTTTGTTGTTAATGGGCTGGACTGCGCTGGCCTCATGACTCTTAGGCCTAGTCATCTACACCTGCTCCTAGTCGGCACAAATGGGCCAAGTGATCAGGTCTGGGCTTCACATTCATAAATAAATAAGATGCTCTAGGATGAAGTCTTTGAAAAATCAAGCACTGTAGTGACCGACAACTCTTGGTCAACTAGTGCACCACTCCCAAGTCTAGATGGGCCTTAATTGTTTTAGCCAGTTTAGCACAATCACAGGCCACATTTATAGGCCCTCGAGGGGTATTTTCAGTTTAACTCACAAGGTGATGACACATATAACTATTGAAAAATATCCTCATCTACCCTCTTCATATTTACTAAAATACCCCTTCTTCAGGACGCCCGTTATAGCATATATTCCAGCTTGTGGATTGATTGATGCATCAATGAGGAGGATTTGGCAGTGGACGGGCAACCTGTATCCTTTTAACATCATCAATAGCTTTCCAAGAATAATCGTACGTTGGGAATGAATGATTTGCTTTATATTTTGGTTTTGCTTTTTAACATTATCCTAGGCATATTGTTAAAGCAAAATCCACATCCCTAGGATAAAGAAAATTTGATTTGCTGCATCCTTTTAATGATTTGTTGAAGGACTGCCATGTGCTGTTTCACATTGAACCTTAAGCATACTAATGAAATTACTTTGGATTCAAATTTCAAATATTAATGGGAAAATGGTCTAAAAAGTCTAAAAGACGAAAGCCCTATGAGAGAAATACTTTTTAAGCCCGGTGGCTTACACTTATCTCTAATTAATGAACCTCCACAATTTAGGGCTGTTAAAGAGCTTAGCCGCCTGAGTCTTTGTTTTAAGCTCAGTGAGCCGAGCCTGAGCTTTGATTCAAACTCATTTATTAAGCGAGTCTGAGCCGAGTTTCACTAAGCTCAGCCCGATTCATTTAGACCTTGGTTTAATTAATAATTTTATAATAAAATTATATATATATATATATATATATATATATATATATTAACAATAATATAAATATAAATAAACACATTAGGCTAATGGGCCATTAAGATATTAGGTCTTTTTTTGGAGCCAATCAGAGCTGAACCTGAGCTTATCTTCATGAGCCTGAGCTTGGCAACTCAGACTCGTCACAAGCCTGAGCCAAGCTTGAATATGACGAGCCCGAACTGAGCTGGGCAAAACTCTGCTCTGCTCAGCTCACTGACACCCCTACTCCACATGACATGCTAGAGGTTGAACAGAGCCTGAGCCTAATCCTTGTTTGACGGACCTGAAATAAGTTAGGCAAAGCTTGACTCAGCTTGGCTCCTTGACACCCCCAATTAACACCCTCCGAATTTTTTTCAGAGTAATGCAGAAATCCCGTTGCAGTACCTTTAAACTCTCCTATAACACTACAGAACTCTAAAATTCCCATTTTTTCATATTAGAAACATGATTTAGCATGTGCCAGAACAACTAAATTAAGAGACTCCTGGCTCTAACACTGTCAATAAGCTGTTCAAACATCCATGGATCATTCAACCCATGACATTTGAAATTGCAGTACTGTTAAAAATAGTAAGTGGGTTAGCCATGTTCATTAGTAAAATGCTGGGTTGAATCTTGTCCAAATATAATCAATTTGAGTTCCTGAAGAGGAATGCCTACCTAATCATCTCTATTATTTTGAGCTGCACTAAACCAAACTGGCTAGGAGCCAGCTCATCATGAGTTGAGCTTGTGCCTTGTTTGAAATGTTATTCACCGTAGGATAAGTGAACCCAAAACCTGAAAATAAGTCCGGGTTTGGATGGCGGGTCAGCTCAAGAATTGCCACTAATGGTCATTAATTTACTCCTAAACCTTGCAAATGGAAGTTTAGGAGTACCGGCCGGGAATGGTGATTGAGTTGTAAAAAATATAGCAAATAATTATGTCTTACCAGGTTAACTAAGTCTCGGGTGGCGATGGCCATGACATCTGCGCAGGAGACGACGCCGGGGCATTGCAACTCCAAAGCTCTCTTGGCCCTGAAAAACACGTCAAAACCATCCCCCGGCAGCGATAGGTTTATCTCTGCATCTCTCTCCGCCTTGTTCCCGTTGCTTGATGCTATCAACACCGACGCATCACATCCCTGCATGCCCCCCAATAAGAAGATGGGATATCAATTCACCATTATTTGATTGGAGCCTTTTATCAAATGGATTATCCATAGTCCAAAGCCAGGACTGTCGGATTCTAATCTTTTATTTTCAGTTACATATGGTAAACCCAACTCTGAAAAAAAGATTCGAATCAAACGGTTTAGCACTGGTTCAATTCTTATCCATCACTTTCATTTAAATTTTTCAGGATATTAATCATTCATTGCATGCATGCATACAAGCAAGAAAAGGGATTTTGTAGGAAAAGAAATTGGGCATAGTCTTCATATGAACGTAAATGAAGGGGGGAGGAGAACATAACCTCGACGAAACAGTCATGGAAGAAGAGGCGGAGAGCGCCGGCGGCGGTAGTGGGGGCTTCACGAAGCTTCTGAGAGACCACATTGTGAATGATTCTCTCAACGTTGGGGCAACTGGTCTTGTAAAAATCATAGCTCAGACCCGCCGTGGTAGAACTGGAGGATGCCCCGGCGATGCTCGGAGTCAAGAAAATGAAAAAGCAGAAGAAGAGAGCGAGAACAGAGTAAGTGTTCTTGGCCATGGGAAAGTGAAAGAAGGAGAACTCTCTTTACACCTCCTTGAAGAAATTCACTCCCTCACATTAGCGACGTGTTGGGTTTCCTCTCTCTACTCATGTGATCTGATGGCCGATTATCAATCATAATCATATCTCTCGCTCTCTCAGCTTTAGAAGTCGCAATCAGAAACCAAAAACCAGAAACGAGGAACGAAGTAGACAAGAAGAAAAGCCAAGACCTCTTTACTGAATTGGGCTTCTCTCTCTGTCTCGGTATATTAGGGTGAAAGCAAAGTAACTTGATTGATATGTAACTACGAAAATACCCTTATATGCATACCAATCAATTGTATATTATAATGAATATAGATCTATTTCCCAATCCAATCAAACGTACAAATTTATAACGATGGCTCTACATAATAGATTGAAGAGGGTGATGGATATTGTTTATATTAATCAAACGCCATTTATTGTGGGAAGATCATAGTATAGAATATTATGATGTGCCATTAGGTGGTATGGGGTTTTGAAAGAAGTCAAGCATTCACACAGTTTGGATTCTGTACACACAAAAGCCATACATAATTCGTGTTTAGAGGCCTATGAACACTCAGCATCATTATTAAAAAGTTAATAGCACATGTCCCAAAAAATGCAAGTCACTTTTCAATGCTGATATGAGTGTTCTCAGCCCCCGACACACATTGTGCATGGATTTTGTGTGCACAGAAGCTGAGCCGGCATTCACATACTACACTTTTAAAAAATGATTTGAAGAAAGCTTACAATTCTCATCAAAGTAGTAAATGGATTTTTCAGTACAATTTATAAACTAGATCATAGAGTTTATCACTAGTCCAAGGTTTTCAATCCTTATAAATGGCAGTCTAGCAGATTTCTACCCAAATACTTGTGTGCTTAAACTGGGCAATTCCATTTTTCCATACTTCTTATGTTTAGCTATGAAAAGTCTTTCTTCCATTCTAGACAGAGAGATTGCGTTTAGTAATATTTCTTTGATTCCCAAATGTAAGTGCATTAGTTTATCACATTTAATTTTTGCAAATGATCTAATGATTTTCTTAAAGGAGGATGAAAGGTTTTTAACATATATTGCTAGGGTATTGGATCAGTTTTCGAATGCCTCGGGCCTACAAGTCAACAAACAAAAGTCCATTCAAATTTTTGAAGGGGTTACATAGGAAAGGAAAAAAAAATAACTTAAAAGGATAGATGGCTACAATAGTGATCAATTGCCTTTCTGGTGTAGGACTATTCCGCTATCCTGGATAAGATGAAGAAGTGGTTGGCGAGCTGGAAGACTAGGCCTTTATCTTATGTAAAAAGACTTCTTTAATTAGATCAGTAGTTCAACGAAGGGTTATATCTATTAATTGGTCAGCGGTGTTCGGTTTGCCAATCAATATTACCAAGCATGCTAACCTTCTTTGGTCTAGCCTAGGTATGTCTAAGAAGATGCATACTATTAGTTAGGATTCTATATGTAACCTTAAGATCTTAAGGTGCTTTAAACATCAGGCACGTCAATAAAATAAACAAAGCAAGTATTCCTAAACAATTATATATGGCGGATTGTGATTCGGAAAGAAAGCCTATGGATCAAATGGATACTTGTTGGGTACTTGAAGAACGAATCAATTTAGACCCTAAGAGTGCCAAGTGATTGATCATGGACATAGTGGAAGCTTGAAAAGCTTAAAAACATGATGGAGCCACACATCCAATGCATGATAGGTAGTGGGAATAGTACTAAACTATGGCTTGATAGATGGCACAGTGAAGAGTGTTGCTGAAAAGATATAGGGAAAGAATTTATTATGTCTTGGGCATCAAGCATCCACATAAATGTTTTTGCTATCTTACGGGATGGGGATTGGTACATTAGCGCAATCAAATCCATTAATCTTATAGACACATGGAAATCTTTGGACTCTACTGACTATTAAGGGCAGATGAGCATGACAGAATTATATGGATGCCGTCTTCAACAAGTGTGTTTACATCCAGGACTGCCTGGAACTTAATGAGAACATCAACTCCAACGGTGGAATGGCATGACGTAGTGTGGTGCACTAATAACATCTTGAGACATAGTTTTGTGGTTTGGAGGGTTCAAACCATAGTTGCAGGGAAGTTTGGTACAAGGTGAAAAGCTTATTTTTTAGGAAGCTCATTTGGGAAGTTAATTTCTAATCGCTTCTCTAAATAGTGAGAAGTGCGTTTCTTAAACATGAGAAACATGTTTCTCAAATGTGGAAAGCACGGTGAAGTGATAAGGGAAACATGTAGAAGCCTTTAAAGAAAGCAAGTAAAAACATCTATACAATCAATTGGGAAACAATCTAGGAAACAAAATATATTTTATTTAATGTAAATCCTATATTGTTGATATTGAATAAAATATTATCTATGAAATTTGGTAATGATTTTTTAGAAATAAATGATTTAGTATCCCAATTATAAAATACCTT
>JAOXJP010000006.1:7263831-7292859 GCA_025762735.1 Platanus orientalis | reverse complement strand
GCTTACATTCACACCAAAACCAAGTGCTTGGAATTCATCTTTCAACTTTCCAAAACCAATAATGGTATAAAAGTCCCAAGGAAAACATGTGTATGCAATGACACTAATATGGAGCTCATTGGATCAAGTGTAAGTAGATATAATTAAGTGGGAAGCATAATAATAGCATTAATGACACACTAGCACATGAAATAAAGTAAGCAACAAAGCTTGAAGCTAAACAAATTAAAAAAAAACTACCAACTACTAATAATGATATAAATAACAATCTCAAGTATGGGGAAATCAAAGCAAATATCAAGCATAAAAGGTAAAAATCATTTTCCCCTTTGAATTTCATAAGGATCCAATCATCTTGCCATCAACCACAAAGGAAAACATAGGATTACAATCAATTGATCATGGTAGTGCAATAAGGTAAGTAGATCTAAATTAAGACATGCTCAAAACAGGATAGGTATAACAATATATATGTAGAATTCATAAAATTTTAGCAAGGCATAATTCCTACCCAAGCATAATGAAAGACATCACTCTATGAAACGAGGGAAAACATTTAGCAATATAACTCACGGCCATATAAAGTAGAAATCTGTGATCCCTTCCAAAAAGATAGTAAAAAATAAAGAAAGTATAGAAAATCAAAAAGTAGAGGAATTAACATGGAAACTCACTAATCAAAATGAATAGAAGTTGATTAATCATTCAAACTAAAGGTTTCAAATGAATAGAAGGACAAGAAGTCAAAGGAGTAGAACATCATGTATGAAATCTCACTCAAAACCTCATAGACCTAGTGATCAAGTGAAAGAAACTTGTCAATCTCCTTAGATGTAACAAATAAGTGATGGAGAAACTAATATACCAACCAAATTGAAGAATAATCATGAAGAAAATATTAGGAGAACGAAGGAGTAACACACCATGCATGTAAACTCACTCAAAACCTCATAGACTTATTGATCAAGTGAAAGAAACTTGACAATATCCAAATATGTAACAAACAAGTGATGGAGAAACCAATATACCAATCAAATGGAAGAATAACCATGAAGAAATGGTAGGAGAACAAATGAGTAGCACACCATGTATGTAAACTCACCAAATCTCAGCACCCTTCCTTGTTCAAGTTTCAAAGTGTCTCACAACTACCTTCCCTTTGCCTCTATCCTCTGTAAAAATGATGTATATCAACTATTAATTAGTTAAATTATAAAAATTTATAAAGAAAATGAGCTAATCTAGCAAAATTTTCAGACTTGGGAGTAAAACTTACCCATTTGGGGAAGAACTCCATCTCTTACCTCAAGAATTTTCTTAATTTCTCTTACTATTTTCCTCTTGGTTCTAATGAGTCTAAATGACCTAAATAAGGTTTATTAAGGTTTAGAAGGTGTCTAACATGAGATTTCACATGTGAGGGTCAAATGCCACATTATTTCCTTGCTTTTAGAAAATTTCTAGATTTTTCGGGTTGTGATCCATGTGCAATCAATTGTGTCATAGCCAATTATGAAATTGGTAACCGATTACGAGATTGGTGATCAGATACGAGCTCCTAAAAAATTATCGAGGACTACAACCCATGAGCGTAACCGATTACGAGATTTGTAACCAGTTATGTCGTGACCCATGCGTGACCCGTCATGCCTCGTGTCTTCTAAATTTTCAACACAAACACCTTATGAAAAAATGACCATAATTTTCTATATAAAACTTTGAATTACACATTATTTGAGACGTTGAATAATAAATTCGAAGACCTTTCCAATGGTATATGGTTTGAACTCTAGTTCTCTCTAGATTGGTACAGGTTTATCCAAGAAGTTACCCTAATTACACTCTTGAGACAACTCTTAAACTCGACAAGTTCAAGGTCAAGCTTGGGTTCTAAACTTCTAACTTTGTCTAAAGGTTCCTAAACCACTCTAAGGTCTATCTAAATATATAAAATGATAATTTTATCCTTACATATGTTAAATTATATTTTTACCCTTTAACTGCAATGCAGGGTGTTACAATGTGTCTTCGCTAGCCTTGAGGTAAGTAAAACAATGGCATAACCATATGGAGCAGATTTTTTGAGAAATAGAGGTATTTTAGTCAATTTACAGTAATATGTTCATATCTGATACCATTTAGAATTTAATTAGTCAAGGGACAATTGTAATAGTGTATATAGCAAGAGAAAAAGTGATTCATAACCCAATAGTTCAGACTATCAAGATTAAGATCAACCCACAACCTCCTCACCTAATAGAGAAATAATGGAATCAATTAAAAAGGGGAAAGGATGTTATGTCTAGGACACCAAGGACATCATATGGAATAAAATGGGTGGGTGATGCATTTTTTGAATATGGAATATGCATTTTATTCCATATGACAGCCCTTGGTGTCTTTGACACCATCCTAGACACCAAATCCTAGACAGGACATCCTTTCCCATTGAAAAGTAAACACAAGGAAAAGGGAGGGAAAAGGGTTATAGGCTTTCAATCATAAAATAGGTCATAGCTTATGCTTGTATTTCTTTGGAGCATGAACTTATTTTTAATCAAGAATCTTGTGAATCAAGGAATGTTCTCTTTCATAACTACTTTATATTAAAATAAAATGTGGGAGTTAATCAAATTATCCAAGGAGTGTGATGTTATTGGTTGTAGATGGGTGTACAAAGTGAAGAAGGATGCTAATAGGAATATTGAAAAATATAAATTCCAATTAGTGGAAAAAGGGTATGCTTAAGAATCAAGTATTGACTTAAATTGATTCTCTCCACTTGTTTGTTCTAGCACTACCATGTTGTGTTAGGTATCGTAGCAATGCTTGATTTGGAACTTGAACAATTAGATGTGAAAACAACTTTTTTGTATGAAAAACTTGATGAAGAAATATGGTCATCGGCTTGCATTGAAAACATTTTAAAAGAAAATAAATAAAATTTTGTATATGAAAGGAAAAGAAAAGAAAAAGTGCATAACTTTCGTGCTTTTCCATGTTTATGTCTAGTTGCACCTAGATTAGAAAAGAAAAAAAAAAAAAGAAAAATGAAAATACATCATTGTATGTAAAAAAAAAATGGATATACAATGGTATATCTAGGAGCTTATATCAAAACAACACATAAATATTCAGTTAATTACTTGTGTTTCTGATAACCAAGAGAGGGAATGAATTGACTACTATAAAATGACATTGCAATTGCTTAACCTAAAATTTACCTCTTTTCTAATAATGCGTAAATAGGTGCCGAGAGGAGAAGTCATCATAAACCAAATCAAAGATAACCAGGGAGTAGTGGGTTATAGAAAGTAAGTACAATGATACTAGAGGAACTAATTAAAGCAAACAGTTAGTATAAATGTGCAAGGTTATCTCATCATTATAATAGCAATCAAAATTTGAAAATTATATTAGAAGGATAATTTACCAACGTTTTTTTATATCTATTAAACCCCCAAAAAAGTATCATCTTAACAATTCAACAGAGAAGATTTAGAATAACTAGAAACCATCAAACGTATAACATGAAATACGGTGAGCTCGTTGAATTTTATTGGGAATAAATTACTAGATGAAAGTTATCAATAGCATTACTAAAATGGGAACAAGGAAATAAATATTTGCAATAGATCAAAAGATTAATATCTTTGGAAACACTTTACTTGGATGTCGAAACCCCTACAACACAATCAACAACAAACAACCTTATCCCAACTATTTGGGGGGTTTGAGTGGGTTTTTATAGCCGATTCTTAGCCTAACACAATAAGGAACAATATTTAGATCCAAAAATCTTAAACCAAAAGATTTCTAGGTCTATCAAGATATCCTTGCAAAAACCATATGAAAAATCTGATTGATTACGATTGGAAAAGCAACCCTAACTCTATAACCTCTTCACCTCACCAAATCAAAACCATTTCAAGCACCTTTTTCTTCACAGACAATATTTGAAGCCATGAGTGGCAGTTCTACACAAATGAAGTTTTTGCCTATTCAATGGTACACGATAACATAATAAGGAACAATATTTAGATCAAAAAATATCAAACCAAAAGATCTCTAGGCTGATCAAGATATCCTTGCAAAACTATATGAAAAATCTAATTGATTAGGATTGGAAGAGCAACCCTAACCCTACAACCTCTTCACTTGGCCAAATCAAAACGATTTCAAGCATCTTTTTCTTCTCAGAAAATATTTGAAGTCATGAGATCTACACAAATGAAGTGTCTGCCTATTCAATGGTCCATGACAACACATGATCATGATATTAGTTTCAAGGAACACAAATAAACTATGGATTGAACACATTATGCTTTAGTTTGGAGGATGAAAGTAGATTGGAGCTTACCAAAACCTTCATAGCACAAACATGGTGCCAAACAATGGTCAGTGAATAGAGGAGAGAAGATTTTTGCACAAAATTTTAAATTTTCTAACCAAAATAGTGAGAAAATTAAATGGTCATCTTTGAGAAAAAGGGCAGCTGCATGAAAAAAAACACTTTAATTGAGGTTTTCACAATTGTAGCAACCAAATAGTCTAAAAATGAATTTTACACAAAAAATCGTACATAATCCACATGAAAATCTGCCTTTCACGTGAACTAAATGGAACCTACATGACTTAACTTGAACTAAGAAAAATCGGGCTAGTCAACTGACCAAATTATTATGTGGGTAAAAACAAGTGCCAAGGTGTTGGTACAGGTGGTCTGATTCCTTCATTGTAAACTTGAGATTTCATAGATGTTAAGCCAATCAGTATACTTTATTCACGATTATAGTAATGGTGGTTCATTATCTTTTTACTTTATATAGATAAGTACTTGTTGTAGGCACTGGTAGATATTAAACCATTGAAAACTCAATTGGTTAAGAAATTTGACATGAAAGAAGGGTACGTGGTAAATCAGATACTTGGGGCAACAGTATAAAGAGACACAAAGAATTGATCCAAAATAAATAAATAAATAAGGAGACACAAAGAATTGATCCAAAATAAAAATAAATAAATAAAGAGATACAAAGAATATGAAAATCTAGATAACTAAGAAGATTTATGTTGAAAGAATTTTCATTGGTTCAATCGCAAATTGCCAAACCAAACAGTATTCCATTTCATGTTAATTGTAGGTTGTCTTCTATACAATCTTTTGGCATCGAAGCAAAGAAGAAAAACATGTTATCTTAGTATTGTTATTTCAGTATTCTATATATGTACATGACACTATAAAATATGAAAATACTTGAATCAAATAAATGAAACTACTTACTTGATTAGGATGATTGAAACTTCATTTAACTAGATCAAGGCTAGTGTTTAACACTATGTCCTTAAGACAATTTCGTCCCTTGCACTGGTGTTTACGGTCAATTCAAACGTCTACCTCCTAGGATACAATGATCTTCCACAAATAGAAGCAACATTATAATCTGTGTGTCTAGCAAATCAACTTGTGTTGTACCTCTCTCTTACACTAACATTGACATGGATGCACTATAACATTAATAGCTTGACCGAAAATTGAATGAATGAAATGATGGAGGGACCTCTTATTTATAGATTTTTTATGTTTGTTCTAGAACAGGTATAGGGATACAACCTTTGATTTCAAATATTCACAAATGATTTTTAGTTGCAACTTAATAACCACCTACACATCCGTACAGAACAAACATGTGTGAAATGGGATAATTTAAAAAACACCTACATGTCTGTACAGAATAGACATGTGTCAATAGGTGTGATTTAATATTCACATGTGTCTATTTAGTCCAACAGTCTCCAAGGCCATAACTATAAAACCATACGAATAGACATGCCCCCCATAGGAGCAAAACTGTAAAACCTGTTCAAAGAGACATGCCCCCATAGGTGTAACCGATTCTAGAAGAAAACAAAAAGAAAAATATTAACAAAAATTATATTTATTTTATTGACCCAACCCGGCCCGTGTGTGTTTAAATTAATGCTTGGCCCATGTTGGCTAGGTCCTCCTCCATCCACAAAACAGTGGTGTGCCTTTGGGACCCAAACTTATGTTCAACATTAGTGTATATGAACACAGCAAATTTTTTGGGCTAGTCCATGTGGGACTATTCAAATTTCACACTTTTACCAGTTTTACCAGTGATCAACTAGACACTTTTGGAGACAATTTTTCATTCACCCATTGATGGTTTTGAGCATCCAATCATATGGAGTTGTTCTCCTCATTAAGGTGAATACAAACCCATGTGGATCAACCTTAAACGACATCTGGGTCCCACTTTTGTTTTAGCTCAAACATAGCCACCCGATCAGATTTTACACAGAAATCTGGGTGTTTTTCAAAACCGTTTCCAACAATGAACACATAGGCTGATAGATATGGAGTGATGTAATCAAAGAAAGTTGTAAATAAGTCAAGAATCTAAAAGGAACGGATCGTACATAATAAAGAATGCAAGTAACATTTAGTTGGATTAGAAATAGTTCACAATGGTTAAGGTTGATGACACCAAGGAAACAACAGAGAAGAATCATTGGTTGACCCTTTGGTTCAATGCAACAAAAAACCCACAAGAATCAAGATTTAGAAACACATGATTTTGTGTAGAACAACTCAAGAACCACTGCAAAGAACCACCTAACCAAGGAAAATCCATGATGGGTTCTTCAATCTAGAACTTGAGAACAACAGTGAAGCAGCTCTAATGTCGTGACCCAAATCCTCAGTCAACCCTCTAAACATAAGCTTATTAGCCTAAAAAATCAACATAAACAAAATCTTGAAAAACAAAAACTAATTGCACTGCAATATCGTCCAAAACCCACAAGTAGTTTAAGAGAATTCTGAGGAAGGAAACTTCAAACTCAAAAAATTTATTAATTCATCATCATCATCATAAATCGTTGGGGTACTTCTATAGACACAAATTTCACGCGTAAATTTGCGACACGAAAAATATGTAACAAATTCAATAAATGAATATTTGTATTAAATGAATGGAATACAACTCTTTGATTTTTACACTCTTTTACAAAAATAGTAAAACCTCTAATTCTTGTCGACGGAGATCCAAGGGCCTAACGACATGTTTCTTGGATTCAAATGTTGTGTACTTGATTGTAGGAGAATTAGTTTCTTCTCGAGGCTTCGTGCTTGATTTGAAAATAAGAAAAACACTGCAAATCTTGCTCTCAGAGCCGGATTTATAGTGTGTTTCTAAGATGTAAGAAGTCTTATTCTCTCTAACAACGAAGTGCGGTTGATGGAGAAACTGAAAAGTATATCTTGAGTCTTTAAGCCTTTGGAAAGCTATGGAGATGGAGTCTTCTTCTCTCTATAGTTTCTTATTTCAAGTCTTTTGCCAAAAGCCCATTTTTTATGTGAAAATGGGGATATTTATAGACTTGAAGTTAGAATTTTGTATAAACCTTTGATTGGGTGTTGATTGGATGCTCTTACGCCTTTTACTCTAAAAGAGTGGTTGCACCTTTCTTGTTTAGAAAGAATGGCAATTTATGAAATTATTTGTATTTCATGAGCGACATTAGATAATCTAAATTTGATTTTATTCAAATCTTTATCATGTGAGTCACATGTAAGTTGTTTGGGCTTGCTAATGGATTGAGACATGTGGGTTTGTTGGTCTTATAGGTTATTGTTTAAAACCCAGACCTAGCCCAATGGACTTATCTCTTCCGTTGGGCCTAATTTGTTGATGTAAGGCCTAATTGTAGTCTTATAGACCTTTGTGTAGATTTATGAAGGTGTAGGACCTTATTTACAATTTACACAAATTTTAGGTGTCTAAAAGTTCCCTTTTAAAAAAAAAAAATTCTTTGTTTTATTTTCCTTTGTTTCTTACAAACTAGGGTTTGTGACATTTCACTGGAAATATTGGGGATTGAATAGGGGGTTGAATGGGACAGTAGTGGTGTTGATAATGGTGGATGGATCTAAAAAGGCACCTGATTTTTTTCTTATCATTGGTCCAATCTAATTAGGACTCCTAAATAAATAAAACTTATCCCACTTAATCCTAATATAATTCTTTCTACTTAAAACAGAATGCTAATAAGTCTAAAAACTACTAAAACAGAAATAAAATCCTTACTAATCGATCAACTATAAACTCCTAATGAAATTTGCAAAAATTCTATGGCTTTCAGCTTTTCCATAAATACACCCATACTCTCAATTCCTAAACTACCCTCACCTTATGTTATATCAATTATTCCCCCATTTCCTATAAGGGAACCATTTGGGGTCCTAACCCCAGCCAACTTCTCTGTCTTGGATCCTCAGCCTCGATACTATCTTCACTCGACTCAGCATCTGCATTATGTGGCCCTATATTTTAAGATATTTTTATCTATTCTTTTGTGATTTATTACTTATTTTTATCCCTTACATAATCCAGATTCTTTAAAGAACATTCAAGATCCTCTCATTTTACCCACCACCTTATGTTTTTGAGGAGTCCATAGGATTTCTTGTCATTGGAATTGAAATTTTAGGGGAGAGATGATTGAGGGATCTTTGGTCATTTACATTTTTTTTCATAATTGATGTTAAGGGTACCAATGCTAACATTCTAAATAATTTAGTCATAAACAAAAGAAATATAGTAGTTACTAGCGAATGAACCCATGCAAACAAGGGTAAGTACTTTAGTTTCAATCTTACTTAAAAGAAAATAATTAAACTACAAAGGACAGAAAATATTAATTCACTAAACTTATGAAGGAGAGATTTTAGAAAAGGAGTTATAGGAGTGAGGGAGGTGGGACATTGAGAGACAAAATTTTTTTTTTTATGTGTGGATCTATGAAAGTACACCGAAATGTAGGGGCACATGTGTAAAAAAACCTAAAATAAAAAATAGATTGTTGGATCTATGTCCTTATGTTTTAGCCTATTTGATTCTTTTTAGTGTTTTGTTATCACAATTTATCTTGATCCCTCTTTATATATAAATATGTTGTATTTGTATCACTATGAGAGAAAAAAAATCCTACTACAGTTAGTTTAAAATATATAATGACTAAAATACACTCAATTATACTCAAAACCATGACTATTTCTTACGTGGAGATAATGATATAGGCCCCTTTGGTCATTATCTTGAAAATAAACAAATAATTAAAAACAGGAAAAGTTGGTTTTTTCTTTTGTTTTATTATTTTCTTAGAGGTACCTGAAAATAACCACTCGTGATCCACAGTAGTGGAAGCCCGAAGCTACATGCATTTTAGGTGCATTGATTTTGATTTGGAGAATGTTTTGACATTTCTATCTCTTTCATGGCAGTCCTTGCATATTGCTACATGCTTCTGCGAGATACATCAGAAAAAAAACAAAAAAAAAACCCACACACCTTGGGAACACAACAGCAAAAAGCCGAGAAGACAGTGATTTGTTACGACTATCCAACTAGGCAACTTTTTTTTTTTCCCTACTCATGGAGGTCTATCCTTTGTGGGAAACATGGTACATGCACTAATGTGGACAAGAGAAGACTAATGAAGCAAGAACAGAGCAGAGTTTTGCTTCATTATTCAAACCGACTGATAATCAAAACGCATCTTTTGATGAGATAAAACTATATTCTCCATTTTTTTCTTTTTATGTGTGAGAGTACCACATGAAATGGTTTTCAGGAGAGGCAACTCTTTCTCTCTCTGTGTTTATAGGAATGGCTCTTCTCTCATTTCTTTTTGTGCTTGTGGGTTAAATTTGATATTCAAATACTAAACATGATTAGCTCAACAACTAGATAACAATTTTAGCTGTTTGTGCTGCTTAACTTTTAGTGTCAAACTTAATTACACTGACCCAAGAAATTTCCAGTTTTTTAATACCTAATACTTGGGAACAGATCCATCAATGATACCAATTTGAGACACAAGGCCTCCACCTTTAACATATTCATCTTTTTTGCGTATGAAAATAGTAGTAAAATATTAAGGGAATGCACATGTAGACCTAGTTTTTTTTCTTCTTCTTTTCTTTTAATTACAACTACATAGTCACATAGAAGGATGAAAGTGACTAAGTACCTACAGACAGGGCCGTCGTCCAAAAAAAAAAAAAATTTGCTACACCCTTAACAAAAATGTTCAATGTTGAAATACTCCATGTAAGAATGCATGTGCAAAAAGCTAACATTTATTCTATTAAACAAGCAGAGAAGCACGTGATCGACTTTATCAGAATATAGACTATTCTAATGGTGGGACATGAATATATCCTTATGTGAAATGGAAAATGAACAATAATAAGCATTATTTTATAGCTTGCTCGGCAGTCACCTGAAATGTAATCATTTCATCTGAGTTTCCCAAGGCATTTATAGCCATGAGGTGATGATTTGTGGTGATGAACTAATTCAAATTTATACTGATTTGTTAACTACAATTAGAAATTAAGTCATCTCACGTTTTTCTATAAAATAAAATGATTAATGTAATCGGGCACAAATAGGTGGAAATTTGAATTGCTTCATTGCAAGACCATCCCATTGTGGTTACAAAAGCTTAGGAAACTCAAATGAAATGATTGCATTACCAGTGGCTGCCTAACGCAGCCTTAGAATTTTAAAGCTAAAGTATAACAAATTAAACTAGTTATTAACCCCTAAAAAAATAGTATCTCTCAAATCTTTTGTATTTTGATAGGTAAATTTAGTGGAAATGTGACTAGTTCAATATATTATGGTTTTGTATTTCGGTGGCCAAACTCTTTAATAGCCACAATAATATTGTGGGTCTCATTAAATTGTCCATTTTTATTCAAATATATAAAGATGTGTAAAGCCTAGTGGGTGTAACAACCACGCAGTTGAGATTCTAAGTATAATGACATGTAAAATGAAAAAAAGAAAAAGAAAAAAAGAATGAGATTAGGACGTCTAAACAACATATTTAAGGAGAACTACAACAAAAGCCAATAATCTCTCTCTCTCTCTCTCTCTCTCTCTCTCTCTCTCTCTCTCTCTCTCTCTCTCAAGTAGATGTTGGTAATAAACTTACCCGTTATTGCTAAAATAGTGAAAGGAAAGCCGAATTGATGGGTAGAAGTTGTTTGTTATATTGCGTAAGCCCTCCTTTGCTTATATGCAAGTTGTTAGGGCCCCTTCTGTTATTTTGTATTGCGAGGACACAAGATTAGGTTGGGCACCACGACAATCACATGCATCTCCGACATATTTATGAAAAGTGAGGTAGCTTTCTCTTAGCTTTGGGCCCTCATATCTAAATTGTAAATAGGTTTTGGTTAAGGGCTGTTTGGTTCAAATTCTAGAAAATGATTCTAACCTAGAATTGATTATGGGCCAGTGAACATCTTTGTTTGGTTATGTCGTATAAAAACGATTCTATTTAAACAAAAAAAACGAGTGGAGTCATAAACAATTTGAGACCTGTTTCCGGATCTTTGATTTGCGTGAATTGATAGACGTTATAAAAAACATGCATCGTGCATGGTTAAAGGAAATATTTCGGAAATAAATACATCCAAACAGGTTTATGATTCTAAAACTCATTTCATAAAATCTGCTCTTGGGAAATTTGAGAAACATTTCCAAAACCTGAACCAAACATACCCTTGGTAACTTACAAACTCCGGTGAACTCCTTACTATTGTTTATGAACATGGTCATGGACCTAATTGGTACATGCCAGTCAAAAATCACACTTGATTGGTAATGGCAACCATCCATATAATCTGCATTCGTTTTGATTAAAAAAAAAATGGAAATGGATCTTGTGATAAGTTGTGAAAGAAAGTCCACAAATGGGACGGTTGCAATAATGAATTCTAGTACCCAATCATGTTGACTTTGGCCTTGGAGTCTCCTAAACCAAACCCATAAACGAAGCCACAAGCTGCCAATGGAAGCCAAACTTGAACTAGGAAAGTGACCCACCCACTAAATTGTCAAGCTTGGTGGGTCAATGATCCGCATGGATTGTTATAGGGTTTGCATATCTATAATTTCTCCTCAACACTTCATTTACATCATTTGGTAGAAGAAACAAATAGATAGAAATCTTGGTTGAGAAGCCTTTCTATCTATTTAGGAACCGGGTGAATGATCAATCTTCCCATTTTAATTGTCAAAAAGCAATGTTAAATGATTATTTTTTATAATTTAAATCAACAAAGTGCCTTTATTAGCCAGTTCGTAGCTTCCACATGTCAAACCCCTATTGGGTTGTGATGCCGAAAACATTACTTTGTATGTTAGGTTAGCATTTTTCATAAAGTCTGGGAATAGGATTATTTGGTTGTCCATCTAGACATCTCTTGATGGATTCATAGGCTTGGGATTTTTATATTTGTAGCTTTGTGGCAATTTTCGGCCCAATCGTTTTGTGCGATAGAGCGAAAAAATAGAGCTTTTACTCTCGTATCTATTATTTGAAAATTTAGATTTCCAATTGTTGTTATTGAAAGAGAAATGTTTGAAACGAGATAGGGTATATGATTGTTATGGAGAACATTTGCTATGTGAGTGAAAAATCTATAGGGTCTCCAAATAGATGGACACTCTAAATTGACCATAGTATCTCTCAACATGGTTAGAAAATAATGTCTTAAATAATAAATAAATAAATTGGTAGCTCCACCTGCTATTGCTGCAATGCAGTGTGAGATGGATGTCGATGCTCAACTGCAGACATTATTGTGATGAACAAGTATGAACTTCTGACCTCTCAAAGAGGTGCAGTGCCACCACAGGGGCAATGGGGGTGTTGGTGGGGTGTGTATGTTGCAAAAAGCACTACCATTCACACTCTAATAACTGGCAATTTTGGAGATGCATGATTCAGTAGTTATTAGAGGTACTTAGATATGAAGTTTTTTTAGATGCCCCATTGGAAAATTAAGAAAACGTCCTTTACATTTCTTGCAAAAAAAAAATTTTCTTATGCATCTTCCAGTATATCTATTCTTTTCATAAAAAATAATAAAAAAAAGAGTTTATTATTTACATATTTCTTTAATTAGGCCAACCTATTAAAATACATAAAAATATTGTAAAGTATACCAAGAGAGTAGGTATATATAAATATATATATTACTAGTTATTGGAGTGTCAGCTGTATAGGTTTTTTGCAACAAATACACACCACCACCAATGCCCCCATTGCCTTGGTGGTTGTGGCACCACCTTTCTTAGAGAGTGGTCACAAGTTTGAGCCTGTTTGACAGCATTATTTCTACAGTTGTGTGTTGACATCTGCCTCTCCCACGCCCATGGCGCTACCAAACAAAAAAGACATCATTTTGTAGCCATGTTGAGACATAACTGGACCAATTTAGAGTGTCCATTTAATCGGAGAACCTTTAGATTTCCACTTATATATCAATATTCTCCACAATTGAAACATTTCTCTATCAACAACAACAATTAGAATTTTAGATTTTTTGAATAATAAATATGAGAATAAGAGCTCTCTGTTTTTCGCTCAGTCATACAAAATGATTAGGCTGAAATTGCCACAAAGCTACATATATAAAAATCCCAGGCCTATGCCATTCATGAAGAGAAGTTTAGATGGACCACCAAATGGTCTTGTTCTAAGGGTGGAAATTTGTGTTGGCGGGTTGTGTTTGTGTCATGTCAACTTAAGGGTATACGACTAAATGGGTTAACCCAAACACGACCCATTTAATAATTGTATCAAAACCCTCAACCTTAGCACTGACCTATTTATTAAACAGGTATCACAATACAACCCACACAACCCGTTTAATAAAAGGTCATGTTTAGTTGATACAAGCATGATCCGTTTTAAGTCATTTAGTAAATTGGTTGTGTTGGATTGACATGAATACTTGACCTAAAAATTGATCAGATAGACATACAGATTCCTCCTATATGTGTATTTACGAATATAATCTATAATAAATTTTTAATTACTCAATTCTCTATTTTAAAACGCAAATAACAGATCGGCCCAGTCCTAATTAACCAGTCAATTTGAGTTGACTTCTTGTTATGCAGCTTAACATGAATTTTACTCATTTATTAATCATGTCTAAGCGGGTTGACCCGTTTGACTCGAACATGATTACAGTAAACCCTAACCCACTAATTTTGTGTTGTATTTATGTTGCATTACCACCCATCTTGTTCCCAGATTTTATGTAAAATGCTAACCTAACTCTAGGGAACCAATTTGGATACTCAAAAGAATTATTTTGGTGTATTATCCCATCGAATTTTAGTTTTTAGAAGGTCCATTGTACCTCACTCTTAAGAGGCGTATAATTTGTTTGTTTGTTTTATTTTTTAATAATCTTAAGAAGCATAGAGTTGAGAGTTTCAATACGTGCAACCTATTCCCATCTCGAGTTGTGTAAGAATGCAATTGAATCCTAATCTAGGTGAAATTTGTGCTCTTGTGCTTCACGCCCATATGGTGCTTCCACCAATAAGAGATACCTTGTGGAGATTCATTCGCTGTTAGCTATTATTTGGGGTCTGCAATTAACTCTATATCATAACTTTAGAGTGATCTTCCAAAAGTGAGGGATAGGATTTTTCTTTCGTAGGGTCACTTGCACCTGCTGCTAAATCGACAACCCCACACTACTGCTGATGATGCGACAGGGGTCAACATAGCTCTTTCTAGAATTGTGTCTATGGGGCTTGAACCTCCCCACCTCTCCTTTTGAAAGACTATATACATGCAAGGGATAGGAGTTTTTTTTTTTTTTTTTTTTTTTTGGGTTTAAAAAAACAGAAAAAAAGAAAGGAGGGAAGAAGAGGAAAAACACAAAACAATGGTTTTCTGCACTATTTTTCTCCGGATCTATTACATTACTCCGGGTCTATCGTAATTTCTCGCCTGCTGCGGGTTCCGGAAAGGGAAAGAAAGACAGGCTCCGATTGGAGAAGCCGATTCGAAACGGCTATATACGACAATTCAAAGGTAAGCAGGCAAAAGCTGTGACCTTCTCTTTTAAGAAGCGCGTAGCGTGGCGTAATGGGAGTCTAAGCCTTTTCTCGCGTAGGTCATCCACAACCGGCTCATCCAGATCGTACAGTTCAAGTTCCCGCGACGTTGTCCACCTCCCGTTTCTTAAGCCATTTCTTTACTTTTACGTAAAAATAACTATTTCAAACCGTCGGTCTTACGAGTTGACGAAAGAGTCCCTGCCGTTAATCCTAAGCTTAAACCATATTTTCACAAACGACATCTTTGTCCGAAGAAATTTGTTTCTCCCCCCAATTGCGACCACAAAAAGTATCCAAAATTACTTGAATATTTATGGTGTTTCTAATCATTCTATTTATTTTTTTATTTTTTATTTTTACATTTTTCCTTGGATATTTCATTGCCATTTATAGCCCATGCAACCTTATTAGAGAAACTTCCACATATTATACACAAGCAAACCGTGAAACAAAATTGTAGATTTTAACAATGATCTACATAATTCATTGGGAAAAGATCAGCTCAAGCAAGGTTTCCACAAACACCTGCAAGCAATTTTGGTCGAGCTGCTACATAGAACAAAAAAGATAAAGAAATCAAACCCAAGTATAACTTATGATTTAGCTTTCCTTTTAATGTTAGATGACAGTTTGAGCAAGATGCTTACGCATGTTTATGTAAATCTTGTTTGAGATGATCCTTTGCCAAATTCATAATGCCAATCATTCGATCATGCATTCAATAAATTATGACTCTTGGATACTATCCATAATGATATTATGATTTTAACCATATGACAGATCTTTGCATTCCTCTAATTATTTAGTAAAAAAAATGTATTACTAACCATTATAACGAAATCCATAGATCTTGCCTCATTGAATTTGTGGTTATTAGGAAACTCGTTCCATATCATGAATATATGATTCTTCAGAAATACATTGGAGTTTTCTCCTAAATAAGCTTAATTAATCCGAAATAAACCTCACAAATTCTCAAGTAATAACAATTTTATTGTCCAATTTAAGCTATAAAACAAATGGATAACTCGAAGCACCAAATGCACTTTGACACGTTTGAATCATCTCCAATCTAATTACATAAATATAACCCAATATCAATCCAACATGTGACAGTTTGCATGACAAACTCTGTATTTATAATATACAATGATGTATCAATTATGTATTACTGTAAAGATTCGATCATCTCCGGTGGAAGAAAACACTAACATTTATGATATGTTGAAAATTATCCCATCGAATAAATGGATTTGTCAGACCCTTCCATATGCGAGCAAAAATCCTGTCCAAGACACCAAAGGACATCATATAGATTAAAATGGGTGAAAATTTGAAAATTCATTTAAGTTCCTAGACACCAAATTCAGAACAAAACATTTATTTTACCTACATATTTGTTAATTCTTTGATTAAATTTTTTATTTTTTATTCATAATTGATTCACATGACATCATCAAATGATACAAGTCTTTGGTAAACATAACATTTATACATTACATGTAAAATGGATGAAATTTTAAAATTTCATTTAAGTTCCTGTACACCAAATCTTAAACATAACATTTATTTTACATATGTGCTTGCTAATTCCCTAATTTTATTTTATTTTATTTTTTTATTCAGAATTGATTCACGTGACATCATCAAATGATACAAGTCCTTAATAAAAAAACAACACCAACACCCTTTATTAAGCCTTATAACTCATGTAAGTAAAGGTTGGAAGATTATTGGACAGTTCCTGCAGTAATAATATTGTGCATGAACATCTTTGCCATTTGAAAAGTAATCAGGGGTATGACGGTCTTTGTACTTTAAATGTAAAATTCGTTTATATTATTTTGAACCGGTTGGTTTGTAAAACCCTTATTAAAGCCTGAGCTCTGATGACAAAATTCTTTTTAACTGTGGAAAAAGAAAAAGGCAAAAAAAAAAGCAAAAGCTGCTTCATCTCCACAAGCTTTGGATTTTCTAAAAGTTTTTATTCTCAGAGCGCGAAGTTGAAGTTGCAGAAGAAAATGATTTTTTATGAAGCTCTTGAAAACTTCTTAGGTTTTAGGATGCATTTATACTATTAAAATATTCAGATTCGTGGAGAAATTTTCGTGAATTTGCAGGGAGTCTTTTCTCTTATTGTTTTGAAGAAGGAGAGAAGATCGAGATTTCTGTGGAGTTCGGCGGATTTTCTTAGGTTTTTATGATCGTGTTGCAGAAGTCGATCGATCCGAGTTCTGAGTAGCTTTACTGAAAATTTTGTATCATAGAGTCGCTTTGCTGCTTTTCTTTTTGTTTTTCCCATTTTTGGAAGTTTTTATAAGATTAAAGATCGAGTTCTGGAACGTAGATCAGTTGAGGTTTAGAGACTAAATGTTTTGTTGAGGCTGAAGATCGGTTAGTGGAAGAACATAATCAGAGGTTATGAACTTTGAAGCGTGCTTTTGGGTTGAAGATAGGTTGGAGCAATAAAGGAGTCCGAGGAAGCTTTATTCATCTAGTGAAGATCGGTTCAGATCAAAGAACTGGAATTTATCCTTCTAGTAAAGCTGCCAAGGGGTCTTTGAAGGTAGATATCCAAACAGAGGAGGCGAAGACGCAGAGCTTGGATCCATCTCCGACTCTTCTAACTTTGAAATATTTTATTTTAGGTCACTTTTCTGTTTTTTTTGTTCCTTCTCTAATCAACGAAAATTGGATTTGAAACAATTTGGGTGAGATTATTATTACTTTCATTCATCTGAGGATCATAGCTTCTTTTGAATTGGTACAGTTTGGTCTCGGAATTCGTATTGGTGATTGAAGATTGAAGGAAACTACGCTCTGTTTCTCAAATTATGATCACCGTTATAGAGTCGAACGGATAAGTAGCAGCGGAGACCTTGTTGAAGCTGGATAGCTCCTTTTGAGAAGAAGGTCGTATTTTGCTCTTAATCTTTATATGATGGCATCCATTGAGACGCATTCACCAGGATCACAAAGCTCTTCTGAGAAAATGCCACCTAAACCAGCGAAGAAAGCGGAGGTTCTACCTTCATTACAAACACTCCGATCATTGCCTCCTGATTTCAGGTTTACTGGTTCACCCATATCTCATCCCGTTGAAAAGTCTGATGCCACTAGTGCCAGCAATGGTAGAAGAATCTCTTCTAGTATTCCAGAAAGTGATGAAACTGATGAAGTTGATAAAGGCCTAAAGGATATTGTAAACAAAATGGAGCAGACTAACGAAGAATCTCCTTATAGTAGGAAAACCATTTCTTTGGAAGAGAGGCCTTTGGAAGATGATGAAAAGTTGGACTCTGCGATTTCTCCCTTGCCTACATACTCTCCATCCCGTAGTGAATCCAGGTGGAGTGATACTAGCGTTTACGCTGCCAAGAAGGTATTTTGTAGCTCCTGTTTCAGCTTTGCATTTGCTTTTGAGTATAGGTTGTACTTCCACATTATTACCTGGATTTAGTTCTAGGTGTGATCATGGTTGTTTATTTTATCCAAGTGAAGACGAAGGACCCTCTTACTTGAAGGAATTGCAAATATCCTCTAATTTTTTCTTCTGATCTCTACAGTCGTTGTACTATAGGCATTTGATTTATATCTCCTCTGGGCCATGTTACATCTTAATCTTGCAACAAGTTCATCTCTATTATCTCAACTACTATTTGTTGCATACTATAACTTTGGATGTAACAAACATCACTTGAACCTCATATTTCTTTCAATGACTTTGTGCAAAAGACATTAACCCTGTAGGAAGTATAAATGCACAAGAAAATGTTACTTGCTGCTTTCCTTTAGCTACCCATACACGACACTTCAAATAGCAGGTTGGTGCACAAATTTTTCTTATCTTCTGTTGGAAGCCAGCAACAAGGACACTGATACAGGTGTCTGACATTGCACCTGCTGTGCATATTTTATTGGCTTGTAAAGAAATCAAAAGTATTGGTGTCAGTGTTTGACAGGGATTTTTTTATTTTTTATTTTATATTTTAAACGTGTTCTTGTTTCATAGCTCAGAAATTATATAGATGTTGGATCAAATGACACAAAATGCATAATTGTCTTCCTCTTACTAGACCTGTCAAAACATGAAATGCAAGTTGAATGAAGGAAACATTATTAAGTCACAATCTCACACTTGAGTTGGGGTAGAGAAAACCCATTAATGCCAATATTACCAGAAGATATCCTAAAGTAAAAAAAGTATTCTAAATTTCACAGATCTCCCTGGGAAAACCAGCACGAGACTTGGATATACAGTACTACAAAATATAATGCAGCTATCAATACACTTTCCTTAAATTTCTATTCGATTGAGTCTGTCAATTAGGAACTTATGTTGCAAAGAAGTCCTAGACTTGCATTGCAGGCATTAGTAACAAAAATTACCCATATGCTACGCTTTTGCCCCACAAAACCATGGAGGAACCTGGAACTTGTTGGGGATTGTCTAGTGTTAACATTCTAAGCTCTATCAAAGAGAGTGGGCTGATGGAGAAAGAAGTTTCTGTCTCCATAAGATATGAAGATTTGGTTGCAAATAAGTGTTGACTGAATTCACAATAGTTACATGACAAAGTGTTATCTTGATTTCTATAGTAATGTAACAAGATAGGTGAAGAGAGAAACTCTCCCACTTCAGAATCCATATCATCTCCCTAAAAAATATATTTCAACCCACAGGATTCACAAATTTTCAAGTCTCTCATACGACTTCCTCATTACCAAAAAAAAATTCTATCTGTTTTAAAATTATCCAGTATGAGTATCCACTCTGGATGATTAGCTGTAACTGAAATAGCATCTGAAGTCAAAATTTTATTGTGACTCCTTTGAGTGAGGAGTGTTAGAAACCTATGCAAGGATATTTTTGTTTTTGCACATCCTCTCTCTCTCTCTCTCACACACACACACACACACACATTTTTGTGGTAAAACATCTATGCCTGTAAAAGGCAGATCCCCCTGAGTTTTGCTAAGGCTTGAATCTTGCAATGGCTAGGGATCAAAAGCTCTGCACCAAAACATGATATAGGGCCAAAAAAGTAATTTGTGAGATCTGTAAAATCTTTTGAGCTGCAAGTGCTTGGAGCCATAAACCACAGAAAATATGATTTAGCAGAACTCCAAAGAAACTTGTAGAATTCCCTCAATTCCAACTGGAACATGGCAAGAAGTAAACATTTCTTGAACATTCTTAATATTTTAAAGGCGGCCATCACAAATATGTAGGTTCAGAGGAGATCCCTAAGTTGAAATTGAATGGAAATGAGTGGTAGTGCTAAATGTGAAATGAGAAATGGCTCCCCAATACATACGGTCATGAAAGCTATACAAACAGGAGCCTTTTGGACTGAATCGTTTTGTTTCCATGCCAAGATGAACTGTAAGAAATTAATTTTCATTCAATTGAATTAGGATAAGAAGCTCCCTTTAGTACACAATCACATCAAAATGGGTCCTGCATCAGACTTTAATGGAAATAACTAATATACAGTTGTTGAATGGACATAGCAATAACCAGAAGTCAAATATATAACACAACAATTTGTTACACAATGATCAATCAGGGAAGACAATCTCATCTCATTTTCTTTGAGGATCTTTTCTTTCCTTTTTTGGTTATTTTTTTTATATGTAACCACTTCAAGTAAGGTGAACTTGGCCAGCTTATCAGATGTAGATTTCATTCTAATGTTCATATTTTTGTCTGAAAAATGGAATCTTGAATATGTAACTGATAGTTTTGCCCCTGGTTGCCTGCAGGCTGCGGGTGTTTTGTAGAATTTGCGTTTTATTTTTATTTTTTATGGAGGTCCATGTACTCTTTTATTTTCACTGATGCCACTTACATAAATGAGAATCTCATTTATAGAGCGGTCTGCTATTTTGTCTTGTATCTATGTTGTAGATTAAACTAGGTGTCTGACTAGACTTCTTACAAAAAGTGTTTGACTAACCAATTGGAAGCTATTATCTTGCTCTTGTGTTTCTTTACAGATCTGATTCAGAACTCGTAAAATGAAAATTAAATAGTTCAATTCAAAACCTTTACTTGTAGTGTATCTTCTAAAATTTACTTTTTACTCATTTCTGATGTATATGAGTTTGGACAGATTTTTAAAAGTGGAGCATGTGTTGTTGTTCAGCTGAGCAATCCCTTCTTAATTTGAAGCAGAACCTGATTAGAAACTGAGAGTTTAACACTAAGAAAGGATTCTGTAATTCTCAGTATATTACATCCATACTGCTAATGATGGTTTCTTGCAGTTACTGTCATTAGAGATGCAAGCTTCTTAGTTAAGATTTGTAACATGCTAATATATAGAGGATGTTTCCAGAAATGATGGTTCTATTTGACTTAATCAGTATAATGTAGATTGATCGCAATACCTACATGCTGAAGTTTATTGTTTCAGAAGAAACTTCATGCTTGGTGTCAACTTCCAAATGGTGACTGGGCGCTGGGAAAGATATTGTCAACTTCAGGAGTTGAGTCTGTTATGTCAGTTCTTGAAGGGGAAGTAAGTAACAATGATCTAATCAGGTATTCTGAAGGAAGATAATTTGCATTGCCAGTCAATTATAACCTATCTACCCTTTTGTTCTCAATTTCAGGTTTTGAAGGTGAATGCTGAAACCCTATTACCGGCCAATCCTGATATCCTTGATGGTGTAGATGATCTCATGCAGCTCAGTTATTTAAATGAACCATCAGTATTGTACAACCTTCAATATAGATACACTCAAGATATGATCTATGTGAGTGTTTATTTTGGTGTTAGGTTTCTTCTTAAATTTGCTCCTGAATGATTTTGCACTTTAATGTTTTTGTGGTATCATATCTGTTTGCATTGTAGACTAAAGCAGGACCAGTGTTGGTTGCCATCAATCCCTTTAAGAAAGTCCCTTTGTACGGAAATGATTATATTGAGGCATATAAGCGTAAATCTATGGAAAGTCCACATGTGTATGCCATTGCAGATACAGCCATCCGCGAAATGATACGAGGTGGCTTAACTCATTTTAGAACTTCATGATATTGTTTTTTCAGTGCCTACACCTTTGCTAGTATATATTTATCACCTATGTTTTTTCTTCTTTTTAAATAAAACAGTAAAGAAAAGGGGGGGGGGGGGCGTTGGCCTGACCTCTGCTAGGTTTTTATTTTATCACCTTTTTAAGTCCATTTGGCAAGGGCCTCTTATGATACTTGTTGTCACTCTTTTGCAGATGAAGTAAATCAATCTATCATTATAAGGTTGGTATAAGAGTGCAATTCTTCATCTCATTATTCATATTTATTTTCGCAATGTAAGCTGTTGATGAGCAACATATGATAGAGACAACCATTTTTCCTAGTGAATCTCATGAGATTTTTTTTTTAAAATTAATTGGCTACGTTTTCAAACAAAAAAATGTTTAAGCTTCTCATGTTGATAATCCAATATTTGCTTGCTTTAGTCATCCTTTGAGGCTGTTACAATGCATGCTCTTGGCTTGTTTCAATGCTTAAAAGTCCTCTCAATTTTTTCTTTTCTTGAATCTATTATTGATTGACACTTTGATGCATAACCAATAGGAGAAGATACCGGCATCTCTTCTTCAAGACTAGGGTAGGTTTAGGGTTGTGAATGTTAAAGTTGCTGGTCTAGGTTCAGAAGTAGGGTTTACAGGTAGGGATTAAAGATATTGTTGCTTACTTAGGTTTCGAAATAAGGATTAAGAGTAGGACTAATGGTTGGGTTGCTGTTTATTTATTTTTCCAATAAAACTGGTTTTTATAGGGTTTAAGGAGATAACCAAGAAATCAGAAATCTGATTTTTAAATGTGAGTGGAAGGGCTACCTAGGGTAGCTGTAGAGTTGTATGAATGCTATGATTGTGTTTTGTGGTTGAAATTCTAAAGGAAAACAGTAGTTGAGAAGAATTTGGGAAACAGTTATGAAGATTAGGCTGAGAATCAAACAACTGATATGGATCCAGGTTAGGGTATTAGGAAAGGCTAGGGTTTATTAGGCTGGATGCATTATGTTAATCATGGCTGAAAAACAGAAATTTTTACAGTAGAGTATGCAGTAAGTTCCTGAAACAAAAGAAGAAATAGAGGAGAAGAAGATACTAACTAGAGTTGCATGCAATAATTGCTATCTAGGATCACTCCTATGGTTGAGAGCATCACACCTTCAATCTGACTTTACACTAGAGAATAAGCTGCCAGGGACCTTGAAATTTTCATTCATTTCATAATAATACTTAATATTCAGTATATATACCATACATCTAGCCCTCACCCTCTTCTAGTTGGACTTCAACTTTGACTTCTTTTTAAAAACTAGCTAGAACACAGAAACTCCCATATTTGGAAACAAGTTTCCAAATAAAATAAGACCCCAATAAAACAGATTTATATAAAAACAGGTTAGACTTATCGTATGTACCCAAAAAAAATAAAATCCCATGGTACTAAAGATACCCTTTTCTCCCTAAAGTAGGAAAAATCAAAATAAACCATAGCAAAGGACTGTGGACCCTAAACAGTCTAGCCGCTTGAGGTATTTGGACTTTGGAGTCTTGGACCATTGTTTTAAAGATTGGCTGATCTGATCCACGATCTTGTTGACATTGGCTGAACCTTGAGCTTTTTTAATATTGATCTGCATGGTTTGGCCGATTCAGATTGCAATCGGCCTATCCGGCCTCGTTCCAGAGCCGATCCTGATCCTGATCTCGAGTTTAAACCATGATATGGACTGCCTTTTCAACTTCATGTGGTCCCCACAATCAATCAAGCTACCATGTGGGCTGTACAGCTTGGTCAACACTCCACACTAAGGGCTGGCTTTTCTGCCCTTTTCTCTGTTGGCTGAAAACTTTAAGGGACTGATCCCTATTATCTCTTTAAGGATTGATGGAACTCGACCCTTCCAAGTTAAAGTCACGATACGATTCACATGAATCTAGATTGAGATGTTGTATCTCTTTTACTATTCTCCACGTACAATTTGATACTCTGGTCTTCCCTTCGTTTGGCAAGGGACTTTTTGATAATCTCTGTTGCCATTATAGACAATCTCATCATCATGAACATCCTTGATATCCTCCTTAGGCTCTAGGGACAGGATGCAACCTAATTCAACTTTATCATCACCAATAAGCCTCAATAAGGTGTTAAATCCTTTACATTAAAGATAGGACTGATACCCATGTCATTTGGCAACTCTAAGATGTAAGCATTAGCATTAATATTTCTTAGGATTTGCTCTTCTTCTTCTTCTTAATAAAATTGTTATTCATAGAAAAAAAATTCTTAGGATTTGTAATGACCAACATTCTTTGAATGCAACTTCTTGAAAACATCCTTTGGAAATTGATCTGGTCTTAGTTGCACCATCACCATGTAACCTTTGAGACAATTCAAATTTCTCATATATGTGATTCGGTGCTTTGAGGTAGTCTCAGGTGTAAAGGTGAATTTACAAAAGAGTTACATTTATGGTATGGGCCAGGTTGAAGACATTGGAAGGTTTGCTGAAGTTTTGGGCTGCAAAACAAGTACTTTTCCTGCCACCCATTTGGGCCTTCCACTAGGGGCACCTTTTAAAAGCAAGGCAACCTGGAATCCAGTCATAAGAGTGTATTAATAGAAGACTTGCTGGTTGGAAAGGTGTGAAAAAAATCGAAAAAGCTTTAAAGGAATTTCTTGTTGGGGAAGGAGAAATAGAAGATGGGTCCTCACTCAGTGGTGTGGGAGAACACATTTAAACCCAAAAGGAATGGTAGCCTGGGGATTAGAAGGATTTGGGAGGTGGATAGAGCTCTTCTCTCCAAATGGCTGTGGAGATTTGGGAATGAGTAGGGTAGTCTTCTCTCTAAATAGCCCAGAATCCAATGTGCTTGCAAGACGGGTAATCAATAAATCACCTTTTTATTCATTGCCCATTTGCCTGAGAGGTGTGGGAGGATATGTTGAGAGAGGCGGGTGTGGTTTGGGTGTTTCTAGGGGATATTGCTAATCTCGTCCTAACTTGGCAGTTCACTATGGCTTTGGGGAAAGCAAAAATTTTGTGGAGCTAGATGTGCCCAGCAGTGTGTTGGTCTATATGGCTTGAAAGAAACCGGAGGACTTTTGAAAATCATGCTGAACTGGCTTATAATGTGTATAAAAAGCTAAGGATTTATTTTGTTTTTGGATTGGGAATTGTAAAGAATTTAGTGATCATTCTTTTGTGGATATCAAGAGAGGGTGGGGAAATTTTTTTAGAATATCTCCCCCTTTGTAGCTCCTTTGGGGTGTTGGTTTTGGGGATGCCTCGTCCCTTTTCTCCTCTCATTTATATATTTCTCTTCTTATCAAATATATATATATATATATATATATATATATATATATATACACAAATCAGCTCATCTTTGTAGGAATCATTTCTTGTTGGTATCTTTTGTTTTTGTCATGCAGATATCATAGATTCTTGGAAAAAATTCTTTGCTTCTATATTTGTTTTTGCTTGAGGTGGTAATGAAATTAGATCAACGGGCATCCTTGGCTGAACTCCAAGGACTGTAGCAAATAGACTCCCTCAAATAGTTTTTGTAACTGAACTTTTATAAGAAAATTCAGCTATGAATAGTTTCTGATCCCATTTAGTAGCGTGGTCTTCAACGACAACGAGGCATCTCTGCAAATCACCTAAACTCTTATTTCCAACTTCGGTATGCCCATCAATTTGAGGATGATAGGCACTGGAATATTGAAGTTTTGTATTCAGTGATTTCCAGTCTTCCAACAGTAACTCATAAATTTAGCATCCCAATTAGAAGCAATATGTTTTGGAAGGCCATAAAGTACCCCCGCTTTAAAGAAGATCTTAGCTTTAAGAGTAGCATATGAAGTTTTTCTACAAGGTAGAAATGTGCCATCTTTATAAAATCTAGTCTACCACCACAAAAATAGAACCATTCCCTCTAAAAGTTTATGGCAAACCAAGGAAAAATTCCGTACTGAGGCCCTGCCAAAGCTCTTGCAGTATGGGCACTGGGCAATGGAGAATACAACCCAGTGTTTTGTTTCTTTTCCTTGGAAGTCTGGCAAACATGTCATGATTGTATCACCTTGGTGACATTGCACTTTACTATGCTAATAAAAATGATCCTCAGCCATAGCAATAGCCTTGTCACATCCAGTGTCCAGAAGACCCTCCAGAGCATAGCTACCATGTCATTTTACTCTTAAGGAATGTGTTGGGCAAGCATAGATGAGTGTCCATGAAAAGTATCCATCATGTATTGAAAAAGTGGAGTATCCATGCAGCTAACATAATGTCATAAACAATGCCAAAATCCTTGGTGCAACATAATCATGCTTCTATTGCTTGAACTTGATGACCTTCATTGACATAGAACGAAGAATATGCACTTTTTGGCTTAAAGCATTTGCTACCTTATTATCCACACAAATTTTTTCTTAAGAACAAATAGTAGCTCTTGCAAATAGGCATGCCACTTGGCTTATCTTGGACTTAGCTTCTTTTGAGAGTGCAGGTACTTATACGCTTGGTTATCTAAATACAAGACAAACTCCTTATGCAGTAGATTATGGCATTGATGTCATAGGTAATTGAACACCTGCATAAAACTCCTTATTGTAAGTAGAATACTGGTGTTTCATATCATTAAGATTTTCATTGAAGTAAGCATCTGGATGGCTTTCTTGACTAAGGACACCTTCAATGCCCATATGAGATGCGTCACATACAACTCTTGACAACTTTAGAAAAGTCCAGAAATCGGACAACTTGAGTCTTTGCCATTCTCTTTCTTATCTCTTCAAAAGCTTTAGTGGCCACCCTAGACCAAGTGATGAACTTTTCTTTCTTTTTGTTATTGGTAATTGGCACTATGATAGTGCTAAAATTTCTAATAAATCTCCGATGAAAGTAGCCAACCTGTGAAAACTCCACACTTCATGTATACTAGTAGGAATTTGCTAATCAGGAATAACCTATACTTTTTCCTGGATTCACTTCCACTCCACGAGAAGAAGCAACAAAGCAAAGAAATGTAACACTTGCACTTGTGAAAGAATACATATTCAAGTAAAGTTCATATCATCAGAGAACCCTCATTACTTGTTGTAGATGAGGAATATACTTGTTAATGGTCTTACTATATACAAGGATATCATTAAAATAGATTACAAGGAGTTGACCAATAAAAGGACGAATCTCTGAGTCATAACTCTCATAAAAGTGCTAAGTGCATCAATCTGAATGGCATAACCAGCCAGCCACTCATAAAGTCCATCCGTAGTTTGGAATATTTCATTCATCTCCTGGTCTTACCCGAATCTGATGATACTCATTATGAAAATCCATCTTAGAAAAAATAAAATATCCAGACTAGATCCAACATATGGTTGATCCATGGGATAGAAAACTGATACTGATTCTTGATTGTAGTATTTTTGATAGTAGGACTATCTACACATCCTCCATGGGACATCTTTCTTGGGAGTTAATAGAGCTCAAATGGAACATGGACCATGTCTTTCTCTGACAAAGCCCTTCTATAATAGCCATCAAGTTGCCTCTTCAGTTTGGCATGCTTAATAGGATTCATTTGATAAGCAGGCAAGTTCAGTAAAGACAAATGAGGAACTAAGTCAATGGTGTGTTGCACGTTAGGCATGGTAGGTTCAGCTGGATCTACATCTGATCAGAAAAATCAGACAGCACATCAGTAACTTCCTTGGGCACATTAAGGGATGTTCTACATCAGATTCCTTCATCTCATTCACTTACCAAAGTATAGATTACTCTATTTTCCTTGTGCTCTGCTTCAAATTGTTTTTATTAAGGAGTGGAGAGGATTCTTCAATTCAGCTAAGTTGAACTTATCAATGGTGGGCTTTCCAAGATCTTCAACATTCATAGATTCCAAAATGGTAGCTTACCATTAAACCAGAAGTAGTAGGTGTTTTGCTTCCCTCTATGAAACACATTCTTATTATATAGCCATGAGCTACCAAGTAGGATGTTTTTACTTTCATGGGAATAATTTGACACAATATAGAATCATTATAAGCACTAACTTCAAAATTGACTTAACATCTTTCTGTTACCGAAATAGTAGTCTTCTCCACCCATGCAACTTTTTATGGTTGTGGATGCTTCTCCAGCAGATGTGCCATTACGATTTTAGAGATAAATTCACCTTGCTGCCTCTATCAATGATCACTAGCATACAGTGTTCCCACACTTAACTTGTGTGATAGCTGTGCGAAGCTAATCCTACTTGTCTATCTCCTTAGGGACTGTTGATATGCAACTTATCACATTCAAAAGAGAGGTATTAGCTTCATCATTATCTTCACATTTGCACATCACCATACTCACAATCTTGCACATCATCATTTTTAGCATTCTCTTCAATCACAACATGGAGATTTCGTCTAGAACATTTATAATAATAATGTCCCTTTTCACTTCATCAATAACAATTAATTCCCATACTGCCTACTATATATCACACCTCTTGACACTCCCTTTTCTTTTTCATTAGCCGAAAATGTTGGCTTAGGAACATTAGGGCAAGCCATGGTAGACTGGCAGTATTATTAGGGACTGCTCTTGATGGTTGAGTCACTCCTGCAAATTTCTGGGCTGTTGTGTCTTTGGCTTGAATTTCAAACCTCATAAGAGGTAGGCTCATGTTCTCCTTTACCCTTGAAAGCCATGTGAAAAACATCATTCAAAACATAAACTTGCATAATAATCATCTCTTTATGAATGTCGGCCCCTCAACCTGCTTAAAGGGGTTTGTTTTTCATCTTTTCAATGTCTCACATCTCATAGACAGCTCATCAAACTTCTATATATACTCCGTGATAGATAAGTTACCTTGTCTAAAGGCAATTATCTTGTCCTAAAGTACAACAGCAACAACAAATAGCCTTATCCCAACTATTTGGGGTCGGCTACACGAATCCTATTCCGCCATTCCGCTCTGTTTAGGGCCTTATCTGCTGTTAAATTACAAGCTGCCATGTCCCTCTTTACTA
>JAOXJP010000006.1:7215917-7230196 GCA_025762735.1 Platanus orientalis | reverse complement strand
GCTACAATGTGCTCCTCTGTGTCCTGATACAAAAAAAGATAAACTGATGTTCAACCATCATGTGTCGGCTTGAGGCGTGGAGGAACAGATTGTTTTGTGTGCAATAAAAATTAAAATATTAATAATAATCAAGTAAAATAACTTCATAAGTAAATAATACATAAAAAGCATTTGATAATAAAATAATATTTTAAAAATAAAATACTATATTTGTTACAAAAAATAATAATAAATAAATGGATGAAATGAAGAGGATGATGGGGATAAGGATTGACTTTGATCTATTGGAATTGGCTGGATTATGAAAAAAGACTGGGGATTGCTATGCCCATTTGTTGACTTGAAGAAAAGCACCAGAACTGGGAGCTGCGCTAAAATGAAATGCTTACAGGGCCCAAGTTATTTCAACCTAAAGCCTGGCTGGCTTGACCAAAAGCAAATAAAACGTGAAACAAGCCCGAAGCTCGAAAATAATTATCTTTTGTATTTAGGTTTTTCATTTAATTAATTTGGATGGTGAAGAAAAAATTTCTATTAAAGCTTTAGAAGGGTTTGACTTTTAGAATAAAGTAAATAAATTTAAAATTATTACCAACAAACATTGGTTTGGCTGAGTGGTTATGGCGTGTGTTTGCTAAGTACATGGGTTTCCTTGCGACGGTTCAAATGACTCAAGTGATGTTTTTATATTTATATGTCTCCATTTTATTTCGGACTGTCTGAACTTGGTTTGAAGTCCAAATAATTACAATGGACCAAGCTCAAGTTAGGGTTTTATACTTTGGGCTGGGCTCGAGTTGATCCTTGCCTGACCTAGCCCAGCCTGATTAACAGTCCTACCAATGACTAAAACAGGTTAAAGTAGATAACTACAAAAGCGAATGAGGTGAGTTGCTTAACACCTTCCCCAACTTATAATAAAACCACTTACCTAAAAATCATTAAGAGTTGGTTGGTTCAGTGTGGAGTTAGATATTTTCAAACCCATTTCAAAACTCTAAAAAACTTATATATATATATATATACACACACACACACACAAGGGGATTTTTGTAACCAAAAACTTGTGTGACCAAATTTGCAACCACACATTGGGTTGACACGTGGTATATATAGGGTTAAAGGTGTCAAAAAAGTGTTCATTTCAAAAACTGACAAAGCAAGATAAGTGTTTATCATTAGGAGAGAGAGAGTGAGAGTTCGGGTTTTGGCTTTTATTTGAGTACAAGAGTAGTTTTGTTTTCATAAACTATCTTATTATTATTATTATTTTCTGTTTAAGAAATCATCTTCATTTGTCATAAGGGATATATGAGGTTTTTGCACGCACAAGCACATGCACACACACAAGGGGATTTCTGTGACAAAAAATTGGTGTGACCAAATTTGCGACCACACCTTGGGATGACACATAGTAAAATGTAAAAAAGTGTTCATTTCAAAATTTAAGTGTCCAAAAAAAAAAAATCATCAAATTTAAAAACACATCAATACTAGTATCTTGAGTATTTGCATATCAATTTTAAACCCACCAACTCAAACAATTGTGTGAAAGATGCCGACTTGAGTTTGGACCATACCATTTGGAATTCCTTACCCATGGCGATGGTTGAATGAATCTATGTGGTGCGCATTTGGTGTTCCCCCTTAACGAACACCTAAAGTCTTTCTACACGAGGGGGGGACACATCACCTCGAAAAAGTGATTTACACCTTTTGGGGGAGGTGATTTTCACTTTTGGATGTGATGTATCCCCCCAAGCATGCGGGAGGACTTTAGTTGTTTATTGAAGGGATGTACCAAATCCTTAGGAGGAATTTATGTCTTTCCTATAAAAAAACCACAGTGGCTGATCAGCTGTAGCAAATTTTTTTGTAGCTTTTTGTAGTATGAACAAAAATATAAAATGACAAAAAATCCATATAAAAAACAAAAGATAAATAGTCAGCTGCAGCAAATTTTTTTGTAGGTTTTTGTAGCATTACCAAAAAAATCACAACCCATGCTTCTTATTCATCCTACAAAAAGCTACTAAAAAAAAGGGACAGAGGAGGATGGGAGGTGGCGTTGGATAAGATGCTAAGGAGTTAGCACGACTCTTTTCTTGAATATTCGTTGGGAATATTCTAAAATAAAACCGTTGCTGGGATATAAACTCAAAAAAGTAAGGAAAAACGAATAAACAGTATAGTTTCCCTCTTTTCTTGGAACATTGATTAATTAATGTTGCATAGAAGGCACGCGAGTTAAGGAAAGGACGCGAGAAACATGAATTTCTAACCCCTATAAAAGAGGGTTCTGGTTCGAAATGACTTGTGTATTGGCCGATTGTTGATTCCAAGCGAGGTTTTTGAAGGTGAGCTCGTTTCTTTCTTCTAAATGTATCTCTAAATCTATTATTTTTCCTGAGTTTTTAGGTAGATTCAATTTTGTTACCTATTTGTTTTTCTTCTTTTGATGGTTCTTTGTCCAATTTCTATTGTTCTATGTTCTGGGGTTTTTCATATAAATTTCGAAATTTCTATTGTTGATATGATTTAAAATTTTAAAACTTCTTTTTTATTCTTTTCGTTTTCTAGGGTTTGATGATTGTCATTTTTGTTTATATTCTTTTAAAGATGGGATCTATTTATCACTTTGATTTGTACTCGTTTTAATCTCTAATTTTTTGTTTTTGTTCCTGATTGTCGAAGATTTTGAGGTGAGATCGCTTTTCGTTTTCCGGGACCCCACAACATTAATTCTCAATCTGTTATTTATTTTTTCGTGAAGGTAATTTTTCGTCTTCTTAGAAGAGATTTCATTTCAATCTGTGAGTTTGGGAAATTCTAAAGTGAAATTTCTCCGTTTCTATCGTTCTAGGGTTTCAATATCATAATTATTTTCCATCTCTTCCATTCCGTCGTTTGAGGTTTTCTAGGGTTTTCAGGTAGGCGAGTTCTTGATCGATTCTTCTTATTTCTCTTTAACGTTTGAACCTGGGGTTTTTGTTGGAGCCGTGTATGAGTGAATCACCGAGACATTATAACGAGTTACTCCTACTCGGGAAATGAATAGGGTCAAAATAGTCATTTCACACGTATCTCACTTTTTAAATTTTATACCTATAGTTACGCTTTTGGCAGTCCCCATTCTGCTGCGATTGTGGTAGGACCAATACTCCTTGCCCCCATACTTGCGCTTTTATTGTTGTCCCTGTCCCTACACCACAGGAGTTGGGTTTGACTAAAATGACTGTCTTACCCCTGTATGTTTTGTATTGATTTATAGGTTTTTTTTAAAAAACTTTTCTCAATTTAAAATTCGTGTTTTTTTGGACATTCTGCCTTCCACAGTTGGTGGTTAATTTTCTGAATTTTTTAATTATTTATTAATTAAACTAAATTTTATTGGGGGCATTGCAGGATCTGTGTTGAGGAAGGGGAGGCTTGACTCTGGAAATTAGCTTCTGGGGTCAGTTTGGGAAGAAAGGACAAATTGAGATGGCCGGGCTGTCAAGGAGAATCTTGGCAGCCCGTTTTTCTTGAATATACCGTCCGTAGCCGAAGAAACCACCAGCCTTTCTTTTCCGACCACCACCGCGTCGCCGGAACAGCTGGTAAAGTAACGACACAATGACATTAATACCCTTTGCAATTCTGATTTTTCTGTTCCACCACCGCGTCGCCGGAACGCGGTTTTGTTGTGCTCTCTCTGTTTCTAGAAGGCCCATCCAGTTATTTAATGGCTGTTAAACTTTGACGATGGTTTGACCCATGTTGGCCGCGTTTTTCTCGAGTGAATTGGTTGGTTTATTTAACTCTGATAAGATTCTTTGACGCATATACTTCCTTGTTGCTTTGGTTTAAGCAGGTGATTCACATTTGAAGAAGTTTTTGTGATGCTGGGTCAATAAATTCAGTTGACCTTGCCCCCATATTGAACTGTATTGCCTATTACTTATATGAAGATTACGTTGTGAGAGCATTCAATCTTCTCTATCATGGGTTCTTTGTCTGGGTTCCTTCAGCGTCCTCTAACTGCAGCAGCAGCTGTTACCATAGCTGCTGTCTCTGCTGATCTTCCTGATAAATTGCCGCCTCCCAAATCGTCGGATCCTTGTTTCATCACAGAACCAACATATACATCTCCAAAAAATTCTGTAAAAGAATTAAAGTCATGGGTGTCTCAGATTTCTGTTTCTAAGCTTACAAACTTGTCGTTTGCAACAAGGGTCAGGATGCCTGTACCTAACATTAACTACCCAGTTCCTAGTTCTGTTCTTCCTAGCAACCAAGGTTCTGTTTTCAACTTGCTTTCTTCTTCTGTTGTTTCTCCTCCCGTGCTCAAGACACTGTATCAGTCTGCAAAGCTGGCCAAAGCTCCAATTATGACTGAAAGTAGTTTACATTCTACCCCTTCATCACCTTCTGAGGTTTTGTACAGATGGCATCTACCAGACCCAAAGGGTTATGGGGCTTCCAATTCAGACTGTTCATCTGAAAAGTCTAGAACAGTGGTGGTTTTGCTTGGATGGTTAGGGGCAAAGCAGAAGCATCTGAAGAGATATGCAGATTGGTACACTTCGAGGGGGTTCCATGCCATTACCTTTACTTTTCCCATGTCTGAGATACTTAGTTACCAGGTTGGTGGGAAAGCTGAACAGAATATAGACTTGCTTGTGAACCATTTGGCTGGTTGGTTAGAGGAAGAAAATGGGAAGAACCTGGTTTTCCACACTTTTAGCAACACTGGCTGGTTAACGTGAGTCTCTCCTCCACCCACACTGTGTGTGTGTGTGTGTGTTTATTTGCTTTATTCTACTAAAGCCTTTTAACTATATGTGTTTCCTTGAATTCCTGTGTTGCAGGTATGGAGCTGTTCTTGAGAAGTTTCAAAACAAGGATTCGACCTTAACAGAAAGGATTAGGGGTTGCATTGTGGATTCGGCTCCTGTTGCCGCTCCTGACCCACAGGTAGGATAGTTTTGAGTTCCATGAGATTTGTTTCTAAGCTGTTAGTGAGATATACACTGCAATTAGTGAAATACTTGAGTACAACCCTGTATATATGGTATGTGTTGTCTTTTATAAATCATGCTGTTAGGGACTCTCAAGGATTTTTTTTCCTTTCTTGAACTAAAAAGATTTCATCAACAGAGGAACACCAAATTCAAAGCAAAATTTCAAAAAGATTTTACAACTCAAAATAAGACCTGTCTGATTACGTGTACAGTAATACTCAAGGAAGTTATGTTACACTTTTCGTATAAAAAAAACCTTAATACTGTCTCCTGTTGGGAACCATGGCAATAGTACATGGCATAGATCTAGAGGTGATTCACTGTACTGGATGGTCTCACTAGGAGATTTGTGTGGTAAATGTTAACCCTGTTGCCATATTTTTGAAGCACTTTCTGATTTTTTTTGAATATCCATTAGAATGTGAACAATGTACATTTTAAATTATCCATTCAGGTTGAGTTTTGAATCCAGGAGAGTCCTTGGTGGATTATAGCCCTTTTCTATTGTACGTTCCCATTGCTGATGCCATGTGTTCTGCTTCATGTCAAACACTCTACGATCTCTTACTAGTTAATTCATGTTAGGATTTTTTCTTTCATTTCCTTTTCTATTTTTCTGCCTCTTAAATGGATAAAAATGTCCTTTTCCATTTGTAGTGACATGTCACTAACCACGTAAAGAGGTCTTGCAGAAACCAGGATTTTCTTCCCTATTTTTTTTTCATGGGATGTCTAATCCACAAGTATATGGATGTTACATTCTGTCATTCTTGATCATATTAACACTATTTTTTGTTGTGTGGATAATTTCATAATAACACTTGAATATGCTAAAAAAAAAGAAGCTAAAGCACATCGTCTTTCCTGTTTTAATTTTCTAGGTCTGGGCTTCGGGTTTCTCTGCTGCATTTTTGAAAAAGCAGAGCACCGCAACAAAAGGATTGGCTAGCTCAAATGAATCTGGTATGGAAGTTTTGGTTAGCACCAAAACTTTTGGGGAACCCAAACCTGCAGTAACTGAAACAGCTTTGCTAGTAGTTTTGGAAAAGTTCTTCGAGGTGGTTCTGAATCTTCCTACGGTGAACAGGTAATGTTACTCTTTCTGATTGTTGTCAAATTTTAGATTTGGTCATCTGTTAGTGCCAATCTGGTGGTTCTTCTTCTAACCAGGGCTGTCAATGAGCTGAGCTTTTGCCAAGCTCAGTTGGGTTCATTGCACAAGGATCAGGCTCTGGCTGAGTTAACCAAACTCAAGCTTCTGCTTTAAGCCCAAATCTTAAAGCCCAAAAACTCATGAGCCGAATCTGCTCATAAAGGTTAAAGATATAGCTGGTTGAAACAGGCACAACAGCCCATATTATAAGGACCTATATCTGTATATAACATAATAAGCAGTATCTAATTTGTATTGTAGGCATAGAAAAGAATCTTAATGAGCCAAGCTGAGCTCAGTGCAGGTCAGCTCAGGCTCACTTAGCTAAATGAGCTCAATTGGAGGCTCAGGCTCAGCTCTGTGAGCAAGGCTTGAGCTCAGCTCTCATGATGAGCCAACCCAAGCTAGCTTGGATCATTGACTGTGACCTATTTCTAACCAGCCAGAAGAATTTTCTATTTGGGTGGTGTTAACTATATGATTAATTTTTCTTGCTTGGAAACTGACCAGGTGAGACTAGTTGAATAATGTGCCCTGCTCCCTCTGTAGGTGTTCCATGTTGTACAGCTATGCTCAGATAGACACCTTTGAGTTTTACCATGCCAAAACCATGTTAATGAAACCTGGATTAAATTGGATGTATGATTTGAGGATGTTTATTTAGGTAGTCTTAATCCAGGGTCAAAGTTATTTCCCCTCTTTTGAGGATAAGTACATCTTTTACTAAAACACATCCATTGTATGAAGTCCAACAACTAAACACACTCTTGGTTGCTTGATGTGCAATTATTATTCTCCAACTCAAATGTCCAGTCTTCAATCAACATCTCATTTTAATTAGTTTCTCTATATTGAACAGGAGGCTCTTGGATGTGATGGATCTGTTGTCATCAGAACAACCAAAATGTCCGCAGTTGTATATCTACAGCTCGGCAGACAGGGTTATTCCAGTTGAATCTGTGGAGTCCTTTATAGAGGAGCAGCGGAGGGGTGGCCGTGAAGTAAGGGCCTGCAACTTTGTCTCCACACCCCATGTTGACCATTTCAGAAATAACCCAAACCTATATACTTTTCAGCTTGATAAGTTTCTGCAGGATTGTGTGCTCACTTGTTGCCAACATTCTTGAATGAGACTGCCTATCATGTCCTTTTTCCATCATATGCTTATTACAAGCCATATACCCCTTCAATCTCAACTGTAATTTTCTGTTATTAAATTCATTGGTGTAGAGGTTGCTGAATGCAACAGAAAGAATAATTTCTACCTTAAATTTTTCAAATTTGTTGTATGCTGATGTAAACCATAAAGCAATACATTAATATATTTAGAATTGATCCCCATGTTTTGTTGAAAATTTAGATACAGAAATGAAGATTTTATACTTACTGCCTCTACTGCTTTACTATTTTTAACTTTTTGATGGATTTGCTGCCATAAAACAGATGATGGTGGTGCTTCTTTCCTATATACATTATACAGATTTGCTGCCTCTATTGCACCATTCCTTCCCGCTCCTTCCCACCCTCCTTTTTACATGTCCTTGATCTTTTTGGTGTTGACCAGTTTCCTTCTAATGCAGAACTCATTTCCTTGGTTAATGTCAAAACTGTTTCAGATTTTTCATGGCAAACAATTATTGCCTCCTAGTTTCTTTGGTTTTGATGATTGTTGTCACCATGAAAAGAGATGGACCTTTAAAATGTGCAAAACACAAGTTTGTGAAACAATGGTTAAAATAAAAGAGAAAAATTAAGCTGGCATCTGAATCCAGGATCAAATAAAACGCTGCATGCCAATTGTCTTAATAGAAAATGAGCAATTGTAATTGGATTGGTAAGAATATAGTTTCTTCTGGCTTTAACAATGAAGAAACTAGGTTTTGACTCTGAATGTTTGATAACGAGTGCATTGAGGAGAGTTCTATTTGCATCGTCAATTGCATGTGTGCTCTTGATAGAATTTTACAAATCTTGATATTTAAGTGATCATGGCATAATTTTAGTGAAACAGGTTTTATCTGATGAAAATCTTGCCTAGAGGAAGGCAATGCTATTTTTCTTTCTCTTGAAAAGTTTATTTGTCATGAAGTGAGATTATGAAGATCTGAGATGTGTTGTATTTTGAAAGATCTCCAACAGTGGAAAAGTTTTTAATTTAGCACAAATGACAGTGACAATGGATCAAACAAATGTGATCATACTATCTATGTTTGGATCTCTAAACTCGCTCAATGGCCCTACTATAGTGAAAATGACAATAGACTGTTGAAGGTAATTAACACAGCTAATTCCTACAAGTTCCAGGCTAAGTCATCACTTTGTATGCTCTCTCAAAGCCTCCCTAATGAAAAAAAAGGATATTTAGAAAGTGCTAGCCAACCCAGGGGATCCTCTCCTGCTGGCAGATTTATCTGTCAGTGCAGGAGATGGGACATGACACGTACCCAAAAAAAGTGAATTAGTGTCCGTCTCCTACCAGCAGAAGAGGTTTTTCTCTTGATTGCACGAGATAGGGTAGATGGATTGATGAGAAGTAGTTGAAAAGATAAGAGTATTTATCGCAATAGAAGCTTGGAAGGTTCTAATTCTTTCAACTCTGTACCATTCACATGAACCATCCACGTTTCTATTCTATACCCCAACCCTTGTTAGCCACCTGGGGGGATGGTCACCATCCACTTATAGAAGGCTTTCTAGATTGGCCTATTGTACAGTGCAATCATCATAATCAGCCCTATGCTGTTGAGTAATTTTCTTTTCTTCTAAAAAAACAACCTGGATTTTTCTTTTAAATAAAATAGTGGATTAAAATGGTTCTCTTTTGGTCCCCTCACAGTGAGATTTTATGATGAAGGTTATGTAGAGGTTAGGGTGGCAAAATTTGTAATATTCGTACCAGAAAAAAATTGTAATATAAACAATTCCCCTTTGTGCCTGAAGTATGCCTGGAGAATTAGGGAGGCCCATGAATGTGACAAATAGCAGTTGATCCAAGCCCATCATGGGTAGGTGTAACACACAGCTCGGGCTTGGATTACGTATGAATGAAGTTTGTACTGATGGCTGATGCTTTCGAACAGCACCAAGGGGCTGACGAATCAATTCCGAAAAGTGACTTACACTTTTTGGCGGGTGCTAATCACTTTTCATCATGATTTGATATCCTTAGGCTACTTTTGACAGCCACCTATAATGCAATCATTTCATTTGAGTTTCTCAGGCTTTTGTAACCACAATGGGATGGTTTTGCAATGAAGCTGTTCAGATTTGCACCGATTTGTGCTTGATAACATTAATCATTTCATTTTATAGAAAAACCTAAAATGACTTCATTTCTAATTGTAGTAAACAAATCAGTATCAATTAGAATTAGTTCATTACAAATCATCACCTCATGGCTATAAATGCCTTAGGAAACTCAAATGAAATGATTACATTTCAGGTGACTGCCAAACATGTTATAAATAAATGGGTTGGACTTAGGAAATGGTAGTGATGATGATGGATTTGGATCTGGGCTGACTAAGCCGATTGATTAGGTGAACCACCTCGGTTCAACTAGTTTTCCAACCAATTCGTCAAGTAATCCATCAGCAGTTCAAATCCTCGATTGCACATACGAAGTGGCTTATCGATGAAATAGCCTCCCGATCGACCCTCATGTCGAGTGACGTGTCAGTGACATAGCTTCCCTATTGACCCTCATGCCGAATTGTTTATCAGTGACATAGCCTTATGAATGACCGACCGACCGATAAGATAATATAATACTGTTGATACCCGACCGACACATCAAAGCAGGTGACCAAGGTATAACCGTCTGCAACTTTCTAGATGATAAATAAACGATAATAGCTGAGTTGACCGTAAATAAGAGAAAAAGACAGTTATGAAATGCAGAGCGATGCAAAGTAACAGTCAATCCAACGTCAACACGTGTACCACTCCTCCATGTTCTTTAAACTAACTTAAAGAATATCCGTGGTCAATCACGAGAAAGAACTCTTATATTAAGAACAAAACCCTCAAAGAAATAGTAAGTACAATTTCTTCCCAGTAAGGGAATACGAGAATTCTCTAATCCCCAATCTATGACTTGAGCGTCGGAGGAGTGTAGACCAACGTTACACTGACGTCATTCGTTGTCTTTGTACAGCTGAGATCCGTGTTTGAGATTTCAGATCAATGGCGACCAGAGGACCATCTGAGTGAATCAAGTTTTCGGCATCATCAAGTAGCAAATATTGATTTGTGACCAGTGGTACTTTTGAATTGAACATCATTTCTATGCTTTTCCAAGTGTAGAACTCTAGCCACTGCTTGCCGGTGATGGAGGGGAGGATAACGCCAAGGAAGGGAGAGAGAAGATATGAAAATGATGGGGTAGATTTTAGATAATTGGAGAGAAGGGAGACATAAGATAGGACTTCATCATCCCGATGGTTGCTGGCTGACCACTACTCCTAGGTGAAGAATCCTGGTCGCCGGAATGTTTGGATAGTACAGGGAACTCTGGTGAGGGAGCAAGCTCTCATCTTCATTGCTGGGTTTTTTTTTGTTTTTTTGTTTTTTTTGTTTTTTTGAGCACTTTTCCCTTTCTTTTCACCCATCGAAGAACTTAACACTGGCTAGCTTATTTTTCACCACGGATTACCTAATTGAGCACTTAAGTAATTTTTTTTAAAACATGTCTCGGTTGCAACTTGTACAGCTAATCCGCTTTGTTACACAACACCATGTGTCAGCCCTTGGTGTGGTCACACTAATTTTGGTCACTGAACATTTATTCTAAAAAATATACCATGCCAACAAAAATCTAGCTCACAACTTAAAGCTTAACAATGGGTATTTTGATCATTTTATATGGACCCTTTTTTGCTAATAAGTATCATTTTATATGGACTTTTTTCTATGACACCTTCATCATGTCACCCATTGATTTTTAATGTCATGAAATCTATAGATGATTCGAACTAAGGCTGCAACTTGGGCTGGCTTGACCTGAAGCCTGATTTGTCCGGAAGCCTGATTTGTTCGACCTGAAATCTTGCTTGGCAGACTGGGCAAGTGTGACTTCAGATTGGGCTGAATTTGGGCATAATGTTTGGGTTGAGTTCAGGCAGGCCTTAGCCCAGCTCAAAATATTTGGCCTGACAAAACTATAATATGTAGGATCAAAAGGAAAAAAAATTAATAAATATATTATTATGTATATATTATATTTATTCATTTATATGGTTAACAACCAAGGCTGTTAATTTGGGGTAGCCTGGACTCGGCCTAAAGCACAATTTTTTTTAATGGGTCAATTTTGGGCCAAATAAAGTGACCTGAGTTCAGGTTCAAGCCAAGCATGGACCATTGTTACAAACCTTAGCCTGGTACATCCTAACCCGATATACAACCATAGAATTCAATACCCTGCAAGAAGATCTATCCCCCCAATCAAATGAATCTCCTTCCAAGAATTTAAGAGAAGTGGTTGGTGAGATAGATATAATATAATCATTTTTTTTTCTTTCATTCTTTTTTCTTTCTTCTTTTTTTAATCATAGACCAATGAGATGGTTACACCAAAAATTACTCGTAGGTTATATATTTTGTGTTGTTTCTGTTTTTTTTTTTTTTTAAAGAATGATTGTCTGTGTTGACACAGCCCTATGTAGGCTTGCCATTGATTGAAACATGATGTGTTTTCGAATTTGGTGTCTCTTTTTTACACCTGGACACTTTTTGAACCCCAAACACAATATGTGTCATCTTATAATTCACCATAAACAATACAGACACTTTGTCGTCACAGAACATTTTCTTCCTTTTATTTTTCGTTTTTTGATAGAAAAAAAAATTACTCATCTAGCTTGGACCAAAGGTTTGATTGTTGCCAAATTAACCATACCTAACCTACCTACCTAGGAACTACCAATAAATTCTTGTAAATAGATTGTCGATGCCAATTAATTCACAAATTGAGACGAATCAAAACTTTACTCGCTATAACTAAAAAACCCAACATTTGTTTTTGTGTTGATATAATAATGACTCGAGGGAAAATTGAATTAATCTGACTATAGAATGGGACTAGAGTTATTCAACCCTAAGACCTCTCTCTTGCATAGACGACACCACAGCCATCCATTCTGTGATTTGTTGGCTTTATTATGTCAAAGTCTAGAGAAACAAACGTACAACCCATTAATTGGTAGAAATGCTAGCACTACGGTTCCTACATGTGTGTATTTTTCTGTTTTCTAGACTTATATAATTACAATATTGTATGCGGAGCAAATGTTCTACTCCCAAATTGTCTGCTCGGCCATGTTCCCAGACACAGGCTGGCAAGTATCGTCTTTCTTTGAAAAATGTCTTTCTACTTCTAACCCTATACACTCCAACCTTGTGTCTGGGTCATGGAGAGCAGGCAATTTTGGAGTTGAACATGTGCTTCTTACTGTATGTATTTCTTTGCAAATTTATGGGTTGCATATAGGGGTAAGCATGGGTCGGGTCGGGTCAGGCTGGCCTTAGTCTTGCCCGACAAGAGCCTGAGGCCCTAACTTTTATTGCGGGCTAGGCTTGGACATAACTCAGGCCGGCCCAAACTTTTACATAAATAATATATATTTATTATATATAATATGCTAATTATTTTAAAATTATCAATAATATATAGTTTTGTTGATAAAAATTGTTTTTTACGATAAGTATTGAGTTCAAGTCCTAGTGAAATCAATGATTTTTTAAACTAAACAACCCTTAAAATTTAAATATATGGTTTTCTATGTTTTTTTAAAACTAGTACAATTTTGTAGTACAATTAATTAAAGCATTAGGTATTACATGATAGGTCTATGGTTCAAAATTTCTCAAAATTATATTAAAATTTTCCTACATCATGGGGTAATGAAATGAAATACTAGGGGAATACAAAAATTCCTAAATTTTTTCAAAAATGTCACTGAAAATATGTTGATACTAGCAAAACATTGACGAAATTTTGGCAAAGTTTCACTGAAATCAATACTTTCGACAAGAACTATTATGCTTGAGCTACACTGATCTTAAATCTATTGTTTGCTATGATCTATTGATTCTAGACCAAAAGTAATAACACCACTTAAAACCTTTTTAGTAACAATATTGTTTAATGTTTATTTATAAAATAATTAATATAATTTCTTTTTTAAAAATGATAAAACATATATTTATGTAATTTTTTTTATTTTTTTGGAGTATGTATGCACAAGTTAGATATGTGCTATGAAAACTATTGTATAACTTTGTTATATATAACCTGTTTACAAAATGGCTAATTTAAGATGAATTATGACATGTTTGATAGTCATTTATCTAAAGAATATGACTAGTAACCACTTATATATTATTTTAATTTATTTGTGCATGACTTAAATACTTTATATACTTATTTTAGTCTAGAGTGTGTAACCATGCTCAACATAGATTGAAATTTTCATAACAGTTCACATTGAAATTTTCATAATATTTCAAAGCATTCTAGGGAAATTTCCATTAATCCTCATGATGAATAATCCATCAAAATCGAAATTTTAAACTTCGGATAAGTCTAGAGTTCAAACCTACATTTCAACATTATTTTTTTTATAAAATTCATGGGCCGGCCTGAGGCCCGATCAATTAATGAGGGCCGAACCCAAACCCCAACCCGAGCCCGGTCAATTAATGAGGGCCGGACCCAAACCCCGACCCGAGCCCGGTCTATAATTATAGAGCTGGGCCTGGGCCTACTATGGCCCGACCCATGCCCACCCCTAGATCAACTGAGATCATGTAGACTAGCCTACAGGGGCCTGTAGGTTGTGGCCTATTGTGACACGTGGCTTTCCACTTCCCCCTTTTATTTTGCAAAACCACCCATCTCCCTTATTTTAAAACAGGAAAACCAATCCCTCCCATTTTTGTTGCAAAACCACCCCCCTTTTTTTAAACGCTAGGATGTACACACCAGATTTTGTGTGCACAAAATCCATGTGCAAATTGTGCCCACAAACCAAGGGGCGGACACATCAGCTCTGAAAAGTGATAAGCACACCTCAAAAAGTGTAAATCACTTTTCGGCACTGATGTGTCCACCCCTTGGTCCG
>JAOXJP010000006.1:7151827-7188040 GCA_025762735.1 Platanus orientalis | reverse complement strand
ATCAAAAGGTCTTGTGTTAAACTCTTAGTTAGATAAATGATTTTTTATAGTAAATAATTCTTAGAATATAAAATATGTAGTTTTTTAAGCTTTTAAAATAAGATCTTATAACTTGATTGGTAATACATTATTATATTATTTAATTGGTCTTGAGTTCAAACTTTAACCTTCTCATTTATGTTTTGTAAAATTCATGGGCCGGTCCAAGGCCGGATGAAACCTATAAGGCCAAGTTTGGGCCCAAAAAAAATCCGGATCTGAGTGAGTCCGGCCCAAGTCCGATGCCTGATATGGTGGGCCAAGGCCAGGCCTACCATGGCCCAGCCCGAACCCGGCCCATGCTCACCCCTAACTGTAGTGGAATAATCTTGTTGCTTTATAAAAAGGAGCTCCCAACCATTTGTTTATCCCCAAAAAAGCCATTGACCTCTATAAGCCAAACACTAAATAAATATCGTAGCCTGGTGGTCTGCAAGTCAGACTGGGCTACCCTGCATCCAAGGCCGAAGGGGATTTTGTAATTTAAAATTAAAATGAGGGGGGATATTTTGAGAACAGCAGATAAGAACGATTACGAGCAAGAAAGAAAGGGGGTGGAATCAGTAGAGAGTAGTGACAACACATTTCCTAACGTGCCACCACTTGTACACACTCACCTCCCACGTGTCCACATGAGTCTAAATCTTATTGTTTAAACATAGAAACGCCCCTCCACTTTATAATACAAGAGCCCACCTTCCTCTCTATCCTCTGCATGCAAAGTTGCAAACCCTCTCTAAGAAGGAAAGAAGGAAGAAATAGAAGAATCGAATCGATTCACAGAGGCTACGAATAAGAAGGATTGTAAGAAAGAGGCTTAGTAGGTAGAGTCATGCCACCACGCAGATTTGCCTTGGGTCGGGCGGAAGAGGCCACCCACCTTGAGTCCATGCGAGCTAGCTTGGCGGAATTCATCTCCACCTTAATTTTCGTCTTCGCAGGAGAAGGCTCTGTTCTCGCTCTCGGTATGTATGCTCGTTGTTCTGTGTGTGGGAAGAATCTTGTTTTGATTTGTATTATGTGTATATATGCTTTCCATGGTGGCATAATTGCATGCGCTTACTTGGGCTTCACACAGGAGGAGGAGTATCGGTATATGTGTTTGAGCATGGATATTGCATGCACATATGATAAATATATAAGCATTTTGTATTTCTGTCTGTATGATAATCGATATATACATATATATGCATGCAATGCATCAAATTAAATTCTGATCTATAACCTTTGGGGGTGATGTTGATGATGTTGTTGTTCAGGTAAGATGTACAACCGGGACACCGCTACAGCCGCTTCTGGGCTGGTGGTGGTGGCAGTGGCCCATGCCTTGTCCCTGTTTGTGGCCGTGGCGATTGCACTCAACATATCTGGAGGCCATGTTAACCCCGCTGTAACTTTCGGTGCGCTTGTGGGTGCACGCATCTCTCTCCTACGTGCCTTTTACTACTGGGTGGCTCAGCTATTGGGGGCTGTTGTCGCGTCTCTCTTGCTCCGCTTTACTACGGATGGCATGGTGAGAAACACATATTAATAAAAATTTACAACTTCTTTTGGAAAACGCTGGACGATTGAATAGAGAGAATATTATGCTTTTTTGTTGTTTCTAGGATTAACACATGCATGCATGAGCTCTCCCTGAATAATTTTTTGTTTAATGGTATGGAAATTGGGAAATTGGCAGAGGCCAGTTGGGTTTTCGGTGGCAGCTGGGGTCGGGGAATGGCATGCGCTTGTTCTGGAGATAGTGATGACATTTGGCCTGGTTTACACGGTATATGCGACGGCTATCGATCCCAAAAGGGGCAACTTAGGCACCATCGCTCCGCTAGCCATTGGCTTCATTGTGGGTGCCAACATCCTTGCCGGTGGTCCATTTGATGGTGCATCCATGAACCCAGCTCTAGCTTTTGGTCCTGCACTTGTTGGCTGGCGATGGAGGAACCATTGGATCTATTGGGTGGGTCCTTTCCTTGGTGCTGGCATCGCAGGTCTGATCTATGAGTTCTTAGTAATCCCTACAGAGGTTCCACACCCTCACCAGCCCTTGGCTCCCGAAGATTACTAGTTTATTTGCTTGCTTGTCTTTTCTTACCCGTATCTAGAGTCTGTAATTGTGTTTTTGGTGTGTTACAGTGAAGCCAACCTCCTTTTCTTTTCCAGTCCTCTTATGTGCTCCATAGAGAAAAGGGGTTTTTTTCTTGTCTATGTTCAAGATGTTTTAAAATGTTTTCTTTAGCTTTCATTCCATATAAAAAATAATAATAAATAAATAAATGGGGGTGCAGCGTATAAGTTTTAAAAAAATCCGCAACCTTGTGTTTTTGGGAGACTTCTCTAATGTGAAGCAGTGTAGAAGGCTAGAAGCATATCGTACATACGGGCTTATACCCGCTTAAGCGTTCTTTGAACTTTATACACGTGCATCATGGCTTAGGGTTGCATTATTTTTTCAAATGATACTCCGTGGATCATGTGAATGATGTGATTGCGCTACAAATGAACTGACCAAGTACTTGGAGATTGGTAAAATCATAATCGACTTCAGAAGAGCAAATGGGTTATATCAACGTTCATGTCAAAAAAAAAAGGCCTCTGTCAACCACTCTTTCCAATACGGAGAGATTGATTATATTACTCCTTGTATAAAGATTACATACGGTTTTTAAAATTTAAACTAAGTTTGTAAAGATTAAAATAAGAGAAACTCAAAAGGGATAATTAAGGAAAATGACTATGAGATGAGAGGTGATTGGCATCTACACGAGAACTTAAATCGTTTTCATTATCTTCTGAGCCTAATTTATTATTATTATTATTATTATTTGTTATAAGAACGCCTTATTGGGAGACAACATGGTACACATAATTTTGCAATTTTTGTTTTCCAATATGTGTTAGTGGCTTTTTCACCTTGACCCAGGTTCGGGTGAACTGTATAGTCAGGGTAGGTTCATTCAAGATGACTTTTACAAGTAACTGTATAGTCAGAGTAGATTCATTCAAGATGACTTTTACAAGTCTTAAGGGAGAGAAATGATGATGAAACTGAAAATTGACAATATCTTACTTAATCTAAAGAAGCAACGACCCTTATTTGAAGGGATGATTGAAGTGTCATCCCCATTAATAAGCAATAATAATATAAGAATAAAGAATGAATCAGATTCAGTCAGATAACAAGCTACAAACTAACTTATGTTATTCCTACTCTTAATATAGTATAACTTATGATATTGAGGATATTTTCTTCTTTTGGTCTGGACCTATTTATATCAGACCAATTATACTATATTTCTTTTCCCACGTTGTAAGGTTGTTATTTCCTTTTTCCTTGCTTATCTTTCCAGCTACAAGCTAACTTATGTTATTCCTACTCTTAATATAGTATAACTTATGATATTGAGGATATTTTCTTCTTTTGGTATGGACCTATTTATATCAGACCAATTATACTATATTTCTTTTCCCACGTTGTAAGGTTGTTATTTCCATTTTCCTTGCTTATCTTTCCAACTAATGTAGACAACAACCCATGTTTACTCGTGAGGTGCATCTTGCACCTGTAGCCAATGATCTATGACCGTTATATGCTAACAATGAAGTGGTGTCGAGTGTCCATAATGGGGTGTGTCTTGTTTCTAAATCAATGGCCCCATCTATTGTACGTATTTTGTGTTCTAATGATTATGTCTTGGACACGTGTTAATATCTGACATGATTTCGTTCTTCTCGCATCCACACTCCGTGTCCTCATGCTAGTGGGCGTATTAAGAACTAATGGCAGCCATGTGTCTTGATCTCACAAACAATATTTAAAACGGTATAAACAATACTTAGGAATGTGTACCATAACTTTTTCTCCATAGGACTGTCAACCATCTACCTAGTTGTATTCAATCTGCCTAAGCATTTGTATCCTCTTTGTATTCGATTATATATGTACATTAAATTAGTGTTATAGATAAGATGCCCTTAGTTAAAACCTCCCCAATATCCAGTTCTCCATCTTTGGTTGAACTCCAACAACTTTCATCAGTATAATTATTAGGTACTTATTATCTTCATAATCTTTATCATAATAGTTATCATCTTTACCTCCAATTTTTAATTAATGATACAAAAATCTCCAATATCTTCTTCATGTGCATAGCCTTTTTCATCCTATACACATGGTTGGGTTGATGTGAATTAACAAACCCTTCAGGTTGTTCAACGTAGACTTTTTCTTGAAATATGTCATTTAAGAAGACACTCTTCACATCCATCTAAAACAATTTAAATTTCAGATGAAATGCTATAGACGATAGAATTCTTATAGATTCTAATTTAGCAACTGGGGCAAAGGTTTCTTCAAAATTGATCCCTTCTATTTGAGTATACCCTTTAGTCATAAGTCTAACCTTATTCCTGACCATTGTACCATACTCATCTAGTTTATTCTTGAATATCCATTTAGTACCAATTATATTTTTGTCATTTAGTTTTTCAATTAAGTATCAAACATCATTTTTCTTAAACTAATTTAATTATTTTTGCATGGTCAGTATTCAATCAGGATCCTCAAGGACCTCTTTAACCTTTTTAGGTTCAATTTTGGAGGTACAATACAAATGACTAATTAAATTCTCAACTTCTTTCTGTGTTCTAACTTTGACATTTGGATCACATATTATGTCTTTTGTTGAATTTCCTTTGATTAATCTATCTTCCTTTGGACATTCTAGAACTTCTTCATTCTCCAAGTCACTCTGTGGCTTTTGAGTTGAGACAACTTCTTTAGGTATTTCAACTAGATGAGTTAGAGAATCATCTTCTACTTTGGTTAGGCCTTTTTCTTTGCCATCTATTACAACATTGATGGATTCCTCAATCGTTAAAGTTCGTTTGTTATAAACTCTGTAAGCTTAACTTCTTAAGGAATAGAAAAGGAATATAGCTTTATCACTCTTGAGATCAAACTTCCCAAGATTTTTCCTATCTCTTAATATATAGCAAGAGCTTCCAAATACTTGTATTTGATGTTTGGCTTCTTGTCATTCCATATCTCATAGGATGTTTTTATAGTTTCTGGCCTTAGATAGATCTGGTTTATGATATGGCAAGCAGAGTTGCCTGCCTTAGCCCATAAACTTTTAGCCAAATTCTTGTTTGTAAGCATTACACTGGCCATGTCCTGTAAAGTTTTGTTCTTTCTTTCAGCCACCCCATTTTGTTAGGGGTTTAAGAGCAGAGAATTCATGTTTGATTTCCATTTCAGTGTACCGGTTAGAGAATTTATGATTTTCAAATTCTCCACCATGGTCCTTCTTTATTCTCTTGATGGTGAGTTTTTTTTTCTAGTTTTCATTATCTTGCACAAATACTTGAATTCATCAAATGCTTCTGATTTCTCTCTTAAAAAGGCAATCCATGTGTATCTAAAGAAATCATCTACAACCACTAAGCAGTATCTTTTACCTCCTAGACTCTTTGTCCTAGTAGGACCAACCAAGTTCATGTGTAAAATGTCTAAATGTCTACTTATTCCAATTTGATTGACCTTTTTATGTGCACTTCTAGTTTGTTTTTTCGATTGGCATCCGCCATAAGTTAGGCTTTCTACTTTGTTTAGACTACATAATACTTTGATAATCTATTTTTTATTTAGTCTAGCTAGGTCTTTGAAGTTGATGTGACATAACCTTTGGTGTCACAAGCTAGTCTCATCAGTATGAAAAATAAGGAAAGTATCAGAACTAGTCTTTCCTGATTCCACTATGTAACAGTGATCACTTGTCCTTAATCCTCTGACAAGAACTCTATCACCTTCCTTGTCCTTTATATCACAATAGTCCTTAGCAAAATGGACTACATAGCCTTTGTCACATATCTGACTGATGCTTAGTAGATTGTGTTTAAGTTCTTGTACATAGAGAACGTCCATAAGTTTAGGTAGTCCAAGAGCCTCAATAGTTCCTTTAACAACTATTATGGCAGCATTTCCATCACTGAAGGTGACCCTACCTTCAACCTTCTCATATTGACTGAAGAGAGGCTTATCTCCAGTCATGTGACTTGAACACCCACTATCTAACTACCATGTTGAGGTATTTCCAGCTCTAAGAGCTATGTGGATAACTAGACACTTGAGGTTCTCTTTGTGAACTCATGTCTTCTTAATCCACGTTTGTTTAGGTTTAGGTCCTTTTAGTTGGTCCATTCTCTTTTTACGTTCTAGATTTGTAGTTTTCAGCTCTTTGAAAATGGTTCATTTTTCTAATTCTTTTATCATTTTCATTTTTCTTGTTTTTTTAAACCTTAGAAATCTCAAATCACTTGCTTTCTTTTTACACCCAAATTTCATATGTCCAAGCAATCTACAATAATAACATGTGATTTGTAAACCTTTTGAATAAGAGGCAAAGTTTTGAGAATTCTTAGTTGTTCCCCTTTTACTTCCTTTTGGAGCAAGTGTCATGCCTCTAAAGGAAGATGGTTGTCTAGAGGTTGAGGCCTCTTGTACAACCTTACCATTTTTAGCATACGTAGGTTTTTCTTTAGGATATGCTCTAGAAGGTGTAGGGGTAGGTATACTTGATTTGGCATTTGTCTTCTCTTTTCCTTTTAGTCGCACTTGCTCTAAACCACCCCTAATATATAAGCATTATTAGTGGTGGTTATAAAACTGCCACTAATACTAAAATTTTAGTGGCACTTTCCCTAAACCGCCACTGATAGTAATCTTTTAGTGGCATATGCCCGAAACCGCTTCTAATATAAAAGCCGCTATTAGTGGTGGTTTAGTAAAAATTGTCATTGATACTAGTCTCTAGCATAACTTTTATTTATACCGTTGCAAAAAGTGTGAATTGCCGCATAAAAAATTTTGCGCCTTACACATATAGTGCTACTACTAGTTACAACCACCACTAAGAGTGTATTTTTCATGAGAATTAGTGGACATTGTTCATGACAATTAGTGGAAATTGTTGTTAGCTGCCACTAATAAACTGCCACTAAAACCTAGTGTTTTTTGTAATGTTTCCTTGGGCAAAGAGGCTTATGGATTTCTTTTTGTGTTCTTGTAACATTTTAACCTCATCTAGCAGTTCACTAGTTCTAGTAGTTAATTCAAAACAAGCTAACTTTAATTTTCTTTTTCTTATTTTTCATTAAACAATATAATATTCAATTCATTTAGTTTCATGTCAAAGTAGATGATGTCACGACTCGAATTCGCATGCCATGGAGTGGGTCGGATCTGGATCTATGACATGGGAATGATCCACCCCAAACCCGTTTCTCATAATAGAGAGACCAACAAGCTCGGAGTGTGTCATCAACCCTCTTAACTATTCACATCACTTTCTATATGTTTAAAAAAAAATTTCTTTTTACATCCATTTAAGTCCACTTAAAACGATCACATCACAACAAAAAAATAACAACAATCATAATATAAAGTGCAGTGAAAATAATATTAAGGCATTAATATCAAATATCCTAATAACCAAAGTAGGGGCTTCAACATACCCACAATAATAATATATACAAGTCTCTCCCATGAATGGGTCCATCCCAAAATATAACTTTGTTCAATCGTAATCTAGAAACCAAATGTAAAACTAAAGGCAAAATAAATGAGCCAATTGCTCAACTCTAAAACTTGACCACGTCCAACAATGTGATCTCACCTGTATGCCTACTCATCTACAGGTGGTGTCAATTGGGGTAAGCTTAACAGGCTTAGTGAGAGGGTATACAGTTTATACAACACAAAAGGAAAGCAACACAAATATAACAGTAGACAGAGTGATCCAAAATAGAGGAAGGAAACAAAGTACATAAGTGCATGCATCAACAATAATATGCATGTATCTCTACTAGAATCAAGTATGCTCATACTATGAAAGACGAAGTGATAATTTAAACCAAAATAGTCCTAAAACAGGCATGTACTAAAGTTATATGTCATATGTCATTAACCAACCACCATATACTATAAAGACAAATAAATCTATGTAAAATAAGCAAGTATACTACATCCCGTATGCCAAAACCACGATGATCCAAATACCAAACTGTCGCTAAATACCAACGAGCCAACCAAAGATCCCGATAACTCCAAATCTGAGTCCAAACCAAATAACTCAAATGAAATTCCGATAAAACCAAACCATGTGTTGGGCCACTAGAGTCGTCTTCACCTATTAATGTGACCTAGTGATTGGGTATCTGAGATATCTAAGCAAGTATGTAACCCTTTCGCTTATTAGCGGTCATAACTAAACAACTAGTACCCTTTCGCCTAACGGCGGTGATAATTGGGTAAGTATATAACCCCTTCGCCTATTGGCAGTAATAACTGGGCAAGTATATAACCCCTTCACCTATTGGCAGTGATAACTGGGCAAGTATATAGCTCCATCACCTATCGACAGTGATTACTGGACAACTGGTGTCCCTTTATCTATCGGTGGTGATAAGTAGGCAAGTATATAGCCCCTTCACCTATTGGCAATGATAGTTGGACAACTGATATCCCTTCACCTATTGGCGGCGGTGATAATTGGACAACTAGTGTCCCTTCGCCTATCAACGGTGATAACTAGGAAAATATATAACTCATTCACTTATTGGTAGTGATAACTTGTGTACCATCCTACTTAGGGGTATATCATACCAAATCCTTATTTTCAAATCCAATACTAAGTCTATGCTCATGTATAGTACAATAACTACTACATAAATATGTCATGTAAAATATATTCATATGTACAAACTCATACATAGTTCCAAACCAAATATATAAATCGCATATAAGGGCCAAATACCAATATGAAAATATATATGCTTGTACCAATCCAAAGGTATGTATGATGCTCATGAAAGTGAAAATGTTTCATACCAAATACCATTAATGAAAAATCCAAATAGCCCATATATTTCCCAAAACTCAAGAAGAAATAAAAGTGAAATGTCTTTTGAAAACACCGAAGTAAACCATGCCAAAAACAATATGCTCATGCCACTAGACAATCTCAAAAGGGTGCAAAGCTCAAAGTATTTACACATGAATTTTAAGATCATATCATGGGAACCTATAGAATATCACAAATTGCTATAGGCCAATATATAATTAAAGGAGTTCACCAAAGAGGACAATAAACCCATGTAAAGAATCTAAAGACATTCAAGAAACATGTAAATAGTAAGGAAAAACAGTAAGAGGCATTTTATCAAACATGTAGAGTACAAGAAATAAAAAACTCGAAGGAAATCAAAGGGGGAGACCCAATCTTCATCACAAAAACCTTTTAATCCCTACAACTTAAGCAAAACATGCTCCCAAACTCCTTCACATAGATTAGAGACCATCAAATCCGTCCCACAAATCTCCATTCACAAGAAAATAGCTTCATAACTCAAAAAAAAAATCAATAAGGAAACTATGAACTAACTTGCTCACACCATACACCATGAAACTGTGATCCATGATTAAGAAATCATCATTCACAAGGGGAATAGAGATAAATCCACCAAGATAAAGCTTAGAAACATCAAATCTAAGATCCTAGAAAAAGAAAAGTATGCATAAACAACATATCCACTCACCAAAAAATCCTACAATTGATCTTGAAGAGAATCCTCCACCAATGGTTTTTTTCCCTTGTCCAAGCCTCTTTCCTCTATTAGAAAACATGGTATTCAATGATTTAAAAACATAAACTAAGATGGATAACCAAGATCCATAATCATCTAAGTTAGATCTAGGAAGAAAAACACTCATTCTAGCAAGATTTTCATGGTTAGGAGTAAAACTTATCAAATTAGGGAAGAACTATCATGCCTCTCTCCCAAAACTCTCAACTGTCTCTAACTCTTTCTCTTTTGATGTAAATGAGGTTATTAAAGTTTCTTTAATATATTTTTAGGGTTTTGGGTCGAGTTAGAGGGGTCTCACTCCCCAAAATGATGAAAAAATATTTTTTCTCAATAAAACAAAATCTAGGTCATTTTGGATCGATTTCGAATCGATGCAGCACATTTTTATGCACTTTTCTGCAATTAGAGAAGCACCTGATCGATCCGCTAAGTATAGCTCGAACCAATAAGTGAAGGCTTAAGCTAGATAAGCTTCTCTGTTTTACCTCTTTGCGCTAAATTGCTCCTAACTTCTTCTAAAAACTCGGATCCGTGCACCATTTGTTATATTGGAAACTAGGTTTTCATAAATTTGTAATGGTGTATGACTTGCACTCCAATTAGTTCGAGATTGGTACATATGTTCCTATGAAGTTACCCTAAATCTATGGGTCTATCAGTGGGAGAATTGTCATGACTTCTAGAAAACTTCGTTTCATGAACCATTTGAAGAGTTGGAAAGTACTCTTAAAATTTTCCAATGATATATGGTCTGTATTCTAATTCACTCGGTATTGGTACAGGTGTTCCCATGAAGTTACCCTAATTGTGTACTTGAGAAAACTTCGAAACTTAACTAGTTCATGGTCAAACTTTGGTTCTACACTTATAACTCAGTCCAAAGAGTTCCAAAACAATCCTATGGTCTCGCTAAGTTTGATTAAGACAATTTTACCCTTACATAAGTAAATTTTACATTTTTAACCTCTTACCATACTATGGGATGTTACAGATGATCTTTAGTTTCAACTCTTCATTTATCTTAAGAAAATTTGAATCTACTTCAAGTGTGGTGTTCTTGCGATACTCATTTGAAGAGTTGTGTTGTACTTGAGAGAGGAATTCTTCCAAAGAAGCTAATTTCCCAATCAACTCTTTGTTCTCCTTTCTAAGCTTCTTGTTGGCCTTGTCCATCTCTCAGCTTTCACTGTACAAGTTATCATAAGCTTCTTGAAAGCCTTCCTCACCTTCACCATTTTCTTCCTCATTTTCACTTAAGGAACCCTTGGGTTCACCTTCAGTGAGGGCAATAAAAGCTCTAACCTCATGTGAACATTCCTCTTCACTACACTAGGATTCATAATCTATCTCATCTGAGTCATCATCCCAAGTGGCTTTCATGGCCTTAAATTTGATCATCTTTTTTTCTGCTTATTTGCACACTCAGAAGCAAAGTGACCATGACCTTTGCAATCATAGAAAATGGGTTCCTCTATAGAGGAGGTCTTCCTCCTAGGATTGGGATTTAGTCTTCTAGGAGGCAGCCTTTTATATTATTTCTAAGTAGTCTTCTAAATTTTTGTGTAAACATAGCCATCTCTTTATCTGCATCATCATCATCCGGACTAGAGGTTTCATCTGCTTTTAAAGCTACACTCTTCTTTTTACTGGAAGATCTAAACTGAAGTTTAAAGGCTTGTACGAACCCTATTAACTCTTCTAGTTTCATTATATCTAGATCATGACATTCCTATATGGCTATGACCTTAGGATAAAATCTCTTGAGTGAAGACCTAAGTATTTTTCTAATTATTTTGAAGTCTTTTATCTTTTCTCCAAGACCTCTCATCGCATTAACGATGCCTTGGAATCTTGTATGGAAGTCGATGAATTTCTCATCTTTTTCCATCTAAAGGGCCTCAAACCTAAAAGTAAGCATTTGAAACTTAGATTGCTTCAGTGTGTTGGTCCCCTCATGGGTAATCTCAAGAAGGTCCCATGCTTCCTAAGTTGTCAGAAGACTTGAGATTCTTTTGAATTCATTTGGGTTGATAGAACAAACTAGTGCATTCAGAGCCTTGTAGTTTAGGGTGTATGCTTTATGTTCATTGACATCCCAGTCTTTTCAACCTTATCCTTGAGTTTGGTATAACTGTTTTCAACTGAGGATCAAACTCCTAACTCCATGGGTCTAAGGTAGATGATCATTTGTGCCTTCCAATAGGTGTAATTTAAGTTATCAAAGTAAGGCAGACAGTTAATAGTCTCACCTTCATCTTTGGAGGCCATATTCAATTAGGAAACCCTCTCTGATACCAATTGAAATTCTATGTTTAAGGTCTAATAATCCTAGAGAGAAGGAGTGAATAAGATTATATCATTCTTTTTAAAATCTTTTCAAGGAACACTTCTATTAATATTAATATTAAATCGTTTAATTGTGCTTCATGAAGTTCACAGATATATATATAAGAGAATATGCATGTGCTTTGATGTACAATGTGAATCAATTGGATGAAGCAAGATAGAAAAGTCACCAGAGAGAAATGCACAACTGACCACAAGACAATATTTATAATAATTCAATCAAATACAGGCCTACATCCACTATCCAAAAGCTCACTTTATTTTTATTAATGATTACAAGAAAATTAAATAACCTACTACAACGTACTTAGTGTCTTTGGCAAGTACTTAATACCGTCTGTGGTGTCTCCGACAATGACTCTTCTTCCTTAGGTGTCTCCAACCAAGGGAATTATAAAAAGTAATAATATAGGTAGGATTTTCAATCCTTAGAGAGTGCCTTTGTGCAAAGCTAATTTTACTATGATTTGAAATACAAAATGTCTCTTGCTAAGCATATATAACTATGGTGTGCACAATCAATGATTCCTCAAAGATAAATATGAGAGAGGAATACGTAGGTCTAATCAATACCATTTACCAGCTAGATATAACTATTGAATTCGAATTTAATATGTATAATATATGTGCAAATATGCCTATGATGCATAGCAAGCTCAAGAAAATAAATGTAATCAAGATTACCTCTTTTCGGCTTTAGTTTATTGAGCTTTTGGTGGTGTTTTAGGTTTGAAACCCTAAGGATCCTCAAATGATTTGAACTTCAATCACGAGCAAATGATTGACACTAAACATTCCCACACTTGAATACAAAGTAAAAACTCTTCTTTTTCACACAATAATAAACATTAAAACATTTGCCAAATGATTGCCACAATAAACTTGTATAAAATTTTTGGAAGCGTTAATTTTCTCGAGGGTTTAGTCCCCATTTATAGAGGGTTGAAGAACCTTACTCATTCTCATGCATAACAAACAAAATCCCACAGTTTTGGAAAGATTATGCGTAAAAATCAATGAGATTTTTTCGTTTTTAAGACGTGATCGATCCAAGAAAAGTTGGGATCTATCCCAGATGCCCAGAATGCACAAACCAGAAAATTTGCATCGATCCCAGAGAATTTGCATCTTTGAATGGATCCAAGGTTTTGTGGGATCGATTCAAGAAGTTCTGTAGAGCCTATATTGGCCCTTTTTGCCAAAAAAACATGTCCTAGACCCTTAGGTCTTTCTCTACACTTCCTAGAACACTTGTTTTTGGTCATTTAACTTATATTAATCAAATTAAACATAGATCATTTTTGTGGGAGATTAACCTTCCTAAGTAAAACGTGGTCTTCTAAACCAACCTAGTCTTGGTATGGTCAAACACACTCACACCCATACCTTCCATTTTACCTTTCCATACCTATGAAACTCCGAAGGATGACATGATGATGTTTGTGTCTTTGTTCTAGAGATATCTCTTGACTTCTCTTTGAGGCATGTGTTTCTTCTTCAACCGGTCCAACTCCTTTCTTCAATGTAGTGTCTTAACTTTTGACTTGGACTTACAGACACATTATTATCATTACATTACAACTGAAGCCTACAACAAGTATAACTAAGTATTCCTTTTTTACATGGAATTGACAATATACTCAACAAATAGACATTTACTAAACCTAACCAATTAATAAATGAAGGAGGACTTTAATTTCAATGCTCGATCACTGAAATACACCCAAGCATCAGCTTATGGAAGCATAAAATGACAGTGTGTTTTCATTGAAAAGACTTGGGTGTCATTCAAAGGCTTTGAGTGGAGGATTTTAATCATTCGGTTTTGGGTCACTCAAGTGGTACAAACAAGACCACTGGACACCACCATTTATTCTTAATTTGAAATGATAGTATTAACATGCAACCGTACGTGGTATAGGCAGTTGGGGTGCCTAACACCTTTCCTAACTGTAACCGAACCTCTGAAGCCCCTCCATATTCTTGTTAGACCGTGCTTAGTTATTTTTAAGGGCTCCTTTAGAGTGAATACCCTAAAAAGGTGTCCAGTCACACCTCATTGACTGGGCAAACCCACAAAGTAACCATAGACAACATCCCTTCACGTATTTAGAGGACCCACACATCGTCCCACCCCCTTCACTGAAGGGTCCAAAAACCTCCATGCCTCCATCCGAGCACTCACAATGATGAAGACTCGGATCTGGCATCCCAAAAAATTGGGGCATTTTACTATTAAATCTGCTTACCCTTTAAAACCTAATAGAGGTTACTAGAAAGACCCACAATTCCTTGGAACAAGCTTTGGGGTTTAAAACTACCTTCAATTCATTGGAACAAGATTCGGGGTTTAAAACTACCTCCAAGAATTAAAAAAATGTATGTGAAAAGCTTGCAAAGAGGCCCTTCAAACAAGAGAAAACCCTACACAAACACCCCCATGTTCGGGTCACTGGGACATTTCTCTTCCTCTTCCGTATGGAAGCCTATGGTTCAATTCCCATTGGAAAGACCATAATTTAAGATACCCATTATAAATGATAGAAAATTTCTTTCTATGATAAACAGATTAATTCAAGACCTAAACTTGCCAATGTTGCGTCTGTTTAGAGGCAAAGGTGTGGGGAATGGGGAAGGGTGGGAATGTGTACAGTTTTCCCACCTAAACTTGCCAATGTTGTGTCTGTTTAGAGGCAAAGGTGTGGGGAATGGGGAAGGGTGGGAATGTGTACAGCTTTCCCACCTTTCCCCATAAATTGGCTTGATTGGTTCATGGAAAAAAACGGGAAACTACTTAGAAAAACTGTGTTGGGAAATGTAGCTTTTCCCATACTTTGCTACCTTTTGCCTAACACTTTATAAATTGTTTTGCTGGCTATTCTTGCTAAATACAACAGGAAGTATGGGAAAGTAAAGTGACACACGAAACGATGACATTCTCATACTTTGCCACAGATTCTCAAGGTGATATTCCCATGTTTTCCGATTGCTGCCAATTGCCTCTAAACAGACACAGCCTAAAAGAGGTTTAGATCCTGTTCTGTCTGCTTATGTCCTGTTAGGACCTGTCCTCAAGGTAAGTGCACGGTTTAGTATAAAAAGATGAGCACAACCTATGCATAACACAGGTCCTAACAGGACATAAGCAGAAAGGACAGAATCCTTTCCTCCTAAAAGACCCCATCAAAGGTACATATCCTCGATCAATCTCCCCTAAAAAGAAGTCCCTACGAGGCAAAATTGTTGTATATATCCTCGATCCTCCTCGATCAATCTCCCCTAAAAAACGATGACACTGCCCCTCGTTATTAGCGACAAGTTTCAGCAGGCACTTGCCTGCGTCTTTCCTTCCAAAAAATATTTTCCCTTCATCAATACTGATGATACCTAGATTGCACATGTTCTCATTACTTTTTTGCAGGTAAAGGCCCCCACATCCAAATTTCTTCTGCTTCAGAGTACCCAGCCCAATTTGGTAAAGAAAATAGAACATAACCTGAGTTTGACTCGGTAGAAAATGGACGTTTAGTATCGTCCTTAAAAGAGGCAACAAAAAGAGAGAGCAGCTTGCTAGTTAGAAGAGAAAATTCACAAGTACTATTAAAATTGGGGAGCCAGCTAACTCAATAAAGATAAAAGTACATGGATCCGTTAATGGCACTTGTGAGACCTCTCAGACCCTTCAAAATATTTTATTTACTCAGCTAAGTCAGAAGAAAGCACACACCTCGATGGGTGGACGAATAAATAAAGAGATATTCCAAATTATTACCAAAATAACAGAGGAAAGCTAAAGAGCAGAAATATAATCCCTGCAGCCCACTTTAGCGCATGATAAATTAGAGGAGCATAATTCTTCAACATAAGAAAGCACGACAGAAGGTTGAACTAGAGAAACAAACGAGAGAGATGCACATTAAAGCCTCGGGAGCTAATAAAACAATCCTCACCTTCCCTTTCACTTCACTAGGCAGATCTTGATAACCGATGCTGAACCTATACGATGCAGTGCCACAACAGCATCACCAGGCTTGCAAAGACCCCTCTCTGTTGCGGATTTGAGGGCAGCTTCCAGAATCACCTCTGTGGACTCTGCGTCTGTGGCCTTGGCAGACCCTTCGGCCAGCAGTGGGATCAGGCCCCTGTAGATTAGACTGTGCCTGGCCGGGGACTCATCACTGCAGGTCCAGTCAAAAGAATCTGTGGTAAGAACTGGGACAACCACAGAGAGGATTGGAACTGCTGGTCTGTACTTAGCCACCAGCTTAGCCGTGGTCCCTCCACGGGTCATCACAACAATGAGGGTGGCTTTGGCCTTATTGGCAGTTCGAACAGCTGAGGAGGCAAGGCTCTCCAGTGGACTCATCGGGAGTGGGGTTGACCTGATCATCTCCTTGAAGATGGCTCCATAGTCAAGGGAGGACTCGGCTTCAATGCATATTCGAGCCATGATCTTCACTGCAAGCTCTGGGTAAGCCCCGGCAGCACTTTCACCACTGAGCATGACACAATCAGTGCCATCAAGGACAGCATTAGCAACATCAGTGGCCTCAGCACGGGTAGGCCTAGGGGATTTGATCATGGATTCAAGCATCTGGGTGGCAGTGACCACAGGTTTCCCTACAAGGTTGCATTTGTAGATCATCATCTTCTGTGCAAGGAAGATCTTCTCAACTGGGATTTCCATTCCCAGGTCACCACGAGCAACCATGAATGAATCTGTCTCACGCAGGATCTCGTCGAAGTTTACTACTCCCTCCTGGTTCTCTACCTTCAAAATTCAAACAACCAAAAACAAACAGGACCCCTGTTATAAACAGGAAATGCAAACACACACACACACACACACACACACACACATATATATATATATATATATATATCCTACATGAACGTAAGGTACCCATCAGCCCACCATTCAACGGGTCTCACAACTTTCCTACGGGTGAAATTACAAGGTGAAACAACCCAATGGATGATCCAAACCAACAGACTATTGGAATTTTTTTGGACCATTTGGCATAGATTATCAAACGTCCAAAAGAATGAAATTGATTGGATAGCTAGAATCATCTAATCAGGTTATTTTTGCCTGCATCTAACTTCATAGATCCAGTTAATTGGTGGGCTGCATGCTCTTCTTCATGAATGATAGACCATACTGTATGTCCATCAATGACGTTACCCCTTAGATTCTCCTCTTCAGTAAACCATAATTGCACACGTAAGGATTTAAGGGGCTCTGCAGACCTTCGACATCAACTGGATGTGCTTAGCATGAGGTCCAAGAACTTGTCGGACATTAACAAGATCTGATCCCTTGCGCACAAATGACAGAGCAATCATATCTATGTTGTTGGGAACACCCCATCCCAAGATATCTTCCTTATCCTTTTCTGTAAGTGTAGGGAGATCCACCACAACACCAGGAAGATTGACATTCTTTCTCTCGCCTAGGGTAGCAGTGTTCTCACAGCGGCATCTCACAGATCCAGCAGCCGGGTCACAAGACAAGACGGTGAGAGTGATGGTGCCATCTGCACAGAGGATGGTATTTCCAGGCTTCAAGTCTACAGCAAGCTTTTTGTAACTCATGCTGATCATCTCCTGGTCACCCTTGATGTTGTAATCAGTAGTTACTATGATTTCTTGACCCTCTTTAAGTTGGATAGGTTTCCCATCCTTAAGGAAGCCAGTTCGGATCTCAGGTCCCTGCAACATTGAAGAAGAGGAAGTGATGTGCATGGCAGAATTTCAAAGCAGCCTTTCAGCTGAAATGTAAAGTATAAGCAAGGACTGCCATGTTTCAGACTCAATTTGAACATGTCCGCAGTCAGGTTTTATTTGCTGGTGTTGTCAACATTTAGATCACTGTGAAACAGAAATGTGTCATGGAAGTTTATGGGAATGTGTGAAATTGGTGAAAACATTAAAAAATGTACAAAAATTATAGGATACAGTGTGAAAACATAATGTATGCAATTACACCAACATACATATTAGACCTTGCAAATCAAATTTATAGTCTGACACCGTGTAATTATTCAGTCAAGGTATCTAACTGAATAGATTAAAAATAATTGCACACATTTGTTATTCCACTAGGTTTCTTAATTTAATTTCCTTCTTAATTAATGAGTGAGGATTTTAGCTAAAAACTAATAGAAATAGCAAAACAGGGTTGTATCAGTAAAAGTCCCTAAGGTGTATTTAAGATGGAAGTATAGGAAATTGTTTAGGGAATTTAAGACAAGCAGAACTACATTGATGATAATAGAAATTCTGTAATTACCATATAATAAATATATAAATAAATAAATAGGATAAACCCACTGGAATTAACACTAGAAATCAGCACTAAGAAGCAAAGATAATCCACTGGAATTAACACCAATGGAACTCTAAAATTCAGCACCTAGAAGCCTTGAAAGCATCAACTACTTCAAGAGAATGGAGATTTATAATCCACACCAAACCAATATAACAGAGCATAAAACTGCACTCACAATTAAATTTTTTTTTCCAGCACTCCATCTCCTCCATATTTGTAGACTGAACTCTGAACTCCTAATTAAAATAACACTCTAACTTCCACAAATCACAACAGATTTGTAAATCTTAAATTCAATGGGATAGTCACTAAACAAACCTTCAGAATGACTCCAAAATCAAGTCAAATGATAAATTTTCCTAAAGAAAAGTTAAGGAAATAAAACTTACAATTTCCTCAGAATTGTCCCCTGCAGGTAAGAATTTTAAACTATCTTAAAAACTAAATAAATTTTAACTGACAAAGACTAAACTTCTAAAAAACATAATGAGCGAAGTTGCAAGTAAATAACTACTAAATCTGGTGAAATCATGGTCCCATTAGTCTTTTCTTAGGCCTGTTAGCTTTGATGAGCATTAAATATGGAAGTTTCAGGCCCACAGTGTTAGCCCACAAGAAAAAAAATATAGGCTAGTCCATCCCAACATCAGCCGGGTAACATGTAATCCTGGATGAATAAAAATTTTGTGTTTAACTTTCTCCTCAGAGAGTGTCATCAGTTTGCTGTCAGAAACAAAAATTTGTCATTAGTCCATTGCATCAGCTCTTGTGAAACCAGCTCATCTAAGATATTTGTTTGTTAACTCAGAGTTGTAGTTAAAGTCAGTGGAGATAGCTTCAGCTTTTTTTATGAATAATGATTTATTAAACAGCTAAAAGAGGGGGCAGAATATACAATGATTGAGAGGGTCGAAAAAGCAAGGAAAAAATTACAAGATACAATGACTAAGCACTAAACAGTGTAAAATCTATATATACTAAAGCAAAGGGAGCCCTATGTGGCACTCTACGTTTTTTATTTGGAATGTAATATCCCCCACGATTCCCTCTTTCTTTTCTTCTCTATCAATTCCTAAAATCCCTCTAAACTTCTTGCTAATTTTCCTCCACTCTCTTCTCTTAAACCCACATTCTCTCTCCCTAACTACTTATCTACATTTTCTCCCTCATTCCTATTTCTTCTCTCTCACATAGGTCTCACACGGGATTTCAATTTGCTTAAAAATATATACAAGGGCATAGTTACATTTTTATTTTTTATTTTAATTTTCTTTGGTCATTTACCCGTATTTACACGGGGCATTCTCTAGTATACAAGAATCTAATCCCTTGCAAGATCAATGATAGAGAGACCTTCAAATTCCTTTAATACCATGGCCCAAGATGCTACCTTAAATGTGATAAGAGTCAATACACTGGGAAGAAGATCTAGATGAACCTTCAAAGATCCTTCTGTGCGCTCTTTCCATATGGTCCAACAAATTCCATGAAGAAAAACAACCCAAAATTTCTTACCTCTTGGATGTGAAAAAAGAATATACTATTGCCGGATGAGATCGATCATGCTGTTTGGCAATACCCAAAAAAGAGGGAAAATAGATAGAAAGTGATCCCAAATGCGCAGTAAGAAGGAGCAACAAAGCATGATGTGCTTTCTTGACTCCCATCCTCCATACAAAGAACACAAATTTGCGGGGATAACATCATATAAGGATGTCTCTTTTGAAGAAGATCCATGGTGTAACAGGGGAGAAAAATGTTTATGACTACAGCTCGGAATTCCAAATTTGTAAGCAAGGTGTCACTTCATGCAGCGTGGATTTTGTCCGCTCCCCTAAAAACGCCTTAGGTCTGTTGGATGTCAGGGAGCGGACACATCAGCACTGAAAAGTGATTTACACTTTTTGGGGGGTGTTTTTCACTTTTTGGTGCTGATGTGTCCTCCCTTGAAGGAGCTAAGGCGTTTGCAGGGGAGCGGACATAATCCGCGAGGCACTTCATGATTACTTCTGATATGTTGATACAAAAATATGTTCATGACCTGTGACTTGAAATGCAATTTGACATAATGCATCTCTATATTACCACAGAGGATTCTGTCTATTACTTTTCTCTCTCATCTGTTACTAACTCATCACATCTGTGGACACTAGTTTGTGCAAAAGACAGTTTTTGAAGCAGGAGCATATTTTGCAAGAAAAAAAAAAGGTTGGAAGATCATGGTTAGGCCTTAGGATTTGAGTTGTAACAAGGGAAAAAGACATTAGTCATTTGGATGTATTTTCAGGGGTGGGTATAGTCGTGTAATAAGGCTAAAACAGCCAAGGGTTTTTTTGGGAATTTTTGTAATAATGTATTTTAGAAAAAAAAAAAACAAGGGTAGATAGGGTAATGTATGGCTGGATGGCAGCCAGAGTTTTCCCCTTTTTGTAGAATGTTAAAGTCAACAAAAATGGGACCCACAATCGCTGGTCATACAGCTAGTATTTGGGCATATTTTGGAGTCTAAAAGTCAAAAGTTTGTGGGGTCCAGTTCTGCATAGTCAACAGACCCATGAAGTCTCTAGATTTAGGAGTTTTACTTAGGATTCTTATTTTTTTTTTAGGAGTTTTGTTTTACTTGGAATCTTTCCTTTTAGGAAGTATTTTAGTTTAGGAAGTTGAGTCCTAGACTATAGGAGTTATTAAAGTATAGGATTCTATTTATTTTAAAAGTATTGTAAATCCTATAAAATGCCACGACAGTTTTGAATAATGATTTAAATTGATTTTGGACCATGGTTCGTTGGGGTGTGGTATTGGCCCAGTCATATATCTCTTCTCTATTTGGATGTAGCCGTGGCTCCCCTTCTCCATCTCCTCCTTTTTTCTTCTCTATCCCACGAGTAGGGGGTTTCTCCTTTTCTTTCTTATTTACAATCTCTCCTTCTGTTTTCACATTCTGCCATTAAAGCCCCTTTAGAATCTTTATCAAGAACTCTTCTTGATAAGGTTCTTGGAACCCAAACCTGTAAACAGACCCTGTCCCATCATTTTCCCATAGTTTCCCTTCAAGAAACGAAGAATCCTAACTCTCATAACCTGCGGCCTTCCACCCCTTCATCTCTTTACTGCTTTCTTCAAGAAAACTTGTTTCTCCTTTAATAGAACCTTGCCGCACCATCAGTTTTTGAATCTTTCGATTCGAACCTCTGAAGCAGCACCTGATTCTCCACTGTTTTAACTTTTAACCCACACCTGTATCTGATTCTAGCCCTTATAAGCCCTGATAAATATCACTTTCAATCCCCACGAATACCTGTTTCTTGGCCCTCAGTCCTCCTCATCTTTAAACCACTGAATTCAGTCCCTGTTCTACCTCAATTCAGTCCAGAAAATACCCCTGTTTCCACCCTAGTCTTGTACTTGATTTCATCCGCAATCTGGTAACTGATTACAAGCTATCTCGGTCCTATAAACAGTCCCTGTTAAACCCATTAAAACCTTGATTTCGAGCCATTATCTGTCCCAGATTTTTCACCCACTACCCTGTTGAAATCCTACCATTAAGACACACTGACCCTGCTATGTTTAAACCCCACAAGCAACTCTGTTAACAGTCCCATACCTCAGTTCTCAACACCTAAACCAGGCACTGTTTTGGACCCAAAATAGCCCTGTTTTCCCCTAGTATTAGAACCCACAAGTACCCTTATTACAGCCCTATTAAGTGGCCTGCTATAAGCCTAAACCTGAGCCTATACTTTGCTGTCCCAGACCACACTAATCAGCCTCTCTTTTAGTCTTAAACCTGCCCCAAAAAACCAGTTTCCCTTTTGACCAACTGATCCAGCCCTTAATCCCTTGTTTCTTCACTGATGGCAGTCCTTAGTTAACCATTATCCTACATCAGTTTCAAAGGCCAAATCCAGAGAAAGGGATCAAAAATAAGGAATACTGATCATCAAGATCTCAAGAAAAATGAGAGATGAGACATCACTTGCTATATATGTTGTGTCCAGGGACATTTTGCAGTGCATGTCCCAAACAGAAAAAGACTATTGTGGTCTTAAAACATAGCCTTGATGATAATGAAGAGCTAAACCCCAGATGTTTTTGCAAGAGCTGAGGAAGATGCAAAAGAGAGGCTGAGGCCAGAATTACACTTATGATAACCTTTAAGAAACTACTACAAAGAACGAGCTTTAAATAGCCTGAGAAGCTGCGCATGAAGATGTATTTAATCATGTTGGATATGTTTGCATGAGAGAAAAGATGCAGGTCCTTATACATGTGATCATTGACAATGGCAGAGAATTGAACCTCATATCTACTCAGATCGTTGTTGCTCTTAATCTAAAAGAAGATGGAAATTGGAAATCATGACTCCTATCTGACTTTTAAGAAGTATTACCTCAAAGAGCCCTATTCCATAGTCACCATCAAATTAAATTTGGAAAAGTTCTATACCCAGATTACTTTCCATCTTTGCAAGATAGATACTTGTAAGTTTTACTTGGACAACCTAGGCAAATAGAGATGGATGTTGTTTCTACAGGCGGTCAGCATTCAGTCCCATGAAAAAATTCCCAACTGCAAGCATGTTCACTTCCAAATTGTGAGAATTGTTGACCCTTAAAGGCCACTTTCATGGCCCAATTTCTGTTCAATGTTTAACTTTTTTCAAATCCGAGGAGACTGATGCAGGATCAGTTAAATATGGCTATCAATCTCCTACAGCAAGATTTCGAAAACATTCCAATGCACTCCCAAAAACTGTAGAGTCCTCACAAAAGGAACAAGAGAATTTTGGGTGTCAGCCCCACAGGACTATCAATATGTCCCACATAACCCAGCCACATGGCAGGAAACCCCATAATGTAAGGGACAACTGGGTTGCATATTTAAAGTCCAAGTAGATTCCCATTAACATTAAAATCTTTCTTGATTACCAACTTAGTTTGAATTCAAGTTTGAGTTGAATTATTTTAATACACAAGAAGTTGGAAGTTGATGAAATTCCCAATTTTGTAACATATCAGCATGAGTATGCTAAGCATGATGATGTATTCGGGTATCACTCTTTTAATTGTGTAAATCATGCATCGCAACATGAACACAACCTCTTTTCTTTTAGTAATGACCATTTAATGAACTGAGAATACAAGAGTATAACATAAGCTATATACATAACATGAAACAAGAGGTACAAACAGCAATCAGGAATTGCAACCTATGATACCCGAATACATCATCATGCTTAGCATACTCATGTTGATATGTTACAATACTGATACCAAAACCAGATGCCACATGGATACTTTTAAGATACCATTTTTCACATTTCCTATTATACCATTTGTTATTCAGTTCACTACTTTAATTTTTCTTCCTCATTCTATGAAGTAATAAAAATTACTACAAGAAATTCAAAAATATATTTAATTTTTGTCGAATTTGCCATGGCAAAAGTACCAGAAAAGAAACTTAGCTTAATGATTAAAAGGAAAAGTATGGAATTAGCATATTAGATGGGATCAGCCAAGAATTTTCTCTTTCCGACCCAATGCACGAGGCTCTTGCTAACGTGGGTGGGTTTGAGGAGGGCAAGATGTATGCAGCCCTACCCCATTTCTGGAGAGGCTGTTTCGTGACTTGAACCCACACCCACACCACCAGGGACGTTACCGGCAAGTCTTACCGTTGGGCAAAGCCGCCCCTTTTTTAAAAAGGGAAAAAAAAAAATAAGACAATAATAAAATAAGTCATCAAAATTATTCAGCCAAACCCAAGTAAGAAAAAGTACTAAAGGAAATGATATTGTCGAATGAGACTAAAGTGAGACATAACAGCTCAGCTTGGTGGGAGGTCTGAGATGAAATCCAACATGTAGAAGAGTTGGACAACTAAGAACTCTCTAAGCATATAAAACTCAAAAGCCACTGCTTATTCCAATGTTCAAATGGGTAATTCTGGCAGCATATGTAGAGTAACAAATTTGAAAAATGTAAACGAGCATAAGGGGAACTGCAACCAGAAACACAATAATACAAAACAAATTAACTATAGAACAACAATTCAATTCTTTCTGCTATTTCAAACAACAATAATAATGTCTGGCAGTCCGAAAAAAGAAATCCAATAATAATAATAATAATTTCATTTCTTTGCCGCAAAAATCCAACGTCAAAGAACACAATAGATTCCGGGCGTTAAGACCATTTTAAATCGAAGGAAAAATCATAAAGAAGAGATTTCTAAGCTAAGGAAAAAATAAAGAAGATACCTTGGTATCAAGCATGACAGCACATAATATCTGAGTGTTCTGCATGGCAGTCTTGAGATTGTTCAAGGTTTCCTGATGATACTCGTGCGTGCCATGTGAAAAATTAAACCTGGCCACGTTCATTCCCGCTTTCAGAAGCTTCTCGATCATAGGCACAGATCGAGAAGCCGGACCGAGCGTGCATACTATCTTCGTCTTGGGGATACGCCCATCATTTGGAAGCTCCTTCAAGATCCCCTCGATGTCGATGTTCGCCATAACTCAAAACTCTCTCTGCTCAAACACAAAAATTAAGTAAATCACTGAGAATTGCAAGGTCGAATATCAAAAGTTGTGAAAAGAAAACTCAATAACTCTGCTCTTCGAAATCCAGACTCCTAAATCTGGTAGAATATGCAAGGATTTGCGCATGAAATTGACCTAAAATCAGAAGCTTCTGTAAATAAGAGTTTTAAATTCGGAAACAAAATGGAAGTTGATTTTTTATAAACCTTACTTAGATCGACTGAGAATCGGCAAAAACGATGAGAAATCAGAGAAGAAACCAATGAAAAATTAACCAAAGAATGTGCAGGGATCGGTGATTTGGAAAGCTTTGCTGGAATTTACAAGAAAAAAAAGCCGAATTTTATGGATGAAAGATCAAAAACCCAAGTTATTTAGACCTTGAAGCTTAAAACCAGCAGCGACGAACGAACCCACTGAACTACCCACCTGTTCTGCTCACCTCTCCTTCTCCTTAAATAAATAAATTAGTCAAAGGGCAACTTTAGAGTGGAGGGTGTACCAGGGAAAGTAGGCGGGTGTTAAACAGTGAGCATGTTGTGCAACGTGGAGAAATATGAGCATCGCTAAAGTAGGAGTTACAAGGTGTTTAAACCGACATACTGTTCGTTAGGAAAATATCCACGTTTTCTCAACTTTCAAAGTCCCAACATCTCTCACCTTTCGTTCGTTCCGTGGTGGGCTTCGCTTTTCTCGAGCATAAGTGTGTGTGTGTGTGTGTGAAAGGAATTCTGTGGGAGGCTGAAAAACAATGAGCTCCAATCATCTCCAATTTAAATGGATAGAAATTCCGCCATTTCCAATCAGTAGGTGATGGGCCTGTGCAAAGGGTCAGTCTAGCCCGAGCCCAGCCCACAAATTAGTCCAAAATAATCTCGCCCGAGGTGAGACCGAACAAGAACCTGAACCCAAGATAAAGCCTGAATATTCAATTCAGGCTTTTATATAGATTTGTTTTTCATCATTCAAATAATTACGTACAAGAAAAATTGATATGTATTAGAGGGACATCTCTAGATCCCTAATTTATTGTATCATACTTTTATTTACTAACTATTATATTTAACAAGGAAAAGAGCTTAGATTAACAATTGGTCCTCCACCTCAGTAGGAATTTGGTAATGCAATCATGTAAAGATAAAACTAAAATTAAGCTTAAACAAATTCTTACATAAATTAAGGGAAAGAGCTTTAGATTAGCAATCGAGTCTCGGCCTCCATGAAAAATTGGGAATGCAATCGTGCAAAGACAAAACTAAAACTAAACTGGTAAGGGCTCTGGGCCAGCCCAAGGCCAGCAGGCCGGAGCCCACAATTACTATAGAGAGCTGAGCACCGGGCCTACCATTGCTCCGCCTGAGCCCAGCCCATGCTCACCCCCTAGTAGGCGACACCAGACAAGGGTAATTAGTTAAATACATGAATTAGGAGAGGGTTTGTAAGTAATTACAGAAAATAAATATCTATTTGATTTACCAAAAAGACCCAGTTAGGTAGTGAGTTTTCAAAAGCAACCTTCACGGTGCTATCTCTTGTTCTGATAAGCAAGCGTGGTGATTCCATGCAAATAAGACCTCACATGACATGAGAGACAATCTCCATATGATGAGGTTGGTCACTCTTATTAAATCTTCTCCTTTTGGCAGGCATATCATGGTAGCTAACGAAAAAACACGTGCTATACATTTGATTGGGGAGAAGGTCAATATGCGCTTTCTTATTGTAACGAAGCCCATACTTCTTCTTGCTACTAATATGCATAGCCAAGCCATGAGCACATCATTATATGTCACGACGAGCTGATTTGACACTGCTTGCATTCCTATAATGGGGCTTAGGGAGAACAGGATTCCCAATTCTCATCTCTCCTAAAATTCTCGTTCCTCTAAAACATAAAGGGTTTAAGACAAGGTGATTCCTCTCTCACTTTCTACATCTTTTTTGTTGTCTGTAAATCTGAAAAGAGCTGAACTCTAACACTCCATGGTATCAGGATTAGAAGACGTAGTCATTCTATCAGTCATTTGATGTTTGTGGATGATTATTACATTTTTTGCAAGGCTGATACTACAGAAATCGACTCCCTTTAAGTCAATCCTTTAGTTGTTCAGTTGTGCCATCTAGTCAGATTGTTAATCTTGAAAAATTCTAGTTACTTTTTTGTTTTAGTGCTCTAGAGCTCCTCAAAGTTCAACTTTCACAGCAACTAAGAATGAGAATCATTTCCACTACCAGCAACCATCTTGGTCTTCCATCTGTTGTTGGAAAATGAAAGGTGGCCCTATTCAAGTATACCGATGGCAAAGTGGCAAACAAATTACAACGTTGGAAGGACTTGTTGTTAGCCCAAGCAGAAAGGAAAATCATACTGAAATCAGTCATTTCAGTGTTGTCGTCTTATACCATGTCTTGTTTCTAACTACCTAAATCCCTTTGTATGAAGATTGATAGTAAACAACGTAAATTCTGGTGGGATAGTAATGGATTTGATAGACCAGTGAATTGGTTAATCTAGGATAAACTTCATTGAACAAAATGAAATGGTGGGATGGGCCTCCAAGACCTCCACATGACCAAATATTGCCCTTTTAGTTAAACAAGGTTGGAGGCTTATCACCAATCTGGATTTGTTGTAGGCTTAACTAATGAAGTCAATATATTATCCTCATGGCCACTTTCTTCAACAACAATTTTGCAAATATGCTTCGTGGGGGTGGCGTAGCATCTTAAAATGATTGACTTATGTTTTGAAAATATAAAAGCTAAACTTCTATAAGCATTGTGTTTTTGGGAAGCAATGTAGGGTTTAGTTTGGTTGTTTGATCAAGGGTACAATGGATTATATTAACTATAATCTCTAGGATCTATCTCGCGTTACTCTAAAAGAAGGTTCTTGGTATCTTTTGGTTTTCATTAATAACTATTTAATAAATGTCTGGATATATACTTTGAAGAGTTTCTTAATTTTCAAGCAGTGGAAGGCCATGACTGAGAAATAGACAGACACATAAGAAAACCAAGTGAATGAGAAATAATAATGGCTGGATTTTTGTTCAAGTGAATTTTATGAGTTCTATAAAATCAAGGGGATTATAAGACATTGAATAGTTAGAAAAACACTTAGTAGAACGACGTGAAAGTAAATGCATGAGCAAAACTCTTTTAGGAAGAGCTCATTTTATATTCTTTAATGTTGATTTGGGTAAAGAATTTTGAGCTAAGGCAGTTTTCACAGCTTATTACTTGGTGAATCAGTCTCTATCGACTACCATTGAGTGTAAGACTCTCAAGGAAGTATGGTTTACTACTTTTGTTGATTATTCTAGTTTAAGGATTTTTGGTTGTCTTGCTTATACTCAAGTGAATGAAGGTAAGCTAGAACCTCAAGCTAGTAATTGTATTTTTATAAGTTCGGCATTTAAAGTGAAGCAATATAGATTGTGGTATCCTAATCCTAAGTTAGCAAGTATAGAGATGTTACTTTTGGTGAATTTACCATGAATGCCTAAAAAATGAGAGTGTTGATGTAAATAGGTGCCCTAATATCAGTGAACGGATGGAGTTAGAGTGTGAAATTTATGGGAAGGGGCAAGATGGAACTTCTGTCTAGCTTATTGCAAAAGGAGTGCAATATCCTAGTGAGGAGGAAAATGCACCACAGGAGAAGCAATACAATATTGCTATTGGGAGACATAAGAGAGAGATTAGACCACCTCATAGGTGTAGTAGCTATGTAAAGATTGTTGGTTATGTTTTGACTGTGGCATAGACTATTGAGTGTCAAGAACCTTTCAAACACTTGAAACTAGCACAAGTAGTGAATATATACAGTAGATTGTTTTTATGAATGAGGAGATTGAGTCTCTCCATAAGAATTAGACTTAGGAATAAGTGAAACCACCTAAGAACAAAAGGATTGTTGGTTGCAAATGGGTTTTCAAAAAGAAAGAAGAAACTCCAGGGGTAGAAGATGTAAAGTACAAGGCACACTTGATGGTTAAGTGTTATAGTCAAAAAAGAGGGTATGGACTTTAATGAAGTAATTTCACTACTTATGAAGCATAGTTCAATTTGTGTGTTGCTTGCCATGGTTGCTATGTATAACACCCTAAGTCTAGTCCCACACCACCCAACCAAGGGGGATTTTTTGGGCTTATATGTAGACAAAAACCTCACTCAATTAAAGGTATTTTTAAAACCATGAGGGAGGTTGGATCCATGCCCAAAGGGGATAATATCCAGTGCAGGTGGGCCTGAGGAGTTACCAGGTCAAAGATGTGTCTGGTAGGTATTGTTACAAATGGTATCATAGTCGATTAATTACACTATGTGGACTAAACTCAACACGAGGACGTGCAGCCCTTAAGGGAGTAGATTGTAAGACCCTAAGTTTAGACCCACATCGCCCAACTGATGAGGATTTATGGGCTTATATGTGGACATGAACCTCAGTCCATTGGACACGTTTTAAAAACTGTAAAGGAGATTGACTCCACCTAAAGCATACAGTATCTAGTGCAGGTGAGCCTGAAGAGTTACCGGGTTGAAGATGTGTCGGGACTAGTCAATACACTATGTCTGACTTAGAGTCAAAGAATTTTGATGTCATGATAATTTTTTTGCATGTTGAGTTTAAGGGGAAAATTTACATGCATTAGTGAGAGGTATGTTGTTTCAAGTACAGAAGATTATGTTTACTTGTTGATGAACTTTTGTATGACTAGAAACAATCGCCTAGACAATGGTATAAGCAATTTAACACATTTAAGCTTGGGCACAACTATTATAGGAGATAGCATGATAGTTGTATCTACTTTAATTAGGAAGCTCTCTAACGTTTTTTTTAGTGCAGTTTGAAGACTCATGTATGCCATGGTTTATACTTATCTAAACATTTCACATGTTATTAATGTTGTGAATAGATATATGGAACATCTAAGGAAGGTACACTTATAGGATATGAAATGGATACTTCAATATTTGAGAGGTACTATAGCTATTGGTTTGGTATTTGATAAATCCAGTGGAGCTGATGGTTATGCTATTGGATTTATAGATTTTGATTGTTTAGGTGATCATGATAAGAGGAGGTCTATGACAGGTTATGTCTTCACTCTCATGGGTTGTGTTGTAAGTCAAAATGCAATATTATAGGTTATAGTTGCTTGTCCACTATTGATGCAGAGTATATGGTAGTGATTGAGATAGTGGAGGAAGCTATTTGGTTGGGAGGCTTTCTTAAAGAGTTGAGTCACAATAGTGTAACACCTTGTATACATTTGCATACACTTAGGATATTTCTAAAGATATGCTTAGATGATTTATGGTTTAAGTGCAAATAAATGCATAATAATTGATGGTTTATTATTCAAGTGTAAACAAGTGTTTTCTATAATATAAGACTAGTGTGAGAAGAATGGAAGAAAGAGCGAAAAAATTCAGTCTTGACCGATTAGGAAGAATCATGATTGATAAAAAAAACTCTTATCACCCAAGAGACATTACTTGGGAGAAATTAGCTCCCTATCTAATCGAATCAGCTCCCTATTTGACTAGTTAGCTGGTTTATCAAACTCTTGATTGATCAGGAAAACTCCGGATCGGTCAAGATGGCAAAAATCATAATCGTGAAATTTTAAAAAATCGCGATTTTTCACTACTTAACGAGTTTTGTTGCAGCACATCATTGAGGTTTAGGGTTGCTCTTTAAACCTATAAATACTTAAGAAATAAGAAGATGGAAGAACTTAGAGCTACAACTTGGGATTTGAACGATTTAGAAGTAAAGGAAAAGGAAGCTAGGAAGAATAAGGAATTTGAAGAGAACTTTAGGAGTCTAATTTTGAGAACTTGGTAAGTGATTATACATAGCGTGCCTTCATTTTTACTCTTAGGTTCTTAAAATCATGTTTTAAACTATGATTTTCAAGTGGTTCACATCATATGCATCTGTTATTCACCCGATTGGTTCTGAAAATTGTTTGCTCTAAAATCTATGGAATAGTAAGCGATTAAACATAACATACCTTTGTTTTTACTCCTTAGGTTCTTTAAATCATGTTTTAAACTATGATTTGCAAGTGATTCACATCATTTGCACCGTTATTCACTAGATTGGTTCTTAGAATTCCTTACTTTAAAATCTATGGAATAGTAAGTTATTATACATGATATACATTCGTTTTTACTCTTTAGGTTTTTAGAATCATTTTTTTAATGATGATTTGAAATTGATTTTACATGTTTTACATTTTTTTTCTTTTTTGAAAATCTCAGAAGATTTATGTTCTTGGGAAAGGATATGTTTTCAAGCTATTATCTAAAGGTTTTGTTGCTAAAACTTTGAATGGAATAATTTTATTGAATTATTTTCAAAGAATCTCAGCAAATACGTTTTTCCGTTATTGTTTTCAATTGTTGATACGTTTCTTCTCTAAGCTATGTGCTATAAAAAGAGGATTTTCAACAAGTTTTCATTTACTTTTAGGTTTTAAGGATTTTGCTAAATTCTATAAGAATTTCTTAAAGTTTTGTAATGATTGTTAGTATTGTTAATTCTGATAAACATTTTTCTTATTTTTTTCGTTAAATCTGTAGTTTATCTATGCTTTTAAGTGGGTCAAGCATCTATTTTATTTTGCATCAAAATTGATATCAGTTTGCTAGAGATATGTAAATCATGTGAATGATATATGTATGAACTTTGTAAGATATCTAATTGATTTTGCATTGGAATGAAATTTTTTATAGAATCGGTTATATTTTGAAAGATCAATATGTTTCTATTTTCGATTTTAATATGAGATCCTTAGTCATCAAGAGAAAAATTGATGGAGCACTCTTACCGAGTTAAAATAGGTGGGAACTAATACCCTCACTGGGTTATAATAGGTGTGAATTGTTATTTGTATTTTGATCCCTCACCACTAGGTGTTAGATAATGGTATTCGCTCAGAGGATTATATGTACAAACTGATGCCCTCTCACCGAGTTTTAGTAGCTGCAGATTGTTATATATACAAGTCCTCTCACGGGGTTATAATAAGTTTAAACTGTTAATCCCTCTCACCGAATCATAATAGGTGCGAACTATTGTGCCCTCTCACTGGGCATTACAATAGGTTCAAACTATTATCTGTTAGTTCACTCACAAGATTGTATGTGTGCCATGCCTCAAAACCCATACCAATAGGGCTATGAATTTAAGCACGTGACATTAATTCATTCATTCGTTAACATATAAATTTCTTGTAAATTTTTTTGCCTTTTTTCATTTACTTTCACATTCATACACAGTGGAATAATACTTCAATCATAAACCATTAATCATAACCAATCAATTCCACATAAGTATGACATGTTAATAAAAATCCATAATCCATAACAAAAATCCATAAACTTGTATGTATGACATAAACCATGAATCAACTGAAATCAAATAATAAATCCAACTACTACAATCCACTACTTTATTACATCCCTTTAATTGATTGAAATAAATTAATTAAACTGAAATAATGTCATGTCCTCACTAAAATAAAATCACCTAATAAAGTATGTCTGGTTTAATCACTCCAATCCATGTAGCTAGAACTGTTACTCTGCATTCTTACCATCGTCTGTGGTATCAATTCGGGGTGAGTTTGACAAATTCAATAAGAAAACAAGTAAACTATAGGAAACATTGGATCAAGACTCAGCACAATATCAAAAATCTAAAATAGATACTTGCATGTTCTTTACAAAATACGGATCTATACAGTTCTAAACAATACTATACTAAAAACAATTAGACAAATCCAAAACAATATAATAACAATGAAGAATCAATACCTATATTAAAACAATGCTATCACGGCTTGGATTTACAGGCCATGGTTCATGCCCATACCTGGATCCGTGACACTGGATGACACACCCCGAGCCTATATCTCATGGTGGCGAGATTTCATTTTCAGAGTGTCACCTTATTTCACTTGTCATTTTCCATATAAATTTATTACTTTTTCTTTTTATACATTTTAATTTTTAATTTTCCATATACATATCATAACAAAATAATAGTAATAATGTGTATGAATCATTCACATTCATCTAAAACATTATATTGTTCATTCATTTATCATTTACCATGTGAGTACATGTCCATATCCATCAAAGAGGCTTCCACAAGTTCATAATATAAATCCTAAATGAAGAAAATGTAACATATCTCAAATCCAATGTCCAACTAAAACGTAAGTAAAATGATAGATCATTGGCTCTGGAGTCCCAACCCAACTCCTCACATCATTGCCTCCCAAATGGCTCCTAGAGTAATATGTTCTTCATATCTCCATCTATAAGGTGGTGTCAATTGGGGTAGACTTGACAGGCTCAACAAAAGGGTAAGTAGTTTATGCCACACAAAGGAGGCTAAAGATAATCACAATAACTATGTGTTATATGTTATATGTTATATGTTATAAGATAAACATATGAGTGTCCAAACGTGAATCAAAACCAACATATGCATATACTATATGCTAACCTATACAAGTCTCAGTTAAATACTGAAACCAAGTGTAACTAAACCAAAAGAGGTCCCTACCAAACCAAAACCAAATGCAAAATGGTCAATTCTAGCCTTCCAAAAAATAACTCACCACCCTAAGGATCACTACAACAAATTACATCTTTGGCGACGTAAACAAGATTTAGTCGCAGAAAGCCACCAATTGGCAATGGAAGCTAGATTACGTCGCCCAAAGTGGCATGTTTTAGCGACTTAATTAATTGTTTCATCACAGAAGCTCAAATATTCATTGGCGACGTTATGATTTGCGTATCGAAAAGTGTATGCTCAATGGTGACGTGGCCTTCTGCGTCACCGAAAGTAAAAAATTCATTGAGGACATTATGATTTGCTTCGCATAAAGTAATTGCTTAATAGCGACGTAGCCTTTTACATTGCCGAAAATAAAATTTCAATGGTGACATTATGATTCGCATCACAGAAAGTGTATGCTCAACAGCAACATCGTCTTTGGTGTTGCCGAAAGTAAAAGTAGTGTTGCAATATCATTGGCAATATGGTTGTCTGCGTCGCCACAAGTGTGATATATTAAATTACGTCATTTTGATGCTAATCTGTGACATTAGGATTTTTTCGTGTGTGATTATGTAGTTTGGGCTTTATGGTATCTAGAGAAATCGAATACATCCCATCCTCGTACTAGCCAAGTGAGCTCACATGTGTAAAAGCAATGATGCATTGGGATTGGGTTTCTAAACTTGTTGGCCATCTTTTATTCAGGGCATTTGAATAGATAATGTGCAACCCAAGTCCATTAATTTAGACCAACTCAGATTGTAGAATACAGTATAGATGAACTAATAATCTCTAGGTTGTTAGACACATAATTAGATGAACTTGACATGGATACCATACATGATTACAGTTGGACATAAAATAATGACATTAGGAATCATATTTATGCTCCAAGAAGAGAATCAAGGAGAACCTACATGATATAACCCAAACTAGCTTATTCTAATTCTTATTATGGGATTGAGCAATAGTAAAACTTGAAGTCCAAATTATGTAGATGAAGATGGATACCAATTCATTTATAGATTGGATTTAAATTTTTTATATATCTTTATCCCCTTCTTTCTTTCTTCTCTTGTCAGCACCCAAATTTTGACTCGGGTCATTTGATGGCATAAGAACAGCATAATAACATTTAGGCATTAAGACTCTAAGCACCAATAGTTTAGGAAGAACAAACCTGGATTCTAGAAGGTTAGGTATTCCCAAAGAAGTCTTTTTAGATACTCCAATCATGAATGAACCAGTCAAAGCACCTTATTACAGCCCAAATGCACAATTCTTATTACAGCCCAAATGCACAATTTCAAGACAAACCCTAATCTCTCACAAAAGCATCAACAGGACTTTGAGGCTCCACATTCAAGTATCCACTCATGTTGTTTGTAATTTTTCCAACCTCCATAAGCTTTTCATCAGCAAAGCATCATACGTGAAAAAATTACCATTTCGCCCTTTTACCTTCAAAAGCCCATGAACTCACTATCTATCATCTAGATCATTGAATTTATCTCGTCTATATGAGTCTTCCTATCATGAAGAATCATAGACAAAGAACCCTCATTTTCATATTTTTTCAACCTATAGGTAAAAAATTACCATTTTACCCCTTTTATCTCCAAGAATTTACCCCTCGACCCTCAAAGGATCCCTAAAACCTCTCCCATTGTCAGAATGGTGTAAATGCACCCCTGTTTCTCCCAACTTTGAGAAACTCATCATAGAGCCTACACTCATCAAGATTGACAACAACCAACCTCTCAACTTAGGTCAACTTTGACCTGAAAACGACCCTTGAAAAAGCTCTCAAAGATTCATCCGATCCCTGAATCCTAAAAGGTCAATCGCCTAATCTCAGTCCTAGCCTTAGCCTCAAATCTTTAGGTCTAAGAAAAGGACTTTGATATTTCAAATCTTGGTGAAATCAAATCTTCCCCAAGAGGTCAAAAGGTTGTCCTAACTGCATTTCACTCGTAGTAAACCAGCAAGTTCCCCAGATATCCGAATCAAGATTAGTCGGTGTCCATCTCTTCGAAATTATGAGACCTTCAAAAAAATTTCTATGGGACACAATCTTTCGTGGAACTTATCTAATCAGATTCCTTCAATTACTCCAAAAGGAGCAGTAAATCAGTGCCAAGAATTAGGTGTTCAACCGATTCTTGGGAGTTCACCCAAACTTAGAAATCCAGTCTATCAATGGCCACATCCTCCTAATTTCCACACCTTCAAAGTATCAAATTTTCATTGGATTACAAGAACCCCATGTTCCATGCCATCATTTTCTGCTCAAATAAGAACAAGGCACTTTTTGTCTATATTTAACACACAAAATTCTCTAAAAAATTCTCTTGAACTCAGAATGGGGCAAGGTCAAGCTCATTTGTTCACTCTCTACCCTACCTTCGAAAGACTATTTCATAAACTTGAACATTAGAGGAAGTCTAACAGTTCAATTCCCCCGACCTTCAAGCAACCACAGAAACCTAATCTCGACAATGACTCCGTGTCATAAATCCTTTGGCAACTGCCCAGGAATCCAATGGCCAATCTATTAGTTTTTATAGTATTGATACTCATTAAGCTTCAAATGTTCTAAACATAGCTCAAAGCAAAGATCTATATAAAATACGAGAGCAGTCCCAATTGAGAAATCCCAGGATGACCAAACGGGTATTTTTGGCGCAATTTTCAACTCAGATATCATAATTT
>JAOXJP010000006.1:7128783-7151727 GCA_025762735.1 Platanus orientalis | reverse complement strand
GTTCTCGAGAGTAAATGATACTATATACGAGAGATATGTTCGTGACTATCGGGCATAGCATAGTCCATCTATCTCATGCCGCTTAATAGAAGAGCGGTATCAATATCAATAGTAGTCGTAACAATAATATCTACCAAACATGGATAGTCATGATGATTACCTACCACCCCGAAACTCTATATAGTATTAATGAAGATTGAGCTGGTTGGAACTTGGAAGCAATCTTGGCCCTTGGCACTGGTATTATTCTCTGACTCTATCTTATTGTATTATATTTCTCTACTTTCACACTTTTACTGTTGTAGTTTACTTTTATAATACTTTGCATTATCAATGAATGAAAATGACATTATTGTTTCAGTTTATACATTTGTATCATTGATTATGTTTTATGGATGTGGATTTATAGCTTTATTTGGCAATGTGTAGTATTATTTACTGATTTATCAACCTCTTAACACTTAAAATTTTGTACACGCACGATAATGAGTGTCACGAGGGTACCGATTCCCAACTATTGATACCCAAATGTGTAATGAAGTATAATGGTTTATAAGTATTTAATAATGTTTATTATAGCATTTCCTAATATTACATTAAAAAAATTTACGGTTTACATAGTGTTTCCATAGATTCCATAGGCAACAATGTATGTCATAAAGGTGACGATTCTCCCAACCATCATAGATGGTTATTTCCTATATTTAATGATTTTTAAGTGTGAATTAGTGATTATTCTTTCAAATCCTGAAGTTTCAAATCAAAATTCTTTCATTTGACCCGTTTCTCAATTTTGGACACCGTCTCTCCACGATAAGCTGCAAGACATGAGATGTCTCCGTTTTCGAAGCCGCGATACGAGTCGCGATATCGAGATTTTGAACCTTGGTTCAGCATGGCACTCCGATGATCATCCTCCTAAGAAAGGTAGAAAAAGATCTCATATAAAGAGGGACGCAACTCTTTACCCAAAATTTGCACATGCAATTGCTCATATTTAGAATTTAGACCAGCCAATAATTTAATGATATGGGTGTCCTCCACCTCACGACTATAAAAGATATCGTCTTCTAGGCATTGTGCTTTAAAAGTCTCGTAACGGTCGATTTCTTCCCATAACCCACGTAATGTAAAGTAATAGGAAGACAGTGATTGATCACTCTGCTTCAACTGTGATACCTTTTGATGAAGCTCACACATCAAAGCTTCATTTCCCTTCTTTGAATAGGTTTGAGTAACAAAATCCCAAATCGTTTTTGCTACAGTTAGAAATAGATAGATACTAACAATGTTTGGTTGCATAGAATTAAGCAACCAAGACATGACCATAGCATTTATACCTTACCACTTAGCATACGTGTAATCTTTCAGATTTGGTTACATCACCAGTCAAATAATCTAATCTTCCTTTTCCAGTAATATAAAGCTTGTTTGATTGAGACCAAGCGAGAGAGTTAGTCCAATCAAAATAACTGCAGTAATAAGATGTTTCAGGATTCATTAGTGACCCCACCAAGAATGCCCCCACCCAATCTGTAGATGTAGATGACGATTCAGTATCTTCTAACGTGGTAGAAATGCAAATAAATACTATGCTCACAAAATAAACAGTCCGAAACTTCAAACAAAGCTCTGCACAAGTCCAACTACAACCAGCCCACCAAAAAACATTGCACCACCACAAACAACAGCACTAAGAAACAGATATATGGACTACACAGTCCCCTCACACCTTCAAAGGTTGCACAACCTTGAAAAACATACACTACTCCAAAATATTCACAAAACCACTAAAAAAAGCCTTGAACCAGGGCATAATAAGCTAGAATCCATGCAAACCATACTACATATAGACACAACATTTAAAAATACCCTAAGGTTCCACAAAATCAATGTAGCAAAAAGAAGGGTTGAGCTAGCCTCAAAAAATTGAAAATCGAAAGATCAACATTCCATAGAATTCAATGAGATGATTCAATCAACTCCTACTACTAGATAAGTAGGATCAATATACTAAAGCATAAGATGGAGTCTTGCTTGGATGCTGGGGGGATCCATAGATCTGGATAGAGTCTTGCTCATAGAGGAAGAGTACATGCGCTAGCACGCTACGGCTTACACAATTGATCTGACTAGATCGCCCTTCAGGCAACCAACTAAACCCGACACATCCAATTCTGATCAACAACTGGGAGGTATGGCTGAGTGGCATAAGGCATTGGTTTGCTAATTGTGTGGTCCATTCCAGTGACAACATTCCCACTTTTAATATCACTTCTGGTATTGACAAGGGCAATACCATGTTTGTTGTTGGAATAGATCGCAATAACCATTTCATCGAACATGTATATTTTTTATTTATTTTTCAATGGATACTCTGAGATAGAACGAGAAAAGTTGAATTTGAGTAAATTGACTTAAAAGAATTTGGAACAATTAGAAAATTACAAAAAATGAAACCATTCCATTTGAACAACAAAATATTACATTGAATTTAGGGGTAGGGACAAAAAGAAATAGGGAATTTCCCTTTTTTCTAACAAATATAGGTAAAGTTAAATAGGGAAATATTTGTAGTGTTCTACTATGTTAGTTCTAGGGTATGGATCTTATCGAGCTGCTTTATTTCATTTGATCACCCACACCTATTTGAAAACATTATTGAATTTGGGAAAGTTATTCGAAATCTCAGTGAAACATTGAATTTGTTATCTTATGTTTTCTTTTTGTAAAAAATGACCAATTGAAGTGGAGGGTTTCTTCAAACAACAAGGAGTTGAGTCAGAAAAAAAAAATGGTTGTAACTTTGTTTTAATCGGGATTTCTTTGTGGCATGTCCTAAATAAGGATGAAGTTGATTGCACCGAATTTTAAACATAGACTTTTAGTCTAATACAGATGCGTGTCCTTAAAAATGCTGGAGGCGAACAGGCTTTTAAAAAGTTAATGTTGAAGGGTAGCTTTTAGCCAAGGTACTCGATAGTTGGGGATCGTAGTCTATTAGACTTAAAAAGGGAATGAGTTCTTTAAGAATCATTGTTATGGCAAAAGACTAAACCTTTTAGGTTTAGGAAGATCCTGGGTTTTTTATTTTATTTTATTTATTTTTATGCACATAGTAGAAAACTAAATGATTTTATTAGCCAAATGCCATAGGATGGTTGTAAAGACCACCCATGAACTTAGGACTTAGAAAGGAAGCCCTCACACAAAAATGGTCAAAATCAAATGAAAAATGGAAAGGGTGTATAGATTGGCCAGTTTGTGCTGATCCAGGAGAAGTCTAGACAGATCCAGGAAGTCTGGATCGATCTAGAGTATGTATGGATCGATCCAACAGTTATCCAGGAAGTTTGGATCGATCCAAACTCCAAAGTATGTTTGGATATCCAAACTCCAGAGTATGTTTGGATCTATCCAACAGTGATCTAGAAAGTCTTGTTTGGATCAAAAGATCCAACAGTGCCCCATAAATTCTGGATCGATCCAGGGTAAAATCAGACTATAAATACATCGAAGGAAAAGAACATGGGTTTGCCTCCAACTCGTGTGGGATCCACATGTGATGACATAAAACCCTTGGTTTAACCCCATTTAGACCTAAGAACATAAGATAAGAGTAAAAAGAAGGAAAAGAGAAGAGAATAGGAGAAAAAGGAAAGAAAACCACAATTTGAAAAAGGTAAGCTATAGAACCCAAACCTTTAAAGATTTCTCTTAATTTTGTGATTTTCTTAGAGATTTTCATGAGATCTCATTGTTCTTGGTGTTCAACACCTTTTATTATTGCAGAAAAAAAAAATTTAGAGAGTTCATTAGAGAGAATCCACAAAGGAGAGGGGATTTTGTAAGAGAGGCCTTGAGATTCAAGAGAAGTGTGATTGTAAGTGATTATACAAGATGTACACCTGTTTTCTCCTTAGGATCTTAAATTGAATGATTTCTTAGCTTATGATTTGAAAGTTTCATGGCCTAAAATCTATACGATTTAACATGTAAGTGGGTATAAAAGACATGCACATGTTTTCACTGTTAAGATTCTAGAAATCCTTGTATTTCAAATGATTATGAATTTTCCTTACTAAAATCTCATAGATCTTTACTTTAACCTTGTAATTTACAAATGATTCTATGTTTCCTTATTAGGATCATAAAAATTCCCATTTTAACTTGTGATTTGTATTTATTTGAAGGTTTTTGGTTGTTTAAACATGTAGATTCACCATGTTTTCCCTAGAAGATTTACAAATTTGACTCCTATAAATCCTCACATGAGATTGGAAGTTTTTTTGTCATTACGCTTTATTCTACACTTCTATAAGAATAGAAAATGTTTTCAAAATTCCTAGTTCCTTATGTGCTTAATAGAAGGGTCAAGCATCTTGTATTGTGTTACCAATTGACTGCAATTATGAGATTTGATATATGAATGTACTTGACTAAGCTTCATATGGACGAAGGAATAGTTATGTTAAATGAGTATATGCTTAAATGTTCTATCTTATTTATTGTTATAAATCATGAAATAAATTTCTAATTAGATTTATATGTATTGAAAGAAATGAGTGTGTTATATTGTCATGTGAAATGAATTTCTGATGAAACTTATATGTTTTGAAAGGATTTAGTGTCTTGTATATCGTTATGTGAAGCGAACTTCTGATCAGATTTAAGAATGGTAATCAGCCCTACCATTTGGAGATAGGATATAATATAATGGTAATCGGCTCTGCCATTTGGGGATATAATACAATGGAAATAGTCATGCCATTGGGGATATAATACAATGGTAATCAGCTATGCCATTTAGAGATAGAATATAATACAATGGAAGTGGTCCTACCATTGAAGATATAAAACATTGGTAATCGGCCGTGGAATTTGGGGTTATAATACCATGGAAGTAGCCCTCCAATTAGGAAAAAATACAATGGTATCATATACGTTTTGAAAGTAGAATCGTATATATTTTGATAAGAAAGTGTAAATGTATATGTTTTGATAAGAAAGTGAAAATATAAATGTTTTGACATGAAAGTGAAATTGTATATGTGTTTTGATATAAAAGTGAAATCATATATGCTTCGTTATGAAAGAGAATCGTATGTTTTCCGTTAGGATTTGAAAATCATATATGTTGTGTTATGAAAAGTAAATCGTACAAGTAGTAGTAAATGTTTCAAGTATTTTGTGCATTGACTTATATCATGAATGCAAAGCTATATGGTATTTTGTTATCTCAAATATTCATGCCTATCTTGACTCTATTATATTGTATGTTTTGTATGATTACTTATGAGTCTGTCAAGCTCACTCATCTTTGACAACATTTTTTAGATTGAAACCTACTAGACATGTGCACCTTTGGAAGCATAATGGAAGTTGAGGAAGGCTTGAGACAGTCCATGTTTAGTTATGATTAGTCATTTTGAATGTAAACATCCTTATAGTTATTTTAAACCATATTAATTGTGGAAGGTTTAGTTTTATGGATTATGCTATAGATTGTAAAGGTTTTACTTAGTGCTGGTTTTGTCAGAGGTTTTACTCCTTATCATGATGAAGAAGAGATTTTTTTTTTAAATGGATAGTTAAATTGAGGTTGAGTCTTTTAAATTCCGCTGCTCATGGTGAATTAATGTTAATGATTTTATTTCCGTTGCAATTGATACAAGGCTTTGAGATGTGTAAAGGAATTGAAGTGACACGAAGGATAAAATGTCACACTCCAAATCTAGGACAGTCTCAAAGAGAGGTCTAGGTTCGGGGCATGACACATCTACCCTACTTGCCACTCTAGGTCATTCTAGTTCTCCGTCATGGATTAATGATTCTGGTGCCACTAACCATACAGAAAGTATGTCTTCTATATTTTCTTCCTACAATGTTTGCTTTGGTAGGGAGAAAAGGAGTTGCAAATGGTTATCTTTCCCCAGTCTTAGGAAAAGAGGGGTTAAAGTTCTTCCAAACCTCTCTCATCCTATGTACTTCATGACCGTAACCTTTCCATAAATCTAATACTTGTTAATAATCATACAACTACCCATTGTGTTTTTAGGACTTGAGAACGAGGAGGACAATTAATAGTGGTCGTGAAGCCAATGGGTTATATTTTTTTAATGAAGCTCCACCTATCTCTTCAAAACATTTATCTGGCAATGTTTAAAGTATTGATCAATACATGCCACATCGCACATATTGAATCGGTATTGCAGGGGTGGGGTTTGACACCTCCCCCCATAAGTTTTAAAAATTTAACATATTGCCACACGTATCACACGTCATCGATATAGGTAATTTTTTTTCTTTAAAATGCAAATTTCCGGGTTGATACGCGATTGTTAGAGTATCAACGTATTGACCCCCCCCCTCACAGGTATCGCACATCATGGATCAAAATCTCAAGATCAACCTATCCAATCCAACCTTTGTTCGGGTAATCCTTCAATGGATCAGCCAATCCATTATGGATTGCGCCTAGCCCAAGGATCACCCTGAAAAAAAAAAAAAAATCTCAAAAACTATATAACATTATTTAAAGACTTCTTACTTTAATTTAAACAAAAAAAAATTATATTTTTGAGCACGTTAGATGCATATCAATTTAAGTATCTACTAGAACTAGAAGAGAATTTGAAATATTGAATAGAATCAACAAAAATGCAATTTCCACTTGATCACTTGAAGCACAAAAATATTTTACATGTTCTAAATCAAGAAAGCATGATAAAGTGATGATAACATACCAGAGAATGTGAGACTGTGAGATGTCACCATCGCCACCTGAATGTCGTGGTGGATTAGGGCGAGGATCGGAATCACAGGATTGATAGCTGTTGTGGTCATGGTTCGAAAAATCGGCTGATCTGGCCTTTGATCAAACTGGGATTGTTGGTCCCGATTCTAGGGTCGGATTGGTCTTAGCAGATTGCCCCTGGATTGGACGATGCAAGGATCGACCGATCTGGAGGATTAGCCCAAGGACCATCCAATCCAGGTGATACTGATTCAAATCTCATAGATAGCCATCTGACTCAGTATCGAGTAATCCACCATAAAAAGATCGTCGAACACCCTAATTTCCCCCATTTTGGCATTTTGTTCATCCTAGACTTGATTCCCCTCAGATTTTGTTTGTGATTCCACATCTAAATTCACTATTCTACTGATTTCTACAAGTTTTGTGAATCAAAAAATTGTATTTTGATGGATTGAAAGGAAATTTTAGGGTTCTTCCATGAAACCAAGAAAGGTATGTGATGCGGACAACACAAAAAGAGACTTATGTATGTGCTACCCCACAAGAAGGCTAGATTTAAGTGTACATGTTATTGGGGTTATTTAAAGTCTTGTAAAGGGGGGTCCAACATTTTATGTGTTATGTAATAAGGTCAATAGTGCCAAGGTTTTGTTGAGTTTTTTTTGGAAGGTAATCATAATCACTTACCTTTAGCCCAAGTTTTCGAAGGTTAAAACTTTCCCTTTTGGCTTGATTTTGGTGTCATTAGATAGGTTATTCAGTTACCTTTCTAAACAGACAAAGTTTGCACTAATCCAAGGTAAACTGGGAAAGTTACGATCAAATTACTAAAGGGGTATTAGTAAATGATGTGAGTAGTGTTTTGGGTTCATAAGTCAAAATGGGGCCCACTAATGTGTTGGTTGACAGCCCCTCGCTTCCACACCTTTTAGTAGTTCTAATATTTAGGAAAATACGTTTTTATAAAGTTTTATGTTTTAGATAACTTGGCTAGCAAGTTTTGAATTTTTATAAAGTTCCTAATTTTAGTAAATTTCAAATTGTTTAAGGTTGTAAGCCTATTAAAAGGTACCCCCTTCCCATGAATTTAAACAATGAAGAATTTCAAGAATTGTGTTGACTTATTGGGTGGTTTCCCAAGGTGTGGCTATGGCCATGTTTTCTTCTCCAAAGGTTGACATCATTTCCTAGGCTCTTCTTTCTCTCCATGTGGGTTGTAGCACACCAAGGTGCACACATGAATACCTCTCACCCTCCCTCTTTCTCACTTCTTCTCTCCCAGATATCTCTCTTATCTTCTTCTCCTTCTCTCTTAGTCTCTTCTTCTCTTTATCTTCTATATTATTTCTTATCTTCCTCTTCCCCTAAAGATTCACTACAAGTTTTCATCAAAACCTCTATTAAAAAACTTTTTATTTTCTAAAATTTATGATTTGAACTAGTAAAACTTGTTCAAACACTATGAAATTTAGACTATAGAGCCTCTGTACACGTCAAAAACTACAGTAAAATTTTTGGAATTTTCTAACACATCAAAAGCATTTTGATAATTTTTGGATTTTCAGTCCAAAATTATAGAAATACCCTTTCAAGTACTTTTCTTCTCTTTTCTCATTCTAATTCCTTCGAATCCTTACTTTATCATTCTATTCTCTAATATCTAACATTTAGTGGCTACTTGTATAGGTTTCAAATTCCATCCTAAAAATTTTGCTTCTATAACTTAATTGGGCAAAATTATTTGAGGTTCTTTGGAATTCACTACATCAATTTTGGTATCTTCCCTATTGTGTTATATCAAATTTTGGTATCAAAGCCACGTTACGACTAATCCTTATCTAGCTGTAATCCCTGAAAGTCAGGTTCCAACTAATTCTTATCTAGTTGGGTTCTTGTAGATCTATCTATTAGTAATCATTGAAGTAAGGATGATGTGTATCAAAAACTTAAAAGTTATGATCGAAATCTTAAGGCCACAAGGTACATGCAAGTCCTCAATCCTGAACCTCCACCACACCGTCCACTAATTTTGAAGATCCCAAACCATTCCATTAGAAGTTGTGATGGAGAGTGACCATGTCAAAATTTAAGGTCGAATTTTTCCCCATCCCAAAAGAATTATGCGAACAACATAAAAAGAGTTATGTATGTACTGCCCAACAAGAGGGCTAGATTTTAAGTGTACATGTTATGTGGAGTTAATTAGGGTCTTGTTAGGGGGGGTACAACCTCAGAAATTTTTTTTTAAAGGAAATCACGTCACTTACCTTTAGCCCAAGTTTTCGAAGGTTAAAACTTTCCCTTTTGACTTGATTTTGGTGTCATTAGATAGGTTATTTAGTTACCTTTCTAACGAGGCCAATATTCGTAAATTCGAGGTGAATTAGGAAAGTTATGACCAAATTACTAAAGGGGTATTAGTGAATGACGTAAATAGTATTTTGGGTCAATAAGTCAAAGTGTGGGGCCCACTAATGCGCTAGTTGACATAAAATCTTGCACTCAGACAAAGTGATTCTTGGGTTTAAGATACACCAATGTTCCAAATTTTGTTAAATTTGAAGTTGATTTGGTTTGTGAAATTATATCCGTAAGTTTTCTATTTTTAGGTTTATGGAAAAAAACCAGTAAATCAAAATCAAGGAAAGAAGAAAAAAAAATAAAATAAAGGAAAAAGAGAGAGGAACATAGAAGAGTAAGAAAGAAAGAAAAGATTACTTATTCATGGGGAATAAGAAAAGAGGGGATACCATACCCCAAGAGGAGAGAGAATCATGGGATAACACACCCACTTCAATACACCCGTGTCTTCTTTTTCAAATATTCATCTTCAACTGCTTTACTTCATACGTAGAAGGGCCTTTAAAGAGGGATTACATTGAAAATAAAATAAAATAGAATCCTATATTCTAAATCTTCTAACTAAAATAGACTTGCCAAATAATATAAAAAAAATTCTAAAAAAGAAAAATTGAATCTTGGTTAGCACAATATTTGGCTTGTTGGCGAAATTATTGGATCCCATAAGATCTTAAACAATCTTTTAAAATATTCATCATTAACTTGGAGAAAATATATCCAAATATTCTCCATAATCTTGGATAAAATATCTCCAAATATTTTCTACAATCTTTGGGAAAATTAGACTGTTGAATTGGCATTATAGGTCTCTGAAATATTTCTCAAATATTCTTCAAAATCTTAAAGAATATTAGAGATATCTTCCAGATCATATTGTGGGTTCCATGGATTGATGTGGTAGCCCATAAAAGACAAAAATACCATTGAAAATAAAATCTTATTTTACCTTTTGACAAACATGCCTTATTTCACTCAATTCCACTTAAAATAATTGTAAAAAACCGCCTTAAATATAAAAAGTTAAACTCTACACTATTGGACACTCCATTAAAGACTATCCATGGTCTTCCAAGTTCTTCTTGACAGAGACTGCTCCTACATCAACGGGGTTAGGGGTACAATTGAGTCTGAGTCTAATTGAGGTTATGTGTATCAGTGTCACATGAAGAACTTCCACTGTCACGTTGATGTCGCTCACGCACTCCCATATATAACTATGAGGCATCACTCTCAAATCTAAACATTGCATTAGAAGATGATGCATCGTCCAACATTTGTTGCTCATACAATTTAAAGTACAGGTTGTCGATCCCATACCCATAATAGTACTATGGCCATAATCATATCCTTTATATTGTGTTTGTCTATCATAATGTTCGGTACATATGGGTGGCTTAACTGAGACCCGTTGCCTCTTTCTGCAGGTTGACTACCACGGTGTGAGTCCTGCATGACAATGTATTAGTCATTATACCTTGTAGGACACAAGGGGTAGGAGAGTCAACTCCACCCTCACCCTCACCCTCACCCATGTCAATAGCACCAGGTACATCACCATCTCCATCGTTAGAATGATCAAAACTTTGATCATCACTCTCCATTGTTGTTGTATGCTCCTAAACCTGGACTACATCATCATCACTCTCATCCATTGCACCATTGACATCTGGTCTACGAAAGAAAAAAGAATGCATGCATGCATCTCCCTATAGCTCTCATAAGAATGTTAATGGTCTCCATCCTCAACATCTATGGCCCGCTGCTACAGTCCTCCCTCAATTTAGTCTGTACTCTACCCATTAAGTAAAGGTTCTTCCCCATGGATCCAAGTATCCAATACTTCATCATCTTGAAATATGTGGTTGAGGTCAATGGGATTGTAGTAGTTTGCATCTTGTTACTTATCGAATATATTTCGAACCTTCAAGCACATATTATAATACATGTACACTAAGTTATGTAGATTCAGTATCTTCAATCTATTTCTAGGCCTCGAATATATTATAGAGAACATGCGTCAATATCTCTCACACCCAAAAGATGATACTGTCTGCTAAGGACTTTGATGGCAATGTCCTTGAGAGCGGGTGTACCATCTCCATACAAGTCCCACTACAATAAAAAGGGTTAAACAAGTCAAATTTTCATAAAAAGCAACAAATAATTGTTTTTACTTACCATGAAATCTTTAAAATCTTGGAAATGAGGTCAATATTCTTGGAAAGTCTAAACCCTGAAATTTTTGGAAAACTCGGAAATTTATAGAATCCCTAAAGAGATGAGATGGTTCTTCTAGTGAACACTGAGTTCGTTTTCCTTTCTAGGAAGACAATTAAAATAGTGATTAGTAACTACGTTGATCAAAACTTTATTTCTACATCTTTTGTTGAAGAGCTCTTATACGATCAAAAAAATCAAAGACATTGTAGAAATGTTAAGAACCGTGTTGTTGATATTCAATTTCATCACAAAAGAAACTACTTCGACGGTATTGAATGCCTAGTGTGTGATTTCCCCTTAACTAGCACGCCAGTGATTTTGGGCAAGCGATGGATTGATGAGAAAAAAGTTATTTTTAATAAGGAAACTCAAGTATTACGACTCTATGACCATGATGTATAGTATCGTCTCAGACTTAAGCCTACAAATAAGGTATCATTAGTGGTAATTGGAAGTGTTCAAAATTCAGTAGATAAGAAGACCAAAAAGAGCATTGATGCAGTTAAGGAAGAGCCCAATATAAAATCAAGTGAAAACCCAGAGTTGCCTAATGAAAAAGACAAGCCTACAGCTAATGTGGAGAGTGAGGATCTTGATGAGAGAAATGTTGAGCAAACTTGTGCTAATGTTTTGAGTGAGACAGATGAGGCCGTGATGGTTGCTAACACATGTACCATTATTGCCCCAGTTTGTGACCAGCTAGCTGTTGAAAAGCAAGTTCCGGATCAGGACGAGATCCAATCTATTCTGACAACTAAACCAGTCCATGAGCCTGAGTAGAAGACAAATGAGGTGTACTATGTAGTATTTCCACTACCTGATCCTTACGAGATGAAAAGCTTATCGTTATGCAATTCGATCTTCTCATGGGTGTTGATTCTTCTTCACTATAAAACACACGGATGAGTTTTTTCAAACAAGGGGAGTTTAATGCGGATATTGAAGCTAAAGTGAGGCCCACATAACATGTGGGTGGGACCCACACATGTGATCCTAGTGGCAGCCAAGTAGGGGACGTATGGAGCATCTTGGAGCTGTTTTAATTAGTATTTTATTGGATTTTATGTTAGGATTATCTTTAGTCTTATCTTTTATTTATGTATTGAGTTTATTCTAGAATCCTTATGTAATTAAGAGTCTTTAAATCAAAATTGTAATCCCCTTTTTATCTTTAGACTATATTTTGGAATGTCAAAACTTACCAGCTTGGGATGATTTTGGTGCCATTTGAATCTTTCCAACGTGACCAAGATATTGAGAATCTAATGTGATTTGGGAAAGTTATGACCAAAATACTAGTAGGATATCACTTAGTTATGGGATTTTGTTAATTTAAAAGTTTTATTTTAATAGGTCTAATTACAGTGGGATTTGGAAAGATTAGCATGTAAAGTCTTTATATATGCTTGTAACCCACAATTTTATGAATGAAATTGATGACTAAAGAATTTTCTTACTTTCTAACTCTTGGCTAGTGTGTTCTTCCTTTGTGAAGTCTAAGAACCAGAAGTGGTTTTCCCCAAAGGTGGATTCCTTGGGTTTATTCAAGCTTGGTGGAGGCCAAGATCCCCCGTTTTGGGTTTGGAAAAGCTTCAATCAAGCCTTCATCTTTTCTTTACTTTAAAGTGTGTTCTTGCTTTTCCTATTTAACTTGGCTTTTATTTGAGATTCTTGGCCATCATTGTATATCAACTTTGGTATCATCTCCATTGTGCTGCATCAGCATAGCCATTTGATAGTAATCCTCATGCCCAAGTCATGGGGTGGCCATTAGGAAGTCTAAGTGAACGTTTGCCTTTTTCTTAGTAGGAAAGCATAGTGCCTACGCTTTTCTTGCTTACTTCTTATTTAGAAGTATTCAAGACATAGATTTAAAGATTGGGATTGAGATCTCCAAAATCGGATAGGCCGATCCCATGTGAAATCATGGGTGATAACAGAGGGAAAAATAGTCAATGTGGGTGATCTAAATCAGGATCGTAGAGCAGATCGAACTCGACCCATCCCGATCTTGATTGGGGTCAGTCTCAATTAATCGTTGATTCCATGATTCAGGGATCCAACACTAAAAGGTTTTGTTCTCACCATTGTTTCCTAACGTTGACGCAAGCATGTTATGTTGTCAGTGGTTCTTAAGTATTTTTCCTTAATTGTAGACAAAGATAAGAGCCTTGGTTTTGAAAAGGCCTCTTTGTCCCTATGACTTCCTAAGAGTCCCATTAATTATGAAAGGGAAAATTTTCCCTTATAATTTATTCAGAACTCAACAATCTGCAATTAAAAATAATAAAATTAAATTTATCTCATTAATTTCAAACCCATTTATGCAAGCAATCTAGTTACCTTATAAATTGAAATGAATGAAAACATATATAAAAATAGTTTAGCGATTTACTACTTGAATCAAATTCAAAGAAAACCAAACTAAATCCAAGCGTGAATCCAGCATGCATCAAAATTATGACTTGACTATGAATCGTAGGATTAAATCGTGAACATTGTAAGATTGACTTGTAGGACTTAATATGGCTAAACTATTTGTGAGTCTATGTTATTTATTTTTTGAGATAAAGCTTATTTAAGAGATTTAGGGATTTACTTTTATTTTTATATTATTAAGACAATGAGGGTTTTGGTTTTTTTCTTCCTCTCAAAGTTTTAGATTGAAAATCTTTTGATTGCTTAGCAATTGAGGAATCAAATCAAACAATGTTTTCTTCCCAAGCATTCTATGGACAAAGTCCATCAAGTGAAAATTTGAAATTTCTATTTGTGCATTTGAAACTTGGCTCAAGAGACTTTTGTTTACACATAATTTGACTATAATTGCTTTCTAAGATCAGGTAAGTGATGTACACATGAAACGTGTCAACATGTTTGGGTTATATAACTGCTATGAAATATTTTAGCAGATTTTGTCATAGATTTTTAACTCAGGATCAGTCTGGATCTGGTCATTGGCCAATCCCGATCAGATCACAGATTGTATTGGTCTCCAATTGGGGCCGTCCCTTGATTACATGGATTGAATTCTTTTATAATTTTTTTATATGTTATTTTAAATATTTATCAATCTTGAAATCTTATGATTCAAATCCCAATTCAATTTCTCATGATTATCTGACAGCAATTCAACTTTGACAACAATGCATGAAAATCAATATTAGATACAAGGTATACACCTTGCATCCGTACTTACCAGGCTTATTGTCTCCATCATCCCTTTTTTCTATTTTATCAACTGTCCCACCACAAAGCTTCAACTGATTGCCAAAGTACTCGAAACCTTCAAGAAGATCTGAGGTGGCCTCCCCAATAGAGGTTGGTTCCAAACTTTTATCTACTATGCCTTTCTGGAAGTCTGGTTCATGAACATCAAGTCTTGTTTCAACGTCTATTGTTGAACCACCTGAATATTCAATGTCAATTTCCATGGTCCAGACCTCGTTCTTGTCCATGGGAAGAACCCTCATACTATGGATATAAGGTGGAAGATTCCCAAGATCTAAGCCAGTACATGTGACTCCACCAATATAGCTAGGGATCCTCATATTGTTCAATGTTCTCTGTAGATACCAAATAAGAAGTATCAGAATGACAAACATACACACACACACACATACATACATATATAATACACACACACACACACACAGTATATATATATATATATATACTGATTTTGGTCCTCTCCTTATAGTTCTCTTCATCACACTCCCCGTTCCCAGTACATGATGCAATGTTGGTAAATCTGAACAGTCAAACTGGAGCATCTCACGTCAGAGATCAGTATTCAAACAACAATCCAAATAATCTGAAGGTGACCTTTACCTGGGGAAAAAAGAAAGAAAAAAATATTTGTGGAACCTAGATCCAATGGATGTGATTTTGAGTATGTTAATCTCATACGGATGACAATTTAAAAGGTTCATATTAACCCATAAATGTGCCACATGGGGCTAGTAATGGGAGTGAACCATTTATCCCCTCCCCTGCCATTCCCACACATGTATATGCACAGAGACATATAATAGAAACAAAGAAAGGAGTGACAACCTGAATTCGTGCTTGTATGGAACTCTTCATATCTGCATTGCTTTTGGCATCGAAAAAAAGCCGTGAAATTAACAAATTCCAACACAGTGTTCCTTCATCAATACCAAACTTGCCATCAGAATCTGCATCAGAGATGACAGAGACCTGACTTTGGCTTCCTGAGTGGGTAAAGGTTGATGGCAATGGTGGCACCCTATCTTCCTCCAAGGAACTGTTTGCATTCTTTTCTGTCAAAGCAATCTTTGAGCCAGTGGTCAAGAATAGATCTTGCACTGACCGAGACTTCTCACTAAACTTTCTCTCTTCATGGCCTGACAATGAAGTACCACGTGCCTTATCTTCTAACCCACTCTTAGAAGCCTTTCTTGCAAGTTTTTTCAGAAAGAGGCGAACCTTCGAAGAAGAGCCATCAATCTTATTTGTTTTATCTGTTGGTTCACAAGAAAACCCTGTACAGGTTTTCATAAATGAAGGGTATCCTGCATTTAAGGATGTCATATAATCGTGGAACTCTTCATTCAACTTGGAGTACCAGTCTACCCTTTCTTTGTCAACATAAGCAGCAAGACGAAGAGCCTTACACCATGATTCCTTCTCCCAGGAAGTCTTGAGATACATGTAACAAGTTCTACTTCCATTGTAAATTATCGAGTTCCTGCTTTCAACTTTGATGGGGTATCTTTTAGCCCTATAATGACAATCAAAAGAAAAAATTAGATCTCAAATATATAAACTGAGAACCAAGACAATTCCTTGTTTTACTTGGTAATCATCTGGCCAAGGTTAAGAAATCAAGATGTCCAACATTTAGATCCCACAAAACACAAAGTGGTGCCATGTACACATAATTGTTCTATGATAACAAGGAACAGTTGTTTCAGAGCAGCATCCTTCCTTTCTTTGCCTTAGACTTGAGAGACATCCATGAAATTTAGTACAAATCACCAGTAGATTCCACCGAGAGCTTCTTGGCCTAAAATTGACCTAATTAGATGATCCTTCCCACTGGGATGCATGGAAAAAACCAACCTGATTAGACAAGTGCTAAAATTAGACCTAACAATGGAATTTCTGAACCACCAAAGATCATTCTATCAGGTCAGATCTTGGCCAATAATATCCACTTGGTTGGAAAATAAATGGCAGGTTCCATTGTTGAGTCATTATGTGATTAGCAAGGACATAATAGTCATTATATATGTATTGTATTGTAAATAGGCAGATCTGTCAGTTTGTTTTATACATAAATAAAATATTTGAGGAGAGATACAGAATCTAACATGCTCTCTCTCCCATTCTATCAATCCTTCTCTTTCCTTCTTTACTCACAATGCCTTACACTAACGGACCTTGAAAAATACCAACATCCACCCCCCAGACATGTACCACATGAATGGAGGAGGCAGATAGGATGGCTTCTTCCCATCCTCCTGCAGAGACATGTGTGTTCCCCTATAACATGTTGGAAGCTATGTTACATCATATAGTGAAAAAGAATCATCATCTAGATACACATAAATTAATACTACATATTACATAAAAAGCCAAAGAATCAACCAGGGTGTAAGAAAGAAAAAAGAAATCATTCTACACCATGTTAGTCAGTGTCTGACATGATATACTCTTTTATTAGCAATATTTACCACTTTCTTGAGGATAAACTTGAGGCTGAAACAGCTAGTATTATGCATCCAGCAAGCTGAATAGTTGCCTGAGAACCATCTGAATCGGTCAGGATAAGTGACTGGTCTTTAATATTTGCAAACTTTTTTAGAGGTAAAACTTCATATATTTCCTTCTTTCTCTTTTTCTCCCTTGATACTTTCTCCACTGACCAAATTTTCAGAACCCTTTCTGACTCTAGTATCCAAACAAACCCCTGAGATAACAATAGTGCAAACAACTAAGTGTGAATACAGCTTGAGATCTACCAAAACTAACTGCTACATTTTAAAACTTCCATTGTTACACATATACAACAAAAAATGCTTGCAGTTCTATGCATGGTTACATTGCTTATGAAAATATATAAGGTGTGAAACCAAGATAAAGCCAAAAAAGAAAAAATTAACAGGTTGTAGAATCAAGATTGTCCTCTCATAAGGAAGTTACTGGCACAAGTGATGCATTTTGTAGAAATTCATTTCAGTGGATGAAACAATTCAGAAAGAAATATAATCCATATGAATAAAAACAATTAACTTCACTTAACAGCCAGGTACACCCATTTCTAAACTCTTAATGCATTTAACTGTAAGGGTAACAGAGCCTCACATGTATACAACTTCCAGACTTTTCTCGACATTGCAAGATCTCTCCATTTCTCAAAATTTCTTCTCCATTCTATGATATCACCTACCTAGAGAAATGTGTACTTTCAAGAATAAAAACAATTAACTAGGAAGAATGTGTACTTTCAAGAAAACCATTAATAAAATATTAAATGACTTCCAATTAAACTCCCTCTAAAATTAATATATCCGAAAAGAAGCACCAATCAGCCCCGATTAGAATTCATTTTCCACTTCAACTATCTCTTCATCTCTAATACATTTTCCTACAAAAGTACAAGTTCTACCATAAACCTTAAATTCTCTTAGTCAAGGTTATCAATGCACTAAGTCATTCTGCATCTAATGTGTATACATATATACTATAACAGTAGCCTTAAGCCCCATGTGACAAGCAATTGAGGTGCCATGTTGGCACCACTTTCGACTTATCTTTATATTTTTTTTTAGTAAAAATCAATGAAAACTCTCTGTCCCTAACATTTCTCCCCTATTTTTTTTTTCTGTCTTTAAATTGTTTTTTAATTAAGTTTCCTATTGAAGCCGGTAACTCAAGAGACAATAAAATAAATAAATAAACTTATTAACCTCCTATAATCTCTCTTCTCCAAAACATCTCTGACCAAGCCACTTCGGGGGTGAACCGGTTGGATAGTAGATGTAAACCCAGAGTGCCGAACCACTTCAAATATTGTGTTCATTGTGTGGTTGATTGCTTTTGTAGTTTGCTTTTCTTGAATGATTAACTTGAGCTAAATGTACAGTGACTCATATAATTTAAGTGAAACACTAAATCTAAAAACAACCATAGGCAATCTATCAATCCTACTCCCGCCCTGCTATAGGTAACACTATAGTGTATTACGGAGCCCTGTGGTCTATGATAGGTTCATAGTATACTTGATTTACTCGTTAATAATTCCACTGAACTTAAAAGTAAAATTTAAGTAAATCAAAAGTAGACTTTAATAGTTAAACAAATTGATAAATTGGCAAAGATCCTATTCACCCCCCCCCCACTAGGATTGAATTTCGAAATTTCATACCACAGTTGTCATCTCTCTCTTCGACCATGTACTACTTGGTTTACCTGCACAACAATATGGAAGTAGAAGAAGAAAAAGGAGAGAAGAGAAGAGAAAATGAGAGAGAGAAAGAGAAGAGTTAATGAGTGAATCGTATGAGTAGGGTATACTCATATGTTGGTATTTATGCCAACACCTTTATTAATATACCATAGTATGGGTATACAATACCCTTATGACATAGATACCCTTATGATATACAACACCCCCCCTCAAGCTAAGGAATAGAAATCGATCATTCCCAACTTATTGATTAAAGACATGAATTGCACTCCCCCAAGTACCTTGGTATTTGGTAAATAAATCTACAAGTTGATCTTTGGTTTGTACGTACAGAATGCATATATTGCCTTTATTTATATGGTCCTTGATGAAATGCCTGTCAACTTCCACATGTTTAGTCCTGTCATGTTGTACTAGGTCATGAGCAATATTTATGGCTGCTTTATTGTTACAATACAGACTCATAGAACCCTGCACTAGAAACCCCACTTCAATTAGCAACATTTTGAACCATAAGGATTTGCAAATCTCATGTGTCATTGATCTAAACTCAGCCTCTGCACTGGACCTTGCAACCACAGACTATTTCTTACTCCTCCAAGTCACCAGGTTTCCTCCCACAAACGAGCAATAACCGAAAGTGGATCTACAATCTGCCATTGAGCCTCCCTAATCAACATCAGTGTAGACTTCAATTCGAGAGTAACTGTGTTTTCTATATAGTACACATTTTACTGGGCACCCCTTTAAGTACTTGAGCACTCTAAATGCAACCTCCAAATGATCTTGAATGGGACCATGTATAAATTGGCTGATTACACTCACTACATACGTAATGTCAGGACAAGTTAAGGATAAGTATATGAGACGTCCTACCAGCCTTTGGTATCTTTCCGCATCAATCAACCTTTAGCTGTAAGCTTCTTTCAATCTATGATTTGTTTCGATTAGGGTGAGACAAGGTTTGCAGCCAGCCATTCCTACTTCTTTCAACAAGTCCATAATATACTTTCGTTGAGAGAGAAATATAACCTATGTTAATCAAGCAACTTTTATTCCAAGAAAGTACCTCAAGGAACCTAGATCCTTGATTTCAAATTCCCTTGCCAATGCATTTCTCAGCTGTGCAATTTCCACTTCATCATTCCTTGTGACAACTATATCATCAAGATACACAATTAGAGTCGTTACCTGGTGGCCATGACGTTTGGTAAAGAGTGTGATCTGCTTGAGTTTGGTTATATCCCGCATTGATCATTGCAGTTCTAAATCTTTCGAATCAGGTGTGTGGTGATTGCTTTAGGCCATATAAGGCTTTATTCAACTTACACACTTTGTCATAAGCACTAGATACATAAAATCCTTGTGAAGTGTCCATGTACACTTCCTCTTTTAAATCCCCATGAATTTTTACATCAAACTGTAAAAAGGGCCACCCCTGATTTGCTGCTAGTGATATGAGTACTCGTACTGGGTTCATCTTAGGAACTAGGGCAAAAGTTTCTTGGTAGTCTATGCCAAAAGACTAAGTGTACCCCTTTACAACCCGCCTTGCCTTATATCTTTCCACAGATCCATCAGACTTGTATCTTACTATAAACACCCACCTGCATCCTACTAATTTCTTTCCCTGAGAAAGATCAACCAACTCCCATGTTTCATTTCTTTCCAATGCTCTCATTTCTTCTTCCATGGCATTCCTCCACTGTGGTTGGTTCATAGCCTCAACTACATAACGAGGAATTGTGATAGAGGACAATGCGAAGGAGAATCTGCAAAAAGGTATTGACAATGCATGATACGAGACAAAATTGGACATTAGACGTTGAGTACAAGATTCCACCTCCTTTCTATGGGCAATAGGTTGGTTAAGATTTGAATTCTCAGGAGCCAGAGTTGAGGTAGGAGAAAGTGAAATTGTTAAATTATCTGTCTCAGGAGAGGGCTCTAAAGAAGTAAAGTCTTGGAGTGGTTTATGAGAAGGTGGATCTTCCTCTTGTACTCTCTCTTGTTTCTTCCTTCAACTGTAGTATTTCAACTCCTTCTTCCGTTCTTTATTTTCTACTTTGTCATCATCCTCCCTCTCTCCACCAACACCACTATCAAAATGATATATGGGAATTGGCAGTGGTAGAGGATTTGAGGACAACTCTTCACCCATAAGAGGCTCCCCCTAAAGAGGCTCCCCCTAAAGAGGTATCCGACTAGAGGAAAAGAAAGGAAGAGACTCAAAGAAAATGACATCCCGAGACATAAATTTGCGATGCATAGGGGGATGATAACACTTATATCCTTTTTTATCAAAACCATAGCCTAGAAATAGGCATTTGAGGGCTTTAGGATCCAACTTGGAACGACCAGACTTAGGAACGTGAACATAACAAATACAACCAAAGGTTTGTGAAGGAAGAAGGAATAACTGAGAATTGGGAGACAACACAACAAGAGGGGAATTGTAAGAGAGGACCCAGGATGGCATCCGGTTCATAAAATACACTGCAGTTTGAATGGCTTCAGACCAAAAGGTCCTTGGCACATTCATGGTGAACATGAGGGCACGGGCAACCTCTAAGAGACACTTGTTTTTTCATTCTACCACTCTATTTTGTCCTGGTGTTCCTGGGCATGTGGTCTGGTGAACAATACTAGTTGTATCAAAAAATGATGTTAAGTCACGAGAAACATATTCACTGATATGGTCAGATCTCAGAACTTGAATTTTAGTATTATATTGAGTGCAAACCATAGAATAAAATGATTAAAATGCAACAGTCACATCATTTTTATGCTTAAGCAAATAAAGCCAAGTGACCCTGAAACAATCATCCACGAAGGTGACAAAATACTTAAAACCAAATAAAGAGCTAGTAGGAGCGGGACCTTATACATCAGAATGCACAATAAAGAAAAGAACTAAACTATTTTTATTAATACTAATGGGACAATGTGATCTACGATGCTTAACCAACTGACAAGATTCACAAAAACTACTTGACTGAGGAAAGGAGATGTAAGGAAACATCTTCCTTAATACATGAAAAGACAATTGACCAAGTCGACGGTGCCACAAAGATAACTCATTTGATGATGTAGAAGAAGCATTCATCTTTATTGCAGAAGTAGCTACTAGTGAAAAAGAGTCTTGAATATAAAGGTCATCATTCTCATGCCCTAAACCAATCATTATCTTCATCGCCATGTCTTGAAACATACAATGTGAAGGAAAAAATGTAACATAGCAGTTAAGGGTTTTGGTGAGATGACTAATGGAGAGCAAATTCAATGAAAATTTTGGAACATGAAGAACCGAAGAGAGATATAAGTCAGATGTAGCAAAAATATCACCCTGACCAGCAATAGAAGACAAGAATCTGTCTACAATATGAACCTTGTCTTCCCAGAACAAATGTGATAAGAGGTGAACAATGAGAACATACTGGTCATATAATGAAAAGCCCCTAAATCAATGATCCAGGACCACTAAGAAGTGGTGAATGAGGTGGATAAACCATATACAGTGGTACCTGAGTGGGCAAACGAAGTAGGCACTATGAAAGAGTGATCGAGCTGAAAAACAAAGCATCTGAAGGCTGCAATCTCAACATTGGATAGACTGTTAACATCATGAGTGGTAGGAAGCATTGCAACTAGAGGCATGGTAGATAACTCTGTGGATATAGAAGCAACTGAGTGAGTGCAAGGTCGTCCGCCAAGCCGACTACCACCACCACCACAACCATTACCAAAACCACCACGTGAAGGGGGGTGAGGTGCCAAGTCTGGTGGACATCCATGAAGATCCCACCACTGATCTTTGGTATGTCTAAAGCAGCCACAATGTTCACATTTATGGCAATCCTGATCACCAGATAAGTGTGTAAATCTACTACAGCCCATAAAACTATCACGGTCACCTTTGGCAAAACTCAAAACAAGTGTTGATTTCTCAATTGAGGAGGCTGGATTCATCACCCCTTATCGGCCTTCCTCACGATGGACATGTGCATAGATAGACTTCATTCAAAGTGAGAGGAAGAACCATTAAGAATCTGAACCCGGGTTTGCTTAAAACTTGGGTTCAATCTTGCTAGGACTTTAAAAACTTGAATCTCCTCAACATGCTTACAATAAGCAGTTGCATCTCGAACACAAGATGGACAATAAGAGG
>JAOXJP010000006.1:7114014-7128683 GCA_025762735.1 Platanus orientalis | reverse complement strand
AAAACAAGTAAATTTATATTGCTTAGTTGGTTAGAGTGTTTGCTTAGTAAGAGGTTTTGAGTTCAAATTTTGTTGCAAAAATCTTTTTTCCAAATTGATGGGCCAACGGCCGGCCTGATAAAATTATTAAGACTGGGCTTGGGCCTTAATATTTAAAAATTCTGGGCCCAAGCCTGGCCTAAGCCCAAAGTGTAATGAGTGGGCTTGGGTCAGGCCTACCATGGCTTGGCCCATCCCTACCCCTACTATTAATCATCTTTTTTTATTCATTGCACTGTGGTGTCCTCTAGAATTTCTTCATCAATCTTCTCAATATAGATTAGGTCTTGCCTGCCTTCCCTTCTTCACTGTTGACGGAATGGTGGCACGTGCCCATCAACAGCCTATCTCCCAGGGGTAGACGGATTTGAAGGTACATTCTAATGGTTATCTATTGGTCAATTTGGGAAGAAAGGAACTAGTGTAATTTCAATGATGTAATCACTGATCCAAGGAAGATTTCTAACTTGGCTTTTTTTATTTTTAGTTAGTCATCCTATTTTCCTGCTTTCTCTAATGTAAAAGTCCATGAGTGGATTTTTTATTGGAGGTCAATTATAACTAGTTAATGTTTCTTTTGTCTTCTTTAGGGATGTGTTCCTCATGTATTCCTTTTGGTTAATGAAGTCATATCTATTGATTAAAAACATATGTATGAATTGATAAGCTTTAATTCTTACGGATTCATTCTGTGTCCATACGGATTTGAGTCTATAATCCATATAGATAGGTAACTCAAATCCATATGGATGCATACAGAATCCGTATTGATTGGGTTACCAAATCTGTATGGATAGATATCCATGAACTGAAAATCGGGTTTCTAGTATTCTCTTGATCACTTTAGGGGATGGCTAGCTCATTGTCATTGAGCATGTTTTGAGAATTAAAACCTTACTTAATGTTCTTTTATACCATCTCTTGTCGATATCTATGAACTAGAAAAGTTACCAAGAGAATAAGAGGGAGAAATGGTTTTCCTATAGAGTTCTTAAGAAGATACTCTCTTGGCATTGATATTGTTGCTCTCAATATATTGAATTCCACCTTATTTGGCTATTGATTAACCATGAGGTGGGCCATGTGGACTGTGGACTTAGGATATCTCATGAGCTTATCTTATAAACAAAGTGAAGTGATGAGATGAGATGGGACGACTCACACCATTAAAATAAATATTGAGATGCTCAACCACCTTTTTTTTTCTAGAAAGAAAGGAAGTTGGGTTTCTCTCATGATGTTTTAAAGTTTGAAACAAAAGAAAGGCTAACATGCTTAAGATGAAATAAATGAAGTAAGGTAGAAAAAGGAAAAAACTTGATTTCTAGTCTCTTGATTGATGGGCAAGAGATGATGGAGTTTGAGGAGATTGCAAATGAGGCTACCTTGTTTTTTAATTACCTATATGAAAAGGAAAGGAGAGCAAGACTGATGATTGAGAACCTTTTTGAGGGGGAGATTAGTAGGGACCAATGCGGTAATCTAGAGAGACCTTTTAGTGAAGAGGAAGTTAAAAATGCTATTTTTTCGGTGGATGGGGCCTAAGCTCCTAGGCCGGATGGATTCTCTATTCTATTCTACAAAGTCTGTTGGGATACTATAAAAGATTATTTATTGAAGGTGTTCTTTGAGTTTTTTGATCGGGGCACTGCAAGTTTGGCTATGTGCTCCACTTTTTTTGTCTTAATTCCTAAGGTTGACGGGGCCAAGGAGATGGGGAAATTCCGACCTATTATTTTGGTGAGTAGCCTTTACAAAATCATTTCCGAAGTGCTAGCTGGTAGATTGAAGGAGGTTATGGGAGGGGTCATTTCGGGCATTCAAAGTGCTTTCATTCAGGGGAAGGCTTATGATTGTGTTGACTGGGATTTTTTGTTTTGGGTTCTTCCTAAAGAAGGGTTTGGTGATAGGTGGATTTTATGGATGAAGGGGTGCATTATGGAATCTTTCTTCTCTATCCTGATTAATGGGACTTCTAAGGGATTCTTTAAAGCTGCTAGGGGGTTGAGACAAGGGGATCCTCTATCTCCGTTCCTCTTCTCTCTAGTGGCGGATGGTCTTAGTGCTATAATCAGGAAGGCAGAGGCGGCAAACCTGATGGAGGGGTTTGTGATTGGGGATGACAGAGTCATTGTTTCTCACCTTTAATTTGTTGATGATACAATCCTTTTCCTTAAAACCGATCTCTCAAATGTTCGTAGAATGGAGCTTTGCTTGCTAATTTTTCAAGCAATTTCGGGTTTGAAGGTGACCTTGTTCAAGTCTAGTATGGTGGGGGTTAGTGTGGAGGAAAGCAGTCTTAGTAGTTTTGCTGAGGTGATGGATTACTCGGTGGGTTGGTTGATTTCGTATCTGAGGATGCCCTTAGGTGGTAATCCAATAATGATTAGCTTCTGGGATCCGATGATGGAAAGGATCTCGAAGAAGTTGGTTTGTTGGAAACGTGGTTATTTCTCTTAGAGGGCGGATCACCCTGACTAAAGGGGCTTTATCAAATGTTTCAATCTATTACATGTCCTTATATAAAGCTCCGACGAAGGTTGTGTATGCCGTTGAGAAGTTTTAGAGGGATTTTCTGTGAGAGGAATATAGAAGAAATATCATCTAATCAAATGAGAGACCATGGTGAATCCTAAGGAGTTTGGGAGTATAGGAGTGGGTAGGATTAAGGAGCGCAATATGGCTTTGTTGGGTAAATGGTTGTGGAGGTTTGCGGTGGAGCAAGATAGTCTATGACATTCCATCATCTAGAGTAGATACTGGACTGATGTAAATGGGTGGGGCTTCAACGAACGCCTACTTCAGTCTCATTCCTTATGTTGGAAAAACATCATTCAAGTAAGTCTATTATTCTATCCCAACACTCGTTTCCTCATAGGGAATGGTTTGACAATTTTCTTTTGGAAAGACCTTTGATGGGGGGATTCTACTCTTGAAAGGGCTCATCCTCGCCTTTTTCGGTTAGCCTATTTCAAAGATGCCTTGATTGCTAAGGTTATTTCTAATGGCAATGGTGGGTTAGATTGGAATCTTACTTTCAATAGGGATTTTCATGAATGAGAAATTCCCTTACTTGGGAATCTCACGAAGGATCTTCAATTGGTTTTCATCAACCCCATGGAGGAGGATAACTATATATGGGTTCCCTCTCATAATGGAGTTTTTTCTTCTAAATCTTTCTTCTCATTGTTGACGACTCCTTCCTCTCCTATATATTATTAGTGTTCCATTGTCTTATTTTTGGAAGACAGTGGTTCCCCCTAAGGTCAAGGCTTTTTCATGGATTTCCTTTATGGGGAGGCAAAACACCATGGAGGTGATTAAAAAAAAAAAAAAGCCATTCTTGAGTATTTCCCCTTCCATGTGCCCTTTGTGTAAAAGGAATGATGAGTCTGGTAATCACATCCTTATTCATTGTGATTACTCTTCCAAAGTTTAAAACTTCTTCAAAAATGTTTTAGCTCTCAATTTTGTCATGCCTAGGTCAGTGGAGAATCTCTTTTACCAATGGGGGAGAGGGGTGTATGGTGATTGGGGGAAGGTGTTTCTCAAATTAATCATTTTACCAAGGGTTATTTAGGGGATTTGGAAGGAAGGAAATAAAATAATTTTTTAAGATAAAGAAAGGTGCATGTGGGCGGTTATTGATTCCACTGTTTGTGAAATCAGTTCTTGGGTCCTTGTAAAAAATGAGTTTTCCTCTTGCTCTTTGAACGACTTGGTGAGGGATTGAGTGACTTGCATAAAGGATCTCAATGTTGCTTGTAAGGCCCCTCCCTTAAGTTGGAATCCTTCAAAAGTTGGGACTTTTAAAGTCAATTTTGATGGTGCTTCTTGTGGTAATTGGAGTCCTTCTGGTTTTGGCTGCGCTTTGAGGGATGCAAATGGTCAGGTCATGGGTGTTAAGGGTGGTCCATTGGGTGTCATGGATGCTATGCAAGTGGAAACCATGGGTTTGTTGGAAGGTTTAAAGCTCACAAGAGATAAAGGTGTTATGGGGTGTCTTATTGGGGGTGACTCTTTCATAGTTATGAGTTGGGGGAAGGGCTTAAGGTATGGTTCTTGGAGGTTACATCATTTAATCTCCAAGATTCAATGTATTAAGAGGGATATTGTGGCTGTACTCCTTCATGTCCCTAAGGTCCAAAATTCTCTAGCAGATAGGATAGCTAAATGGAGTGTGGATCAAGACCATATGTTTGTTGGGGGTGTTTTGCTCGAGTGTATGTTGTAGTGCTTTTCCTTTTATTGGGTTGCTTGTAGTGTCTGTGTTGCTTGATTTGTAGTTCTTTTCTCTTTTATTCATATGTATTCTTTGTTATTCATTAAAAAAAATGAAGTAAGCATATAAAAAATATGAGTCATATCACCCTTTTTATTCTAGCTAGAACGAAGGACATCCCTTCTTTCTTGTTGAAACAAAAAACTTGTTTGAGGTGGACTTTCATGCATTAGGCACTCATTTATTGAAGGAGGTAAGCCTAAGGCAAATCCCCTTGATCATTGCAAGATGAGAATTTTGAAGATGGCGAGTCATCTTCCATTTTAAAGAGAAGATAATTTCTTTCCTTATAAAGGCTTAAAAGATCATATCACCCTTTTTATTCTAGCTAGAAGGAAGGACATCCCTTATTTCTTATTGAAACAAAAACTTGCTTTAGGTGGACTTTCATGTGTTGGACACTTATTTATTGAAGGAGGTAGGCCTAAGGCAAGTCCCCTTGATCATTGCAAGATGAGAATTTTGAAGATGGTGATTCATCTTCCATTTTAAAGAGAGAGGATGATTTCTTTCCTTATAAAGGCTTGAAAGAAACATGCTAAGGCCTATTTTCATCCTTGAAAGATGCCAATATAGGATAATGACCTCTTCTCCATTCCTATAAAGGAACGATCATGAAATCTTTCCCATGATCAAATTATAGAAATGGAGAACAATTAAAAAAGAGAAAAAAAGGGCATTAAATAGGGAAGGAGGGGGAGAGGGTCAGTACATAGGGATGCATACTAGAGAGTTCATAGAACTACATTATAAAGCAAATAAACCTAGATTAGTAAATTAAACTAGAAAGCAGGAAAAGTAATGTTAAGATCTTTATACTAAAAAGCAAGTAATGGGAAAGTAAAGATTCTTATTCTAGAAAACAAGTAAATGAAAAGTGAGGTTTTTACACTAGAATGCAAGTGAAAGAAAGTAGAGACTTCTTTCTATACTAGAAAGCAAGTAATTAAAAGTAAAGCTTTTAGTCTTTGTCTTCTTTGTGTTTGGGCAACACTTCTTTTAGGTTCTTCTTTTTAAATTAAGAGAGGGAGAGGAGGGTTAGAGAAAATTAGAGAAGAAGAACAGGATTGGCTAGAGAATTTAGTAGTATTTATCTAAGGTAGTTGGAGATGGGGAGGAATTTTTGTAGAATCTCTTTAAATGCATTGGGGTTTGTGGTTTTAAAGATATTTTTCTAGAGCTTGAAGGAATGGAACGATGAGGAGGGGATCACTCCTTTTATAGAGTTTTTGGTGGTTAAGGGAGGTGTATAAGTTTAAGCAAGCTTAAGCCTAAGCACCTATCCCAATACACATAAAGTGGCATTGAGAGTTAATATTAGATAAAGTAGGGATAAAAGTTAGGCTCTTAATGTTTTCTTAAGGGAGTATTAAAATGGGATTGTTAATATCTAGTAAAGGGGAGGATTTTGTATGGGTGATGTCTATGCCAAGCAATGCACAAAAGAAAATTCTGGTAGATTTTGATTTAGTGTAGGTGCATTTCCATATTTCATTGTGCATCTCTACAAGTGAACCCCTTGGAGGTCTTTGATTTTGATCATTTTTGTCATTATGGACTTACTTGACATGGTGCTCTCATGGTGAAAATTTTTAAGGTCATCTGGTGACGGTATATCGTTGGTTTTAATTGAGTTCTATTGAAGTGAAATGAAGTGAAAGAGGTATTGAGAAGAACAAAGGGAAAAGATAACGTAGAAGAACAAATGAGAAAAGGAATCACATACATATTAAGAGATTTGGGGTTTCTCTCATACATATGGCCTTTATATATTAAACATGGTTTAAAGTATCGATATCGTGTGCCGTATCGCAATTTGGGGATACCAATACGTATCGCATATTGCGGCTTACTGCAGGGAGACAGTGGAAAAAGCTGGGAGACTGTGAGAAACTAAGGAAACGCTAATCAAATGAAGGATTTTTTTTATAAAACTTCAGGATTTGATAGAATAAATATTAATACACACTTAGGATCATCATTACCTATAGAAAACAACCATCTATGATGGGTGGGAGAACAACTGTCACCTTCATGACATATGTTGTCGCGTATGGAATCTATGGAAACACTGTGTAAGCCTTTGATATTTTTAATGAAAATTTAGAAAATGTTATAATAAGCATCATTAAACACTTATAAACCGTTACACTTCATTACACACTTGGGTATCAATAGTTGGGAATCAGTACCCTTGTGGCACACGTGCATGTCTAGAATTTTAAGTGTTTGAGGTTGATGTAACATAGAGGTTTCAAAATGCTTTACATGTTTGATGTAATTTTTTGATTTTTTAAAAAATATTTTTAAATTTTAATTAATTTTTTATTAAAAATATAAGAAAAAAATTTTAAAATATAGAAAACATAGTAGAATCTGATTTATTATTTTTTTCAAACATACTAGAAAATATGTTTTAATATGCTTCCTGTATTTTTTCAAATTTTTGGTATTATTTATTTGTTTAATAAATATAAATTATTTTTTCAGAAATCTACCGAATTGATATATTATGTATATAATGGGCTATAGTATCTCATAAAAAATAGACCAAACAATGCCCATTTGGTATTTTTTTTTCTAAAAAAAATAATTTTAATTTACGAAAATTATTTTTAATTCTATGAATCTGTAGATCTATCACATATGCATAACATGTAAAAATTCTAGAAGGCTTAGAGCAAAAATAAGGAACTTACCAAAGTTTTTGACGAAATTTGGGATTTTAACTTCGATCCGGCTCAAAGAAAGGTTTTAGATTGAAATGGACTCAAATGGAGTCCAAGATTTAGCTTGGGGAAGCTAGATCTATAAATTTTCACAAAAAATAGGTTTTTAACAAGCGGCGATATGATCAAGAGATGAGAGGCGCGATAATGTTTGCGTCTCTTGTCTTGTGGCCTCTTTTAAGCAAAAAAACTAAAACTAAAACCTCCCACGTATCCGTGATACAGGGGAGGTCTGTATGAAATATCGAGTTTAGGGGGGTATCGTACCCCATACCCACAATACCGATACGTATTGTGCGATAACGCCCCATATACTGTACACCACATAAATATACCCATAGCACCCTCATATTCCGTTACTTGTATTACCTTAACTTCTCAAGCTGGTATTTATACCCAGCTTGCTTACAATTCTATTGAATTATGGTGTACTCAATCCTTTGGTAAAAAGATCTACAAGTTGATCCCTTGTTTGTACAAATGGTGTACATCTTCGACATGTCAAAAGCTTTTTCTTAATGAAATGCTGATCAACTTCTGTGTTTTGTGCTATCATGCTGGACTGGATTGTGTGCTATACTGATAGCTACTTCGAATCACAATAGAGGCTTGTTGGTTTTACAGCGCATCCCAATTTAGCCAACATTCTTTGAATCTACAAAGTTCACAGACTATGTACCTTGGATCTAAATTATATACTCAACTTCAACACTTGACCGGGATAAATACCGGTTGCTCCTTACTATGCCATGTTTCAAGATTTCCTCCAACATACGTGCAGTAGCCTGAAGTGGACTTTCTGTCAGAAATAGAATCAACCCAATCTGCGTCTGTATAAGCTTCAACTTTGAAGGTATTATTCTTAGTGTACAGAAACCCCATGCCTGTGTTTTTCTTCAAGCATTTCAAAATTCAATATGCTGCCTCCAAATGTAATGTAGTAGGTGTATGCATAAATTGACTGACTACATCCACTGCATATGAAATATCAGGCTGAATCAGTGAAAGATATATCAGTTTCCTCACTAGCCTTTGATGCCTTTCGACATCAGTCAGTCTGTTTCCATCATCCTTCAGTTTATGATTTGGATCAGTGGCCGTATCACATGGTTTACATCCCATCATTCCGGTATCGCTGCTGGATCAAGGTGGTTTGGGATTACATCTCTAAAGAGTATGAACAAAGCTCTTTGGGTGAATGGCTTTGGCAGTTTGGGGAACTTGGATCCAAGCTTTGGAGGAATGTAAAAGCAGCAAATTATGGGGTCTTGGAGGATGGGTGGTTGTCCAAACTTTCAGAAGATCCCTACGGTTCTGGGCTTTAGAAAGGAATCATGAAAATCTCCCATTCTTTTCTTAACCACATATCCTTTGAGGTGGGAAAAGTCTCAAGCACTTGGTTTTGGAAGAACGTGTGGTGTGGGAGTAGACCATTGGAGCTAGAGTTCCCCGTAGTTTTTGATTTGGCGCTCAACAAAGATGGATTGGTACACAATCATCTAGTCCGATCTCAGAATGGTATCTCTTGGAATCTCCAGCTGAGAAGTACTTCCATGATTGGGAGACTGATGAGGTGGCGGATCTGATCTCTTGTTTAGAAAGGGCTTGGATTGGCGGTGAGGACTCGGCAGATAAAAGAATTTAGGGAGAAGAAGCTTCCGGTTCCTTCTCGGTTAAATCTTTTTCGAAGACTTTGGTGCATAGTTTGAAAGGTTATGTGGCTTCCTATTTCTCTTCCAAATTTATATGGAAGTCTCCGAGGCCATCGAGATCAGTGTTTCTCTAATGGTTGGCCTACTTCAATAAAATTTAGACCTTGCTGGATATCCTAATCTGAAGAGGCTTCATGATGCCCCATAGTTGTATGCTGTAGCGATGCCGAGTCGGTGAGCCACCTTTTTTGCACTGTCAAATTTTCTCCTAAGTGTGGTACAGTGTGTCTAAAAGATTTGGTAAAGCTTGCGTGATGCCGGGTTCCATGAAGAGTTTGCTGGACAAAAGGGCTACTGTTAGAAGCTTATCTGTAAAAAAAAAAAGGAACATTCTGTGGTAATGCATCCCTTTGGTTGTGTGCTAAAGCCTTTGGATGGAGCACAATAAGCGCATTTTTTATGAAGTGGAATCAAGCACAAATAAGTTTATGGAAAAAAAATTTCTCTTCTGTTCTCTTTGATTGTTCATATCTTGGCTTTTCCGGGGCTGAAATACCTCGGGTGGGATTCTCTTGTCTTCTCTTAATTCTGCCCTTGGGGGATGTTTTTCTCATGCATTTCCAGGTTCTCTCTTGAATAAAATAAATCGTCATCTATCCAAAATATATATTAAAAAAAAAAAGGAAAGAAAGAAAGAGAGCAGTAGTTTGAAAAGTCCTACTTCTCTTGTTTTCAAACATTCAAGAACCAAACTATCTTAAACCCACCCAAACTATGATCCAAACACAAAATAGGGTCCAAACTTGAACCTAGACCAAATGTTACCCAAAACATAAAATTACCAAAATACCCCTATAGTCAAGCAAATAAATAATAATAATAAAAAACATCTCTACTCAATCTAAGTTAGCGGGGGCCCATATTTTCGAATCCTCCCCGATGTTGGATGTATGGTGCTTCCTAAGGATAGATCCATGTGGGGCCCATTGCAAAGCAACTCATTGGACCCCGTTTTTTGGGGTTTCCATAGAGGTTGATGCTTATCAAGCCATGCTATAGCTGCTGCATCAAGAAGATTTGTCCATTGATTGTTTGTCTTCTTTTGAGTAGTAGTGGCTCTTGGAGGTTCTCTTGTCTTGTTAGGGAGGAACATTCCTTGGCTTTCTTGATAATACCTCATTCCAATTGATGCTGAGGGCTGCCAACTGTTTAGCGGATGAGTAAGCCAGGCTAGGTGTTTAGGCTTCAGTTGTAGGGGCTACATTACCTAGAGTAATCTCACTATTATGCTCTTGTATTTTCTTATGTATCATTCATGCCATTGATTCCCTTCGTATCCCCTATCTCAGGGTTCCTAATATTTTCACAAAATGTTTCCATTTTGATGGGTTCCAACATGAAACATACCTATAATTTTTCCTTGGCACAAATCCTTCTTTTTTCAATACAATGCATATTGTCTGACCAAATATTACTTAATCATATGAATACAATGTTTCAACATGTATGGTAATGTCAATTAAGCAATAGCATTTTGATACCCAATTGTCTGACACTTTTTCTATTTTTTCATCTTTTCATCTTTGAGCACTTTTTCGAGTTTTGTGGTTATAAGAACTACATTATAAAAAAAAAAAATCCAAAATATTTAAAATTTATGCATAATGTATTAAGCATGGTCTTGTGTCCCATTTTCTTTGATTTAAAAAAACGAATAAATTAATACAATACCAACTTTATATTTAAAATGTTTGCTGACTTCTATTAGCTTTCAGATTAAATTGGAAGAAAAAAACCCAGAAGCAAGTACTTTTGTTTATTAACCTTGTATTCCTCACTTTCTATGGCAATTTATGGTGATATAATAATTTTGAGATGCCCATTTATGCTTCTATTATTTTCTGACATATCAATTAATATTTCTAAGGGCTTAACACATGTTTTCACGAGTTTGACAATATTTCAACACATTTTCAATATTTCTGATGTCTTATTTTCAATTGACTGATACCTCCAATATTTTGTACCTTGGGGTGGCATATGGCATTTTTATTGTATCTTTATACCTTCTTTTTACGCTTTTACATATAATATATGCAGGCAAACTGTGACACTTGACCCATATGAAACTAAATGGTGGCATAGATATGCAAGATCAAGTATCAATTGTGATGCCATCAACATCTCAATATTCTTGAAAAAGCATGGAAGATGACTAGGGGGTATGATGGATTCTCTTTGTGAGATTGCAACACAATTAGCAAATAATAAGAAGGAAACAAGAACATTGACTTGAACTTTGCCTTCAAAGAAAACATAATTGATTTACTTCAGCCTACGTGAGACATGGAAATCTCTACTGGATACCGTCTTTTGAAGGACAAAAGACGGCAAAGGCCTTTTTGCGCTTGGTGTAACACCAAGTGGTTGATGAGGAAGCCTTGTATTTGGCAGCTATGATCAATTAATGATGGACGTGTATAATTTGTCATTGTGATGTGTGTGTTATCTAGGATCAGTTTTATCACTTCTGATTATCGGTTTGGGTGGGATCATTTTGATCCGTAAAATAGGTTCTGTTGAACCCCTTGTTTGGATGGGATGTGCCTGACCTTTTAAATAGGTTATGCAGAACTATTTCATTTTTTATTTGGTCTTTATAATTTACCATACAGGTTATGCTGTACCTTTTTTTGGCAATTTATTTATTTATTTTTTTTTTGGATTCATTTTACTGGTCATATTGAACTGTTTTTATAGATTGTCTTACATTATATAGTGTGATCTTTGGCTCATGGTGTCATATTATCCACTTTATTTCAAGTCACTAAGAATAAAGCTAGTTTGAGTCAAATGTTTGAATTCTCTAATGTATTAAAATATCAGATGGGATCTTTTATGGTTCTTAGGTCTTTCTGTATCCATTTTACCATTAATGAGAATTATTTCTCAGATATGAACTTGTGATCCATTAAGTAGGTTGTGTAACTATTTGTTTGACTGGGATTTTTATGATCTATTGAATTATTTATTTTGACCCAGTGTGTTTGGATGGGGCTTTCTGCTACATAATTTTTTTTTTGTGGGTAATTTTGTTAATGTTGATAACAACATAACATGATTTCTAGCTACCTTAGCATTGATATTCTGTTTATCTATAATGCAAGTGCAGAGGAAAAAGTTGTCATGGACAGTTCTGATGATGAAAATAATGGTGTAATAGAGAATTACAAAACGAAAGAACTGCCTCGCAATTTAGCACTCAATGGTACTAAATTTATAGATGAAGTACTAAATGGTCACAATGAACTTTGTCGAGAGAATTTTCGCATGGATAAGCAAGTCTTTTACAAGTTGTGCGATGTGTTACAAGCCAAAGGACTGCTACGCCACACAAGTAGAATCAAGATTGAGGAGCAGCTGGCAATATTCCTGTTCATAATAGGCCACAATCAACGGACTCGTGCTGTTCAAGAGAGATTTCGATACTCTGGTGAAACCATTAGTCGCCATTTCAACAATGTTTTGAATGCAATTATGGCAATTTCTTTGGACTTCTTTCAGCCTCCAGGGTCTGATATCCCCCCAGAAATCCTACATGATCCCAGATTTCATCCCTATTTCAAGGTAATCCAATACTAAACTTTCGTTAGCATGTTGCTTCTGGAAATTAAAGTCATCTTACGGTATCTTCACTTAGGATTGTATTGGAGCAGTAGATGGCATTCACATCCCTGTGATGGTTGGTGTTGATGAGCAAGGCCCATTCCGCAACAAGAGTGGATTTCTTTCACAAAATGTTCTGGCAGCTTGCTCATTTGATTTGAGGTTCCATTATGTTCTCGCTGGATGGGAGGGTTCGGCAGCAGATTGGCGTATACTAAGTTCAGCACTCACAAGGCGTAACAGCCTGCACGTTCCCGAAGGTATTGTGTATGTTGCATACATTTTCACCACCTCCTAGGTTTTTGTGTAGGCATTTAAGATTTTTTATGATGTAGGTAAGTACTACCTTGTCGATGCCAAGTACCCAAATATGCCGAGTTTCATAGCCCCATATCATGGCGTTTACCCCTTGAATGAATTTCCAAATGGTTTTCATCCACAAGATTCCAAAGAGCTATTTAATCATCGGCATTCATTGTTACGGAATGCCACCGATCGCATCTTTGGGGTCTTAAAAGAACGTTTCCCTATTTTGATGTCGGCACCACCCTACCCGTTACAGACCAAGGTGAAGTTGGTTGTAGTAGCATGTGCCATACATAATTACATCCGGAAAGAGAAAAGGGACGATTGACTCTTTAACATGTACGAACAAGAGATTGGGACACAAACAGATGAATCAGTGAAGCCGGTTGAGGTTGTAGAACCAATGACATTGATTGAGAGCCCAGCACTCGATATTACTTTTGAAGAGGGACAATTAGATATGGCTTCACAATTACGGGACTCGATTGCAGCTGAGATGTGGAGTGACTACGTGCTTGATCTATCAACCATGTAGTTTATTTAATGCTGTTTTACTCATACAGTATTTGTTCCAAATGTCTATTAAGACAAATCTGTATTTATTTATTTTTTAGTTGATTTTGACTGTGAAATGCTTTTCCTTTAATCAACAAATATTTATTTGGCAATGTCCCTCATCCCTCCTACAAGGTAAACTTTCAAAGTTTATTTAAGGGATTGATTCAACATGTCCTGTTTGCAGTTTGGAAGAAAAAAATTGGATCATCTCTCTTTTGGATGTGAGCTAGCTCAAGCTGTTTGGTTTGGTTCCCTGCGGATACGTGAGCAAAATAATCATTAAAAGAGTGGATTCAAAGCTGGCTTTCATCCCCAATCACACTTGATAATTTTAAAACCTGACTTTAATTCTGTGATATATTTGAAAAAGTATAAACAAATTGGCTTTTGAAAAAGAAAAGAAAAACCAATTTCTACACCTCACATCATTCAAAGTAGAGTCTGACGAATATGTTCAAGGCTAAAAGTCAAGAAAATAGAGGGCTGATTAATGGGGGCGATATCCTCTGCGACGGGGGATAAATGAACCGGGAAAAGCCATCTCAATTGGGCGCCACCGCTAATCCCGGCCCCACCGCATGGCATCGAGTATGGTAAAGGAAACAGACAGAATAGAGACCTTGACGGCGTTTTCCCTTTTCCTTCTATAAATGATGGAGACCTTGACGGCGGCAAATGGTATTTTATTATATTAATAAAATAATATTAAGATGCAAACGTCCGTTTGGTTGCCGTTTGCAATGCGTCTTTGTGCTTGACCAACGTGGCGCCGTTCGTTTGGTGGTCAGTCGCGGCTCATTTATCTTCCATGGCAGAGGATATCACCCCTGATTAATGGGCAAAGGGAAGGTTCATGCCGCAGCAGCTATAGCTACAAATGCATGGATAAAGGTGAATCTAAAGTATTGCATGCATGTTCAGTCGAGTTTGTTCAACAATATAGGTTAAAACGGGTCATATATATATATATATATATATATATATATATATATATATATATGCAGGTTTTTCTCTGGATTACATATTGGATTGAATTCAAACATTAACCCAGCAGATTAAATGGTGATCTGAGGAGGAGTCCATCATTGCTTTACAATAATGTCAGAAATCTAAGGTCACAACCATTTGATTTCACTTTATTTCATGTTAAAAAATTCACGTAAGCCTTGAGGCCATTTACCCGATTTACCCAGCGTGTACAAGAGACAGGTGTCCTCGTACCCTTAGGACAACTTAGTCAGGTGCTTTAAGAGGCCTGGCTGGATACATAAGTATCAAAATAATTATAAAAAAAATCCCGAGTGTACGAATCCGATGATTAAAAAAAATAGCCATATATGGAAATATGTATACAGATCAAGTGGTAAACTTTTATCCTAACCTGTTAATTTTTGGTCTTGGAAATTTCCTATCAAAAAATTGTTAGTCGCATATTTG
>JAOXJP010000006.1:7087034-7113914 GCA_025762735.1 Platanus orientalis | reverse complement strand
AGAATCAACAAGGCTCTAACCTCACTATCAAAATTGATTCCAACCGAGGTTAATTTGTTGTAACTGTATTAAACTCGTTCAAGTGTTCTATCATAGTTCCATCTTCCGTCATTTTATATTAAACAATCTTTCATCAGAAACACTTTGTTGGAAGCTAATGGTTTTTCATATATTCGACAAAGGGTTGATATCAAGTCTTCTATTGTTTTCTCATTAGAAATATTAAAAGTTACCTACAAAAATAATGAAAAATGAATCATACCTAGGGCTTTACAATCAAGTACTTCCCAATCTGCATCTGACATTATCACTGGTTTTTTGCTTTTTTTCCCCAAGGGATTGATAGAGATTCTCCTGGTATAGGTAATCCTCTATCTGCATTTTCCAGAAAAAAGTTCATACCGTTGAATTTTTCAACACTAAACCGTAAATGTTTTTCCACCATTGTTATTGTCGTCATTGTTCTTACTTGAACTAAACCTCGCTCTGATACCTATTGTTAGGATCATTTTACATTCTTCGTCTCAGAAAAAACAAAATGCAATAAAACAACAAGCAAAACAAAGAAAAAATCACCCACAACACAAGATTTACGTGAAAAACCCCAATTTAGAAAAAAACCATGGAGCCATAGAGAAAACTTTCACTATCTAGAAAAAACATGTCAAAGACGATTTACAATTTTCAGAACTTCTTCCTCCTTGCATATAATCCTAGAAAGAAACATATAAATGCCCCAAAAAAACCTATTAGATATGCGGATACGGTTCAAATCCAATCCGTTACATTAAAACATAAAATAAAAAACAGGTCAAAAAAATTTCCCTGAAAATTTCCATATTTGGGTTTTTCTTCGAGTTGTATCTAGGTCAGATTAGGGTTCAATTCAAAATGCTAACCCAATCAAACTTCACACATTATAGTTTAATGTGTTTTATTTTTATACTTTTTACCATCCCTCCATTAAAAAATGATAACCCAAACAAATATCATGAAGAATAAAAAAACTAAGATTTCAGGCATGGTTCCTTCACCAGAAGGATATTAGAGAAAATATATTAGGGAGATGAGTTATATTAAGCCATGAGATGCAAGTGTTTGAGTTATCAGAGATTGACAGCTAGTATCCATCTACTAAGTCAAATTGAATATGATGGATATCTAAACAAAAACTATAATCATAGGATTAAGTCTTTAGTGCTTATTTAGAAGATTTTTGTACTTCTCATTATTACTTTATTGAGGTAACCATAAAGTGAGTTGTATCATAGACATTCAAAATCCTTGAATTCTATGAATTTATGTTAGGCATGGTGGTTATAGAAATTATGAATGAATGGATGAATGTTAATTTTAATATAAGACCATATTGAAATTTAACCTACTTAATTTCCAAAGTCACTATATATCAAAAGAACCATCTCAAATTCTCGAAGCAATCCAAATCAGTTAGCCTTTTCAACAAGGATTAAGACTTCAGTCTCGACATGTGAAGGTTCAATTCAAAATCAGCTAGCATCAAACTCAACCTTATATTCATGGTAATGTATGATCATCAAACTAGGAAAAATAATATGAATGACAGTAAGAGCCAAGGATAAAATTTCAATGAGAAACTGCAATCAAATTCAAATGACAATTTCACTTCAAGGAGCGACAGCTCCAAAACATCAATTCAATGAGCGATAGCTCCAAAACTTCAATTCAGGGAGTGACAACTCTACAAGTTCAAGTTAAGGAGTCATAGCTCCAAAACTTCAAATTAAGTAGCACTAGCTCTAAAACTTCAATTTAATTAGAGAGCTCCCCAACTTCAATTCGAGTGACAGCTTCACCACTTCAAGTTAAGGAACGACAGCTCTAAAACTTCAAGTTAAGGAGCTCTACTCCACCAAAGCTTCAATTCAAGCAGTGACAGATCTACAACTTTAAGTCAAGGAGCGACAACTCCAAAACTTCAATTCAATGAGAGACAGCTACAAAACTTCAATTCAAGGAGCGACAGTTCTTAAACTTCAATTCAAGAAGCGACAGCTCCAAAACTTCTTTTCAAGAAGTGACAACTCCCCAACTAAAAATAAAAAAACTCCATAAGTTCAAGTCAATGACTGATAGCTACAAATCTTCAATTCAAGGAGTTTTGAACTCACAAATTTCTATTCAAGGAGCCCAAGTTCCAAAATTTCAGTTTAAACATGGAGCAATGCAATGCCCTCATCTGTGAGTTTTTTTTTAATGAATCCCCATGTGGTCAGTGTCAATTCAAGGAGTAACAATTCCACCTAATTCAAGTTGCAATGCAAAGCACCCATTTCAATTGAAAAGAAATTCCAATTGCGATACACAATCCTTCCATGTCCAAGACCAATTCAAACTCGAAACGATTTGGAAAAGGCACATCTATATAAACCAAATTGTACTTCTTGTCTTTCCCATACAATAGTTTCACTTTACAGCAAAGGAGAGGCATCTCTCAACAGCCAAATTTGGCTTGGCAAGGGCTCATAGTAATTCCTAGTCATCTCACTCAATGAGGCCTTGAACCACTTTTAGAGCAGCCACAGGCCATCCATCAGGCCCAAACACGTCCTTATTGATAGTAGAGAATCAAGTTTCAAAAATCACACAATAATGCATTTTTGTGAAAAATTCATTTTCATGGGAAAAACTATCAAATTGCCAAACATGGTCATAGCAAAAATGCATTTTTTAAAAATGTATTATTGCTCAAAAGGAAAGCATGTCAAACAAGCCATAACATAAAGTATAACATTCTTTGATACCATTCAAAATATCCAAACTTCCCATTCTTTAACAGACCCAAATGTCTATTTGTCAAAATATCAAACTGTCCCTAGGATTACATCACCTATAAATAAAATGATGCAACCAATTCAAGGACCTTCTCCTCTCTTCTAAACATAGAAGACTGCTTTCAAGGAATATTCAAAGGGAAATTCAGAGAAAATATAGAAAACTGAAGGAAGAAGAAAGGAGGACAAGAAAGAGGGAGCTCACTTGATCATCATCACCTCCCACTGTATTTCCTCGTTTCAATTTTGCTTCACATTAGCTTAGTTTCTTCTGTTAATTCTTTGTAACTTTATGCTCCGTTGAGATCCACCATGGATTTCACCCAAACCTAGGAAATCAAGAGGGTTTAATTGAAATCCATGGGTGGATGATCTCAATTATGTAAATTTTCTTTTTTTCTTTTTTTTCTTATTTGAATGCTATGATCATGATAAGATAGATCTATCCATGTTTTGATTGCATTCTCCATGATCTTTTAGAAATTTATAAATGTTCAAGTTCAACTTGCCGTTGGGTTTCATTTCAAAGTTTCATGTTTCAATATCTTTTGAATTTGATTAGATCTATAGTTTCGTTATCTTCTCCTAATATCTCAATACATATTTCTTTTATATATTGCATGATCATTTGTTTCATTTCAATTAGCATAGAATTTGTTGAATTTCTTCATTCAATTTGTGCAAATCATGCAATAATTTGGTGTGAATCACGATTGAACATATTCCTCTCATATTTGGGCAAAGCATGGCCTCAAACAAACCCATGGAATCAAACCTTTGAAGCACAATTGCCCCTAGAGGACCCCCACAGACTCGAGCATCACCATGCCAGAGAAAAGCTCTTAGGTAAAGCATTCTAGAGGGCCATCCTCCAAGTATTTTACCAAGTTATGGCCCTCTAGTACCCAAGAGAAAATCTTGGGTATGGCTCTTTAAAGGGTTATGCTAAAAAAAAAAGGAAAAAAAAAAAAAAAAGAGGGCTTTTGATTGCTTCAAATGTGCAATTCAGTTCCATGGTCTGATGAGATAAGTACATGTGCAATTCGATTCCGTGGCCCGATGAAATAAGTACTTTTATGGCTGGTGGACCAGGGGTGCTGCTATTATCGAACCCCTGGATCTAGATTGGTTAGACCATTTTCCTTACCCTAGTCTTGGGATTTTTTCTAGAGAATCCCCAAAAAAGGTGTCCAAACACTCCTCAATGACTGGTGGCAACTCCTTTAATCCCTTCAAAATGCATCATCGCATCAGTATGTCTTGCTTCCTCTATTCCACCATGGGACCGGATTCTCGCCTCCTCAAAAAGGCTGAAAATAGGGACACCGCAACCACAAAGTGGGGGCTGCCCAGAAACCCAATAATTTCCATTGAGAGAGTGGTATCAATGCGGAATATCTGTAGCGACTGACCCTGGAGTTTTACTGGGGCGTGCATCCAGGGTCAACACGTCGCCAGAATAGATGTAACCTGGCATGGGTTAACTCATTTGGTTGCTTAACAATGTATAACCTGGGTTAAGCTTCCTAAGTTAAATTTTGAGAAACCCAAATGAGAAAACCTAAGTTGCTGCATCAATAATTTCAACAGTTTAGATTCAATTATTAAGGGAAAATAAGCCCGTCATCACATATCAAAACAACAGGAAGAAATAAAGAGAGACATGAGTTCTGTGGCTCAATGCAAGTCCTTTGTAATGGTGAAGAGATGAATACCTATTTGTTGTTCTACAAGCCTAACATGCTTATTGGACCACATCTCTACCATCTTAGCTTCCTTCGTTTCTGCATCTCAGTACATAGCATTAAGTTGGTCTGTGCATTCAATCTCAATCCTATCAAGATAAGCCATCTCCTCCTTTCTCAAACACCTAATCTTCGCCTCCACCTCCTCCATCTTATTCCTATTCTTCTCCAACTCCAATTGCTACTCTAACTGGCTCAAGCGTACCCATTTGCTGAACCGGGAGGAACAAGGGTGGTTCAGACCAATTTCCGACGAAACAGAATCGTATCCGTTTGGCTCTAAAAAGGAGAAAGCGAGAGACTTACAGATGGAAAAGGCGATGAAATTATGAGAGGAAAAAGCGTTGAGATTTTGTTTGAGCTTTTGCGTTTTTCCCTCTCATTGGGTGATGGTTTGCTCAAGCTTCTGGTGAAATAAAACAACCTTTGATTGTTCCCCAAACAACAATGGTAAAAGATACACAGCTCTTTCAAGGGTAGGTCTACAGTTAGTATCCATTTCTCCTTGATGAATTTGAGCTATGAAATTCTTAGTTATTGTACGTTTCTGATAATCTGATGGTTTGATTTGGAAAAACAGAAGAGGCATGGGGGGCTGGGAGGCATGTGAAAGTCTTGAATCATTGGCGCCAGTTCTAGGCTTTGGAAAATGATCCAATAAAATGCTACATTAGTTATTCTTATGTTCTGAAAAGAAGAGTGGTAAGTGAAAGAGGTCATCCACTTGAACCTTTTGCCTTTTAAAGGGGCGTTGCTGTTGCACTTATGCGTTGCCTGCTAGCATGCTTCCTTTCTTTAGGTTTGAGAAGGTAATGAATCTTTTAGGTAAAGTAAGCTGCACCATCCAATTTCAGCTCCAAGCTGGACACAACTATTACTTGGACACAGTGGCAAGACACCAGATTCTCAGTTAAATAATGTTTTCCAACTAATTAAAAATCAATTTATAGTAATCATCAAACTGAGTCATGTGCCAATTCTTGCTCATTCGCAAAGCAATTTGCATTTTATTCTAAAGAATGGATGATATAGTTACAAGCATTAACATCATTACAAGACAAAATGAGGGAAAACCATGAACTTCGCCATACATGGCTATATACAACTCATATTTAGCGGTCCCTTTATGGTGATTCACATGTATTTCACTTACTACATGGAGTATAAGACTCTTTAACGTTTCATCATCAGCTATGCTGGGATCATTTCCATTGGTGGCTGTATTCTCTTTGTTTCCTCTTCCTCTTGCTTGTTTTTTTTTTTTTTTTTTTCCAATAAAATCTTATTCATCAAAAAAAAAAAGAAAAAAAAAAAGAATGTACTTTGGGAATGTCATATGTGATTCAAACCAACATTGCACCTTCGTAAATTAAGATGGCCATATAAACAAACACTAACCCTGCTGCTTCCCTGGTTGCTGATAAGGATCGATCCAACATTTGTCGTCCTTCACTGCTTTTCTCCATCTATTCTTGAAGATCTCTAGTTCAATGTAGGACTGTCTCCTTACCTACAAAATAATTATTCCTTATCAGATTGCAAGTAAGCTGAACTAGTAAGGGACCAATCCCTTCAATAACCTAAGGGGAAATAAAGAGCTCTGACCACAATCCAATGGTCATGTGCAGGGTGTTACCACCTGCTCAAGGAGCAAAGCTGTTTGGATGGCACCAAATATAAGCACCATTTGACCACAATCAGACAGCAATGAAAGTCGAATGCAGCTATATGACAATTTCTATTTTTTGCAGCTAATCATTTCCCCAAGTAAAATAATGCAAAAGAATAAAGGTAGAGGTTTCTATTGCAACTGCCTATGGCACTTGACAAAGAAAATAATGTTTCATAATAAAAGGTTCATTTTACTTACTGCAAATCTATCATTATTCACATGGGACTCTGACGGTACCTGCAAGTTCAAATATGTTGGATTCTTAGTTTGCACAAACAGGGAATGTAATGTGTGGTATACTAAGCTTAGAAATTATACCTGTGCTCCTGGATTTGATAAATGGTTAGTTCGAGAAGCCTGACTAGGTGCTTCAGAATTAGTCTGCATGAATGATCATAGGTAGCAATAAGCAAGTAAACAAAATTTTCAGATTTAACACATTAATCATTCAAAAGATGCAAGTTTAATCTGATTAGCACATCAATCATGATTCGGACTTTGGCATAAACAACAGTAGAATCCATTGATGGGCCACATAGGAGATCAACATACTTGAGAGAAACACTCATCACACCTGGGAGTATAATTGATCAATAAGCAAGAGAGAATTTCAATGGTTAGGATCTTTGATCAACATCTGGATACACACATCTCTTAGGAGAAGCCCATCAAGTTTCAGAGATTAATGAAAACTACTGAGCTTTTTCATCTGGTCTTTAATGTGCAGATCACCTAGGAGAAGCCCAACAAGTTTCATAGATTAGTGAAAACTACTGTAAGCTTTTTCATCTGGTCTTTAATGTGGACCCTTCGAATGCTAGGCTGTCCCTCAAAATGGCCACAGATCAAATCTAAGTTACTCAGATTTGATTAGGACACAGTATTGACACAGCACAGATACAGAATTTACACTGAAAATTGAAGTGTCCAACATGGATATAGCACCCAAAAGTGTCAGGGCACCTAAAGATAACTAGCACAAATTTTGGAAAGTCGAAGTGTAATGGTATGGATATCATACACGGGATTGTGGTAATTGATCCATTGGAAAAATTGATGTAGGACAACTAACCACTTGCTCTAAAAGCTCAAACTGATATAAGGAGGCAAATCATTCCCTTTATTATAGCCCAGGCTAGGCCAAGCCGTTGGCCAAACCCTCCTTTGTGGACCCCAACTCACATGGGTCCTACCTCACACAAGTCACCTATCTCTCATGGCTCACCTCACTCCGAGTGTACCCTTGTTTCACACAAGCTGCCCCACTCAAGCCCAATGTGAAAATGTTCTTGCATTAATCACCCCCAATGAAGAGTTTCAAAGACGAGACCCACTACTTTGATGTGGGACGACTAACCACTTGTTCTAAAAGCTCGAACTAATGGAGGAAGGTGAATCAATCCCTTACCTTATAGCCTTGGCTTAGCCAGACTGAACCCTCCTTCATGGGCCCCACCTCACATGAATCACCTATCTCCCACCATGGTTTAAAAAATTGGTTGATTTGGCCTGGGATCAGTCCGATCGGATCGAGGTCACCCAACCCTAATCCTGAATCTTAGGTCAGATCGGACCCGGATCGGCTGGATCAGATCGGGATCGGCCTTGGATCGGTATGCCGGATCAACCAAATCAGCCTCAGATCAAAAGGATTTCCCAATCCAAGGCAAATCGTCATTTTATGCCTTTTAATCTCGGATCGGACGATCTTTGAACCAAACATGGATCAAATTGGGATATGGTCCGATATTTTGATCCATGTCTCCCATGGGTCGCCCCACCCCGAGTATGCCCCCATCTCATACAGGCTGCCCCACATTGAGCCCGATGTGAAAATACCTCTGCATTAAGAATAAAAGAACATCTCTCAAATTTGCACAACTAAATATTCCAAGAGATTCTGACATTCCAATCAGAATCCTCTTTTGGATGATGATAAAATACTTGAAAATGGTCCATATTAATGAGAGAAAAACCATTGTTCTAATCATTAGGATCATTCATGCAAAATCACTCTACGTTGGTGTCCAATCCAATCCGACATTCTACAATTTGAATGTCTCTGATTGATGACCACATGGTACATGTATGGCATTCACCCCACTGCTCTGTGGTCATCCCAAATGCAATCACTTCATTGAAAGTTCAAATTGTCCCAATCAATGCGAATTTCTGATTGTAGCTAACCTGGGATATGAACTAATATTTAAGTCTTGCTTGACAAGCAGACACATTCACAGCTTTGTAAGTTGAGTATATTGGCTTTGGAACCTAAAACATCACATTGAGGCTAACCCTTTTTTTTTGGCAATGTGCAGAATGGTAACAGATTTCCATGGTTAAAAACTATAAAAGAAAGGGATTATCAGGACAAGCCCTTCCTTGAATTCACCATATCCAAATGTGGTCAAATTGAAGAGATAGATAGAATTGTAAGACGAGAGTAAAGTAGAACAAGTTATAAATTAAACTACTGCATACTAAGTAAAAGTTGCGTACACACTCTCATTTTTTGGCAACTACATTATTTATTTGACCTTCATTTGCATATAAACACAGAACAGGTATAATAATATGTATTTTGAATAAAAAATATAATAATAAAAGTATTATATGATACTCTTTTTTTTACTTAAGGTGTACAATATCTCCAAAAAAAAATAGTGATTTGTGGATGAAAGCCAAGTCTGCATATATATGCCGGACATTTTTTGTGTGGAAGAAAGCCATTTCAACATACATAAGTCTGACACTAAATTTCATACTGTTATTTTGTTTGTTACTGTATCCTGTATATCACTCAGTCTCAGAAAGTGCATGATGCATGATATACCTTGATGGTACCAGAGTCCAAAACCTGGTATTCCCTGTTGAGTCTTTCCTGGGTACTAAATGTCCTATATAATTAACCTCACCAGATACCAATAACAAGTCAGAAAATAATCCAAGCTGAGATAGAGGCAACACCAAGGTACCAAGTATAATTTTAAACTAAAATACTATCGCTAGTCATATGAATGATTTAACAACTCCAAATATTAAACCCAAAGCTTAATCTCTGTCAAGAAATTTGTACCTGACAGGGAAATCAAATTTGTTACCTTATTTTCATCCAACCTCCCAAGTGTTGGAAGACCCTGATGAACTATGTACTCAGAGTCCACCACCCCAACATTATTGGTTCGATCACCCTGCCAAAAGAATGCCTTAGAAATCAGCAAACATGAGTAAGAGATGTTCAAACACAATGAAATACTATGATTTGAAAAATTGCCTGTGCACAGTAACCGAGTTGCATGTCCAAGCCCCATGCATGGATCAAGTCATTCTGTGAACAGAATCAGAGATTAAGAACTATAAAGGTTAACAAAGGTGTGCTCTTGACTTGGAAACTATATTAACTAGTTGGTAAAAGAGAAAAGAAGCTTGCTAAAATTTGACACACTACAATAAGAAAGTTTCTACCCGATATTTTGAACTTTTCACTATGCTCTTAGATTTAGACCAACTAATTAACCTGAATCAAGCTGCCCCTATCTCTCTATTTGACCCTAAATACAACCCCAGAGCCATTTAACCTTTCAGTGGATGTTAACAACTTAACCTAATGTTAGAGTGAACTACCAAAAGAGAAACTGCTCTTAATCTTTTTTCATTCTTGTCTGACAATGGCAGCAATCAGTCGGGTCAGGTTGAGTTAGTGTTTGACTTGGTTTTGGCATTAACCTATCACCAAACTGCCAAGCTGAGTGGGCCAACACAAACCCGGGGCAAAAATGGGGCGGGTTAGCTGGATTGTTCAGTCATTGGTTGGTTAAGGTTTGGGTCAATCCAGGTTCAACCCAGTGCTCACAGTCCCAACCCATGCCTCGACAGGGTTAAAATGGGTTTTGACCCAAAAATGAAGAAAAACACTGCACTTTCCAGCGTTTTAGCCAGGTTGGGTCAAGAATACATCTAACCTTTATTCAAAAACACTGCCACCCATTTTGCTTAAGACAAGCCTATTAACTAACATATTAGAGGTGCCACACCTGGATCATATACCACGCACATCGCCAGGCTGCTCGTGAGAATGCAGGAGCCATCACTTCTATCCACCTGTAACACAGATTTTCTTTTTATGAACTATATAAAATAAAATAACTTCTGTCTTTGATGGCAAGAAATTTACTTTTAATACTAATGAACATTTCTTAGGAAAAGAATTAAAAAGAGAACTTTACCACTGTACTTCTTACATAAATGAACTTTTCAGAAGAAAAAAATTAAACAAAGAACATTACCCAGTGCATGGAGGAGCTGTACTGTTGTCATCACATTTCTTCCCACCACTATTTTTGTAAATCCTTCTGTTGACATAAAGAACAAAAACCAATTGAAGTGCATATCCAAGAGCACAGAGCTAGGACATGTGTGGAATTTATTGCAACTAAAGTCACTAATGCAATCAATCAAAATGGGTCCAATATACAGTCCAAGTACCCCAGACAGGGTTAACTGCAGAATTTTCACACACTGAGTAGTTCAACCTTCAATGTGTACCATCTTGAACATCTCCTAGTTCAAAAATTAACCTCATCAGTTGATTGCAGCAATCCAACATATAGACCTGTATCCAGACCATTCTCCAAAGTATTTTGACCATCTGAAGACTCTTGTAGATTGGATGGTTACAGTACTGATCAGGATGGTTATTGACCTAGGAAGTCTCCTAGGTTGAAAGTTTGAAACATTTTAATGGTAGCTCCATCTACATGCATGTGTGCCATGTATCCACAATCCTCATAGTCCATTAATTCTTTTATACATGGTAATTGCATTCTGTAGTACCAAAACTGTTGTTCTCTTCCTTCATGAAACTTCATTTATCCCAACAAGATATCAAAATAACCTGTGCACTTTTGATCTTCTCCCACGAGCTGTAATTTGATGATGCACCTCTGATTTAGCAGGATCAAGTGCTGGCTGTGATATCTCCAGGCCTTCATCTCTAATGATTGATAGATATCTGAACAAGATTAAATAAGTTATAAAATATCAATTGTTTGTAAAAAAAAAAAAAAAAAAATTTAAATACCATATCAGCAATTCTATAAAATAAGTTGCCATGTCATTAGAATTCTGTACAGGGCTGGGCCAGCCCTACCCAAGATATGGCCTGGAAAGGTCCGGTCTGAGATTAGGCCTGATGTGACCCTGGACCCAAATTTAAGGCAAGCAATAAGCTTGGGCCTTGCTCGGCCAACCCTGGCCCAGCCCAAAGCCTGAGGCCCTAGGCTTTACACATATATACACAGTTTTTTAAAATAATTATCAGTTTATGTATTCAAATAATAATTCTTTACATAGATTTATTTAAAAAATATTAGTTATGTATTGAAATAATGGATCTTGGGCCAGGCCACCCATAAAATTAGGTTGGGCCATGCTCAAGCCATAATGTCTAGGATTTCCTGGGCCCAGGCCTAGCCCGAGCACATAATAATCAATGATGGGTGATGGGGACATCAGGCCTCGAGGAGATTTAGGACTAAGCCAACATAGGAGGAGGAGATCCATCCTATTCATATGGTTTGATTAGAGTGGGGATTGTTCCAGAGCCACCTAGATAGTTCAGGGGCCAAACATTCTTGCAAATATTTACTTTCAGTCTTCTATTTATTTAGCACTTTATTTTATTTTTTTAGTTTTATTCAATTGTATTTTCATTTTATGAACTTTATTATGTCATATGGGACATAAGGGGACATCATACTGTACTAAGAGTGAGGCAAAGAGAAACAGAGACAAAATTACTAGTGTTCCAAGGGTATAATTGTCCATAGAGGTGGAAAGTTGGGTTTTTTACGGGGGCACCATTTTAGGGGTATATGTGTCATATGACACCAAAAATATGAAGCCCTAATTAGGGTAGGTGTGTGGGGGGCTTATAAGCCTCCTGGCTGCCTCCAAAACAAAATTTAATGAATAAAGATTGATTTTGGCTTATGTTCTTGGAAGTTGGAACAGCTAGAGGTGAAGGAGGTCTTCTTCTTCAACTTTAATGCTTCAAAGCCTGAAAAGGTTGTCCTCGGAATGAGGTTTGATGCTTAGGGTGGAGGCCCTTACCTATCTTGGTGTGTTTTTCATTGATTTGTAGATTATTTCATCTCTCTTGGAATTCTACAACAAGTTGTTCCAATTTTCTCATCAAGTGAGTGCTATTTCATGGGATTGTGCAAGATCTTCAAGTAAGTTTAACTTTTATTTAAAAGATTGGAATCCCAGCAACTTTCGGCAATTTAAATAAGGCTAAATCAGAATTTACAAGTGTGAGAACCTCCACTCAAGTTATGGAAGTTACTTCACAAAGATTGGATTTATGCCAATTCGAATTCACATAAAATAACCCACCCAGAATTTTGGACAACATTAATTCATCATTTAAAGAACTTTAATTTCACATGCTACAAGGAATTTGGTGATCCCATAATTTATGTTTGAGTTCATTATGATCTTAACTTACCTTTCAATGTACTGGACAACAATTTAAAACCCTGTTATAAGCCTTAACATAGCCACCAACCCAAAGTGTTCAACCCGGAATTTTTTGTGCAAATATGATCATCATGCCTACTTTATACTACTATTTAGAACTGCAGCCTTTGTTATTTTGCATGCCCATAAACCAGAATTAGACCTATCATAATATTCTAAATTGACATGCAAACCAACATTAAAAACCCCTCCCAAACAGTTAGCAAAATCTTGCTTGAAAAGTGTTTGATAATCATGTTTGTGTAGTTCAATTCTTAGCATTGGTGGTACATTTTATTGTATACTTGTTGGAAGTTTCTTTCCTTTTCTTTATAACTGATATTTCTACATGTTAGACTCTAAAAAACTGATCTAAAACCTGAAGTTAAGATACATACTGTTAAGAGTAGGAATCTAGCTTCTACCTTGAAGTTAAACTTCGCAATCTAGTATCTTGACTCCTCATATACATCACCCTAGTGTGCTTGTCCCGCATCAATGGGCCCAGTCCCAAGCCTACTAAGGCCCGGCCTAGAGCTAGCTCATGCACAGCCCTAAATGTCATATACGGCTAAGGCTTAAAAGCTATTTGATTCAAGTACAACAATTTGGTAATAGCAAAATGTCCTGAAATCCAATTAGACTTGCTGTTTTCATTGAGAGATTAAAAAAGAATTTAATTCTATTCATTCACTTGATATAAAAATAACCACTAAACATGTATGTTTGGAACCAATTTAAAGAGTCACAAGCATGGTTAGAAAAATTGGTTGATCCGGCCTGGGATTGGCCAGATCAGATCGGGATGGACAGTCTTTGATCTTGATTCCAGGCTCAGATCGGCCTTAACAACAAATCATGGGCAAATCGACCAATCCATAGTTGGATCGGCCAATCCTTCTGATCCAACCGATCTGAATATGGATCAAACGATCAGGCCAATATTGAGTCTGATCAAATGATCCAACTCACAGTTGCCTGATACAACCCAATATTAGGCGATCTGAGGCTTTAATATCGCCGAACTATCCCCATTTTCATTCTACTCATTTATGTTCCTCCCAAACCCAATTTCCCTCATTTTTTTTCTTTTTTTATGTGATTCTACCTCTTAATTCACTATTTTACTGATTTCTATAAGTTTTGTGAATCAAAAACTTGTATTTTGGCCGATTGAAAGAGGAGATTTTAAGATTACAACAACAACAAACAGCCTTATCCCAACTATTTAGAGTAAGATTTTAAGATTCTTACTCTAAAATCCTTTATTTTCGTTTTTTTACAATAAAAAATAGATCAACACATTTAGATGTTAGATCTACTAATTTATTGCATCGAAAACAAGATTTAAGTAGTGGTTTGTTGATTAAACCCATTTTTTGGTGAAAATATGTACTTTTCTGAAAATTAAAAAAATAATAATAAATAAATATATGTGATGTATATGATATAATAGACCATAGATTTATGGGTTTGAGAGCAAAACGCATTGATCTATGGTTGAATTCAATTTTTTCAAAAATATATATATTTTAAATAGTCCGAAAATTTAAAAAATGATTTTTTTATTGAATTAATAGTACATTATTTTATGTTACCCAAACGCAATCTTATAGTGTAAGATTTGTAGCTTATTTCATTACCTACATTTGTAAAAAATTAAAATAATTTCAAAATATATAAAAAATTAGGAAAAAGGGTGTAAACATATTTTATACAATATATCCATGTTTAATCAATCAAAATTTTATATTTTCATTTAAATGGTATATATTTACGTATAATGTATGTATTTTCATTTTTTAATTAGTGTTATGTAAATTGTAAAATGTGTATAGTTTATTAGTTTTATACTTTTATGTATTATGTAATATGTGAATATAGAAAGTACATAAAATGTTATGTAATGCATCAATGTATTTCTTTATATAGTTGTATGTCGTTTAAATTTGATTGGTATTTATTAGTTCTTTCTTTTCTTGTATTTTTTTACAGGTTTAGATAATAGAAATGGTTTTAAGTTCAAGTTCAACTAAGAAAGAGAGACAGCTTGATATTGGTTAGTTACATTGTGTTGTATTGATCGTATGCAAAAAACAAGTGACCTGTAATTGGTGCCCTAAGATCATGTGGGGGTATGAATAGATTCAAGTAGCACATTGACAACTCGATGGGAGATTTAGAACCATGCTTGCAAGTACCTAAGCAGTTGTGTTAGATATGCAAGCATACTTGAGAGAGGTTCAAAAAGAAAAATCTCTAAAGAAGAAACAAAAAAAGTTATTCTAGGAGCAACTTAGGGGGTCTAGTCAACATGATATTGAGGAGGAAGCCTATGGCTATGATGGTATGCATATGTTGGAGAGAGCAGTTAATGGCAACAATGAAAGTGAGTAAGAAGCCTATATATAGACTGAGGCAAGGAGATTCTCTATTTTTGATCTTCCTACTGGTATAAGAGAGATGAGTTCTCAATATCACCCTAAAGGGGGGTCATTACAGCCTACTTTTGGTATAAATGAGACTACAAAGAGCATATAGAGATAGAGATGGCACGTTATGAAAAGGAGAACCATATCTAGGTGGCAATCAGCCGGCGAGGGTGAGTATAGAAAAGAGGGAGCAAACTATAAAAAGAATTAAAAATATGTTAAAAAAAAAAGGGGAAGAGATAGTAGGGCAGTATGTAGGCGGATGGTGCATGTTGGCATCCCATTGTTTGCCACAGAGAGCCCATTCTTCTAAACTATGTGTGATTTTATTGCAGAGATAAGTCCAAAGATACAAGACTCCAACCCATATCAACTGACAAATAATTATCTGCTTAAAGAAGTAGATGTTTTAAAGGATTATATTTAAGATTTAAAGAAGAATTGGCCTAAATATGGATGCACCATCATATGTGACGGCTGAACTTTGAAGACAAGGAAGTCGTTGATAAATTTTATGGTATATAGTAATAAGAATGTGATATTTCACAAATCAATGGATACCATGGACCATCATAAAACAAAAGAGTATATATTTAGGCTTCTGGATAAAGTGGTGAATGAGGTGGGTAAAGAAAATGTTGTCTACGTTGTGACAAACAACAAAGCAGCATTTAAAGCTGCAAGGGAGATGCTAGAGCAAAAGAGGTAGCATTTGCATTGGATCCCTTGTGTCGTATGTTGTACTAACCTCATCTTAGAGAATATTGGGAAATTGAAGAATATAAAAGAGACTATTGATAAAAGCAAAATGATAACTAGTCTCATTTACAACAATATGCAAATTGCGCTGAGGGATCACTTGGTTTTCCCTAGAACACGTGGTTTTGGAGAGCCTATAGAGACATAAACATACTCTCTAAAGATGTTTTACTTAGGACATCATTTTAAACTTTATTGGAGGTAAAGATACGAAGAAGTCAACTATAAAAGAAGTGTGCAAATATGTGATGAATGCATCAATTTGACATAAAGTTGATGAAGTATGTTGAGTCACGGAACCTCTTGTAAAGGTTCTAAAGATTGTGGACCAAGATAAAAAGCTCACTATGCCTTACATCCACGAGACAATGGATAGGGAAAAGAGATCCATAGAGACCATATATAATCATAAAAATTATATCAAGATTATTGATGCAAAGTGAAATAAACAACTCCACAACAATTTACATGCAATGGGTAATGTTTAATTATTTATAGTTGCATGTTGTAGATAGATTTTTTTTTATTCTTTTGTTTTACATGTCAACTAACTTTATGTAATCTTATTTTGGCAGCATACTTTTTAAATCTGTAGTTTCAGTATATTGCTCTAGAGATGGGAATGAAAACAGATAAAATTAAAGGAACGAAGGTGATGATACAAAGAATTAAGAGGGATGAGACTAAATAAGAAGTTGTAATGAGAGACGTAAGTAATTTTTTAGTTTTGATTGACATCATAGCATGTCACATGTTCATATTTTTTTTCAGGTGGAATCTATCAAAGAAATTTAAATATTATTTATAGTTGAAAAAATTTATGTCTAGGGAAGGATTTAGGTCAAACATCTCCACCTTTGCTATGAAGAATTGTTAAACATGTATGCATGCTAATAAATATGTAAGTTTGTTCTTACAATTAAGTGTTGAGTTTTGTATAAATCTAACATATTCAACCCTTTTTATTATAGATGAGTGGTAGGACTTATATAGGGATAGGTGCCTGCTCTTAAGGATATCGCCCTCAAGGTCCTTAGTCAGCTAGCATAATCTTCTGGGTGTGAGAAACTGGAGCACATTCTCTTCAATACATTTAAGGCCTAAAAATAGATTGAAGATGTCGAACCTATATAAATTAGTATACTTACATTACAATGTGCTTGAAGGTTCGAAATTTATTTGATAGGCAACAAAATGTTGATTCCTAAAATCTCATCGAACTCAACCACATCTTTGCAGTTGATGATGTACTGGATAGTTGGATCCATGAAGAGAATCTAATACTTGATGGAAAGAGTAAAAGTTGGATGAGGGGATGACTATAGCAAGCGGCCACGGCTGTTGAGACTAAGGGTGGAGCCATCAAGATTTTGATGAGAGCTATGGTGAGATGCATACATTCTTTGTAAATCTAGAACCAATTGTCGGTGGTATAGTGGATGCAACTCAAGCAAGTGATGATGATGCAGTTCAAGTCCAGGAGCATACTACAATAGTGTAAAGTGATGAGCATAGTCCTGATGATGCAGATGATGACGCAATTGGTGCCACTGGTATGGATGAGGGTGAGAGTAGAGCTGGAGCTGGTTATTCTACCCCTTGCGGTTTTACAAAGTACGATAATTGGAATTACACAAAGGATTCTATATCCGAATGTTTCTAGAAAGAGGTGAATAGGATCTCTTATTCTTTCTTCTTAAAATTTAACTCTACTTATTCAATTACTTAGCTCATTTAACTTAGGATCCTATTCTATTTACTTTAATTTAGTTCTAGCTAATTTGACTACTTTAACACAATTATATAAACCAACTTAATAAACTATAGATGTTGAAGATCCAACAATCACAATAGCAAAAGTAATAGAAACAACTAAGAACACTCACACAAAGACAAGCAATTCATAGTGGTTCGGCAACCCTTCGGTCCCTACTCCACTATTAGAAAGTTCTTTCTTGAGTTATGTTGATTTTTATTAGGTTATTTCCCTATACTAGAAATATAAGAAAATCAACAGAACTTAAACTCAACTTATAAGTTGAGCGATCTTCCAACCGCCTGGCAAGTCCACACCAGTGACTCTGATGGACATGTCAGAATCTGCTCCCAGTGATTCCGATGGAAGTTAATGTGTCTAGTGACTCCGATGGACACTTCCGCTCGTTATTCCACACCAAAGTGACTCTGATGGGTATACATGTGTCCAGTGACTCCAATGGACATGCCAAGATGTGTGAATGAATATAATGGTGTCTTTGCACAAACCTTCATAGGTAAATATGTCAATTTATGCTTAATTTGATGGAGAGCACTCCCTCTTTGATATCAGAGGATGATTCAACAATTTAGAATGCTCTCCAAACTTTCCAAAAGGTTTAACTCAATTAATGAAAGCTAGATTTACCAAATTTTTAAGCTCTAAGGTCATCTACAATGGTTGCCTCAAATTTCCCATATTTTCCAGCTAAGAACTGATATTCACCGTTTTTTATCTTGGTTCTTACCTTTCCTCCGTTGAATCGTTGGGAGACCCATACTTTTATATAGTGTCAAAAACCACACTTAAAAGGCCCCTAACAGCTCTTTACAACAGTAAAAAAACTAACCGTTGTGAATTCCGAATTGAAAATATTTTGTATGATTTGCATAGTTCGATCAATCAAGTCACTTTCAATCGATTGAATGGTTCTCAGCCAAAACCTTATTCTGGTAGATCGATCCAAGGCCTTTCGATCGATCAAATGGTTCTCAACTCCGAGACCCATTTTGGTCGATCAATTGAGCTACTTTCGATCGATCGAACCTATCAGTTCGATATATTTTTACTTTTATGGCTCAATTCTTCAAGGCAACCTATGGGTATCCACCTAAGTTTATTGGCTTTGGTTTTTCCCATGATCACTTACCATCTAACTTTTTGAGTTAAATTACCATTGAAGTGTGTCGTTAGCTTCTTGAGGTACCCTACTATGGTTCTTGAGACATTCTTGCACTCTTCACTTGTAGTTTCACTATCTCTTGCCTCTATGGTCCTTGCCCATCCGGTCTTATGCAATATGCTTTTTAACTTTCTTTCCGAACTTAGACTCACATGATTCAATATTTACAATTACAATTGCATGCATGTAAAACTAGTACATTGCCACACAGGACCCATCTCATGGTAATCAATCTAAAAAGGCAACAGGTCCAAGTCTAAGGTTCCTACGGGCATCGAGGAGGTTCACGTCCTCCTCAGGTTTGTTCTGATGTCTTGTGGCTCTTGCCCCCACTTCACAGCAGTCACGTGAGGTTTAAAGGTGCAATGTATGAGGAGTAATCCTATAGCTGAACATACCAGTGTTCTTTGGAGTCGCCACCAACTCTGGTTTACTGGTGGAGTTGGATATCAGTCTCCTTTCTCGGAAAAAGGAAATCTAGACCCGAAGGTCTAGTTGTAGACTCCTATACCGGTCTAAGTCTTTAGAGATTCAGGTAAGTTGTTTTGTTGTAGTTGAAGAAAGTGTTAGGCACCATAACACACCCACCTTTTTAAGGTGGTTTTCTCAACATGTATGCCGTTACTTGTTATAAGGATGCACGCCTTTTAGATGTGAAATAATTGATCTTTGGGACCCTAGTGTTGTGTGATTATTAGAGCTGCATTTAAGATATAGTCTCAAGCTGGGACCCTAGTGTTGTGTGATTATTACAGCTGCATTTAAGATATAGTCTCAAGCTGCCTACATACTCAATCTCATGCGGTTTGGGTTCCAATAGTTTTATTAAGATCAAGTTGTATTTAGCTCTGGGGGTTGCATGTATGTGCATATTCGGTAGTTAAACATGCTTGACAGTGAGAGTGGATTAAGTGGATCATTTTAAGCCATTAAGCATACTTACCATGTAAACAAATTATCAAAGATGGGTTGGGACTATGGTGTACCAAGGGGATCTTTAGAGGAAAAAATACGTCCGGATTTGGTCAAGTTTTTTGTGCTTTTCCATCATGAACCGCTATGATGTGGATTAGAAGAGGAAGTTGACCTCAATAGACACATCATAGGCCACAGGGTTCTCAAGGCCTGGTTTTATAAACCTAACGCCTGATTTTGCCTGATTTTGCAAGCCTGACACCTGATTTAGCAGGCCTGATGCCTGATTTTTTTACTGTGGAGTAAAAATCAGTAGTAAGAATGTCCAACAGCCTGTAATGGTCAGCTTCAGGTCTCTATGGGTCTGATCAGTGTCTTAACAATCCTTAGAGCATGCAAAGGTTAAGATACTTAACAGAGGTTGGTCCTCATTACCATACACACTCCACATTCACACACATATATGCATACATATCAAGCAACCAAGATAGAACATATGCTTGAAACAAACTACAGGAAACAATGGAATGCATAACATAACCTATTCTAAGCACAGCCATACACATGAACAGTAATCAAGGAACCATAAAACATACACAAATTCAATCACAAGTAACATGTTAGATGATAGAGAGATAAGTGGTTCCACACTTGTACAAAAAATGCAGGACAATCATTAACATGTGTTTGATGACATGGAACTAATTTTAACAGATTCATCACACTCATATTAGGTGCCTACAATCAATCAAGTATCCAAAGAATGAAGGTGGTTTTTAAAAGGGCTGGAATCAAGAGCTGACGCCTGATTTTTAACTGAGACAAAAACAAGCATCCAAACAGTGGTGGGCCCATTCTTGGGCCAACTGCAACTCCTCTGTAAAGGACCCCCAGAGGACCCTTGTACTGGTATATGCAAACCTATCCTGGGTCTGGGAACCCAAGGGTTTTGCACAAAAGCAAAGAAAATGGGCAAACAAGCTTGACGTCTGATTTTCAATGCTTGACACCAAATTTAGAACCTGAAACAGCACACCAAAGGCCTGCTTTTTCATGCTTTTGGACCCCTTAGAGAGATCCAATGGGAGTGAAATTTGTCAGGGAGTTGGCCCAACCTCTTGTGTGTTTCTTACAAAAAAATTGGACAAACATGACATGCCAAATAATAATTAAAAATGTGGGAATGAACAATGTGCAAAAAGAAAAGTGACCAGGTGCAATGCATGCCCCTGCTATGTAGCCCCTTGTATGAGGTCTAATGAAGCCTTGAATGCCTCTTTTGGCATGTTAGGGAATGAAGAACAACAGATAGTATTAATGAAATTCTAAAACGATGTTATTAAACTAAAGAGAAAAAAGGTTGGATGTTACTTGAAAATGGGCTGACAGGTTGAAGACTTGAGCCTTCTCCTCTTTCTTTCTTCTCTTTTCTTCAAGTTTTTGGTCACCAAGATGATCCAAAAGTTCAAAAGTCCCTTGTGCAAGAAATTAGGGGGTTATTTATAGACTTTTAGATCCATTGGATGGTTGCCAAGTGGCCTTTAAGTGAGGTAAGCTTGCTGATGACATTGGGACCATGTGTCATGAGAGGGGTGGAACCATGAAGAGAGCCAACCGAATTCATCCAAGCGTCTTGGCTCTAAACCACATGAAAATGATGAGGTGGCCTTGGCCAAGGGATGTGTGACATGTGGCTTTGAATTACTTGCCAAAGATGTAATGTGTTGGCATGGACCAAGGAAAGGGTGACATGTGGCAAGCTTTGTAGGGAACCATGGGAAGATGACAAGTGTCTTGATTCATACCCACATGAAATGGGTGTGTTGGCACTAGCTAAGGGATGTATGACATGTGGAGCCTTGGAGAAGAAATAAATGAATCCTAGATGGAATGCATGGCCCCATGAGGTCCATGTGTCAAAAGCTTGTGGTGTAAAGTGGGGAGATCCATGAAGATAGGGACAACTGGACAAGTGTCAAAAGCTTATGGTGGAAGAAGGGAGATGAAAACAAGTGTCAATAACCTTGGTAGAGAAAGGGCGGTCCATGGAGATGGGAACAAGTGTCGAATGCCTATGGTGGAGGGTGGTCTAAAAGTGACACATGTCTCAAGTGATTTGTGTGGGATGACGGTGTGTGAATGAGGACTATGAGATGATGTAGAGAACATTGATATAAATGTGGCAAGTATCCATACCACATTCATGTGATTTGTGAGGTGTTGAAGGTAGCCAATGGGAGGCCACTTGTTATGGCCTCATGATTAATTCGAGTTAAAGGGTAGGATTTGATCTTACAATGACAAGGAATGATCTCCACATGACACGTGTTGAAGGCTGATGCAGTTAATCCATATAATGATGAAGTAAATGTAAATTTTATGAGAATTTGACTTGGGCCCATTTTTTAGTTTTTTGGCCTTTAATGGACGTGAACACATGGTCAACTCGGATTTGCGATCTGATATCTGCAAACTATCGCACATCTGACATCCGGGAAATCTAAGAAACTCCTGATTAGGCTTTAAGAAAGGCAAGATGATAAAATTGTTTGTTGGAGTATTCACAGAATGCATGCGGGTCGAGTTGCCGAAGGTGCTATAATAGACGACAAGTTGATCAAATATGTGTGCGAGGAAAAACATAGAAAACTGGCCTTTTTAGGAAAAGAAATTGGACTTGTCTAGACCAATTACATGTCTGACCAAGTTCGCTTTTGATCTTGTGATCTCTAGTGGTTGCAAACAGACAGTGCTTTTCGAGCCTCTCAGACATTCTAGTTACAATGCCGCACTCATAAGTGGATTCCGACATGAATTAGGTGAAGAACCATAATGATACAGTAACCCTGGGGATTCTCGCTTTCATTTCGGAGAGGGACAAAATAGTAAAATTGCCACTTGAGTTCTTGACATAAAATGCAACCCTCAGGTTTCATGAGACGTAGATCTAGTCTATTATTAATCAAGTATTTAAACAGGAAACTATTTGCAAAACCGTACTCCAGGGAATGCCATATTTTGGCTACGGCAGGGATTGGGAGTAGGTGGAGTCTACTTAGGAAATTTTTCGGGAAATGAACTCTCGAGGGCTAAAGAAAACCTGAGATGCAATGATTAACCATTTATAATTTGGATGTCAGTATAATCACCAGGGTGTCCTCGAAGGATGGGACCTGTCAAAAATGCTATACAAAGATTTGGGGAAAAGCACAAGTTCGGGGCAAGCTGGGTCTACTGAGAAAATTTTATGAGGGACTCTCGAAGGTTGAATAATTTAGGGGATGTTGGAACTGATTGCATATCTGTTGGGTGTTTGGGGAAGTTCCATAGATTCACCGGGAATTATGGTTTGTGTATTAAAAGAGAAACAGGGCTACAAGAATAGGAAGGGTAAAATCGTAATTTTCTAATCAAGAATGTTTTGTTATGGGAAGGCTTATGAGGGCTAAGAAATTACGATAACTGACTGTTTGGAAATTGGATACTTGTGGCAATTTGGTGAATCCCTAAAAATCAGGACTTATTAGAAATTGGTGTATTTTGAGGGGGGTGAAAATGTTTCTAGAAACCGAAAGGTTTGACCCAAGTAAGGTTTTGCACATAATTTAATATGTAATACCTTTGTGACCAATCTATCCACGGGAGACCTTAAGGGTAAATGCCTAACCTCCTAGAGTCCAAGTTCAGTCTTTGGTTGTTAGGATTTGTTGGTTGCATTTAGGTTTTTTATTATATTCAATTTGTTTATGATGGATCTTACCTAAGCCTTGGGGTTCATTTGGTATATGGGTTAGTCCCATTCTTCCTAAACTGGGGTTACCTAAGGTCTAATTCTAAACATAGCTTGAAGAGCATACAAGATCCATTTACAAACCCAAGTCAAAATTTGGGTGCTGAGAGTGTGGGCGAGGCCTCTGCCTCACAGTCGCATACGGATACAAAAGTATGCCATCGACATCGATGATTAGCTAATTCAACCCCCATTTGTGTGGCAACAGATCCCACCATCCATATGTGAAGAGCCTCCTCTCCAAGAAATGGAATCAATTGGAAACCTAATATTTAACTTCAATTTTGATCACTATTAAAGTCTGAGTCAATGCTAGAAGCAGATGTATGAGGTTAAGTAATAGTACCCAATCCCTAACTACAACAACTATCAGTCCCGTGATTCTGATCCTCCCCCTAATCCACCAAGATACTCATGGTGGTGATGGTGACACTTCACAGTCTCACATTCTCTGGTATCTTATCAATTCATCATGTTTATATTTTATATAATGACATCTCACTTCAATTTTTCATTTTTTATTAATTATCTACGATTTTATTCAATATTTCAGATTCTCTTGACTTCTATGCATCTAATATGATAAAAAATATATATGTTTATTTAAAATAAGGTAGGAAATTTGTAACTAATGTCATATATCTTTTCTAAATTTTTTACATTTTTTTTAGGGTGATCCTTGGACTAGCCAATCCACAGTGGATCGGCCGATCCTTTCAAGGATCCCCCGTAATGGATCGGTTGATCCTTCCAAGGATTGTTCGATCCAAACCTAGATCGGATCGGGATCGCCGGAGGCTGATCACAATATTTTGATACATGGTCACAAGTGCCTAGGTACACAAATGAGGCTTCAACATACTACTATTGTGGCATATGAAGACAATGGCATAATTTCAATTTGCACTAAGATTTCAACAAACTCATGGTAGTTTAGAAACTACTATAGAACTTCCAAAAAGATAGAACGAAATGGTCTCACCGGTAAGGACCATTTCCTTACAAAAAAAAAAGAGGTTGTCTAAAATCATAGAACCATATCAATATATAATCAAATAAATAAATATTTGAAACCCAAAGTAAAGCAAGTAAAACATCAGTATGAGTTATAGAGTTAGATTGCAGGAAGTAAAAATGAGTAATGTCTTCAAGAAGTACCCATCATGTTATAAGAAGGTAACTTTAAAGAGGATACTTAAGGAAACTGAGTTACTCATATACAATAAGGACACGACATTTTGAACTATCCAATACAAAGTTTACACTGAAAAATGGAATTGTATGACACAACACAATCAACCATTTCAAAGTATCCAAGTAACATGGTGATGTACGATATGTCTTGAGAAGAGAAATTAAGCATAGAAAAAGGATAAAGAAGAGAGAAAAGAGAAGATAAGAGAGAGAAAGAGGGTAGAATACTCGCCTCATGTGAGGGGTTGAGAGAAAACTTGAGATACCACACCCATTTCAACACACACTGTTAGGTCTTTTGTATTGTCAATGTCCATGCACAAAATAATGTAAGTACATGTAGTGGTCATGTAGTAGGACTTTATGTTGTAATTGTGTATGTTCATGTAAGTCCAAAAAGAGAGTTCGGGAAAGCACCATGATGAAGGACTCGAAGCCGGGATCACCATGAAAAAGAGACTCAAACATCATAGAAGAATTCTAAGTCTCAAGTGTAAGCTACCTCAAGGAAGTCAACACCTAGAATTTAAAGGTAAACGTAGCAAAAATTTGTAAGTAGGAATTGAGATTGAACCTAAAAAGTCAACATATACTTTGAAGAGTGATATACATTAACCAAAAACCCTAGGAACATTACCCAAGACTAGACCAAAGAAAAGACCAAGAAAATGAAGAAAGAAGACCCAAAAGGTTTAGACCAATGATAGATCAAAATTGCAAAAGAAATTAAGTAAAAAGGTTTTGAAAAATGGTCTAACTTAAAACCGTCATAACTTTTGGTCCCGACGTCCACTCGTGGCCCATAAGTACTTAAAACAAGCGGAATGGAACGAATTAGTTGAAAATGATTTTTTTTAAATTAGGACCGGTCCCAAATTATGTAGGATCGTTCATGTAGGACCTATCTTTAAAAAACTAGGACTGGTCCCCAACGGAAAAAATTAAATTTTGAATTTTACAAGTTGACATAATGGCTAGTTTTTTTATTGTTGTAAACTAGCCATTGGGGGACAAACTTGACCTCTCTAAACCTCTATAAATAGGGACTTGAACCCTAAGAAAGGTAGAGAACAACACTTATGCATACATCGTCAAATTCTTGAGAAAGAGAGCCAAAAGTGTGAGCCAAGAGCCTATGAGTTAAATTCTTGTTGGCCAATGACCTTGGAATTGTTCCACCATAGTTAAACCCATTCAAGGTCAATTGTAAGCTTCCTAAACCTTTGTAGTTAAATCTTTTGGGAGCAATAAAGGTGATTATACAAGTCAAATTCACTTATACAAGAGGCATTATGAAGAACGAGGATTCTTTCGTCTACAACAAGTTGTAGCCATCGTTGGAGTCACTAAAGGCGGATTCTCTACCTTTATCGGAGTCACCAAAGGCGTTGTTCATAGAGCACTTACCGGGGACACCAAGTGGGAGTTAGTTCATCAGAGTCACTAGATGGAGTGTGCCCACCAAAGATACTAGGAGCACACTTACAAGGGAGTGGATTCTCTATTACTTGTAAGTAAATTTCAAGTTTATTAATTTTCATGTAATAGTTTAGGAGAACTATTAATAAAAATTAAATAGGCTCGGGTGAGCCATTTAGAGAGTGGACGTAGCCGAAGGGCCGAACCACTATAAATTTGTGTGTTGTGGTTTGGTTGTGTTATTCTATTTTGTGTTTATACAAATTAACCCAATATACTTAAGTGACTTCAACTAATGTTAAAATTAATAAATAATTAATTTAAACAACCTTAGGGAATTTATCAGCCCTGCTACCACTTTGCTATAGGTAACACTATAGTGCATGACGGAGCCCCGTGGTCTATAATAAAATCAAAGAAAAGCAATGTACTTAATTAAAAGAATTTTCACTGCATATTGATTAAAAGAAAATTAAGTAAATTAATTAAGTAAATTAATTAGGGCTAAATAAATTATTTTAAAAGAAAATGTTATTGAAAATAATTTTTAAATATTTTATAAAGATCCTATTCACCCTCCTTTTAGGATCCATTTCGGGAATTTCAAAAATAACTAACATAACAACTTAGAGAAATACAAACCCCTCAGGTTTAAGGACGAGTCTGTAAATATGAACAACACT
>JAOXJP010000006.1:7063813-7075264 GCA_025762735.1 Platanus orientalis | reverse complement strand
AATCCTCATGATGAATAATCCATCAAAATCGAAATTTTGAACCTTAGATAGGTCTAGAGTTCAAACCTACATCTCAATATTTTTTTTTTATTTCATGAGCCTGCTTGAAGCCTGGCCTGAGGCCCAATCAATTAATGAGGGCTGAACCCAAACCCCGGCCCGAGCCCACCCCTACGGGTCCAAACCCTAGCCCAAGCCTGGTCTATAATTTGAGAGCCAGGCCCGAGCCTACCATGGCCTAGCCCAAGCCTGGTCTATAATTTGAGAGCCGGGCCCAAGCCTAGCCCATGCCCATCCCTAGTTATGCAATGTGTACCAAACAGTCCTATTAAATTGTGAGGGTGAATCGGGATTAGGGGTGGCAATGTTTGACGCAACCCGTGAACCCAACACAAACCCAACACGAAATAAGTGGGTTAGGGTTGATTGTAATATGTTTCGGGTCAAAGTGGGTCAACTTGCTTTGAAACAATTAATAAATGGGATGGGTTTGGGTTGAGACATAAAATTGTACACCCTTCACTTGACTTGACATGAATCTAACCCACTAACATGAATTACCACATAACCCGCGACATGAACTCAACACGAATTAAGTAGGTTAGGGTAAATGTGTTTCGGGCAAAATGGGTCTACCTGCTTTGACATGATTAATAAATGGATTTGGGTAGGGTTGAGCCATACAGTTGTATCCCCTGATCTCAACACAACACTAACTTGGCCCACAAACACGAATTGCCACCCCTATTCGGAGATACTTGATGAATTGGCATGCTAGAGGCAAATGGGGTCCAGAGAACAGAAAATCCTCTACTGCGGCTTGCTAAGTTGGTAAAGTCTGTGGGTCTCATACCACAACCTAGGTTCAAAACCAGCTTCACCTACTTATATATATATATATATATATATATCTGCTTAAGGTGTGGCATTGTCTTACATAAATCAAAATATAAAATTTGATGGGTATTTTCACTTTTTTTTTTAATTGTGATTTTTTTTTTTTTTTTTTTTATTTAAATTTTGGTTAAATGTTGCACTGAAGGCGATACTAGACAATGCCACACTTCTATTACCGAGGGAAAAAAACAAAGGGACAATCCCACGCTTCAAACTGCAGTAAAAGATTTGTAGATGGTCTGGAGTAGTTATTGACCGTAGGATTGTGTCAAAGCACATCAAAAGGTTAGAGGCGCAGAAGAAAGCACTCCTTTGACATCCCGGAGGCAGACGGTACGGGCCTCTACTTTTCTCGTTCCTCAGTTACGCGTCAATCATGCGAAGATCCGAACTTTGATCTCTCTGATTGGGAAAACATGGTCCCTCGAAATGCTACTGCAATCGCACCTCCGTTTCAACATCCCCTACTCCTTCAACCAGCTCTCTGTTCTCCTTCTTCGCTCTCATTTCTCCTCTCTCTGCACGGACATCTCGCACCCACAAAGCCCGCCGGTTGCCTCCACATCTTCCTCCCCATGGTTCCCAATCCTTCGAAGCTCCATTGCCCAGAACGACTTACGCCAGGGAAAGTGCGCGCACGCGTGCATCATAACATCTGGCCGCAACGGCGACCGTTTCCTTACCAACAATCTCATCAACATGTACTCTAAATGCGGTTCTCTTTCCTACGCCCGCCACCTCTTCGACCAATGTCCTGACCGAGACCTCATCACATGGAACTCCATACTTGCTGGATATGCACTCTCAGCCGACTCTGAGGATGATAAAATCGAAGAAGGCCTAAACCTTTTCCGCCTTATGCGTAAGGCTGTTGTTCCAACCAGCAAGCTTACATTAGCGCCAGTTCTTAAGCTGTGCTTACTATCTGGACTTGTCAGTGCTTCGGAAGCTATTCACAGTTTTGCAGTAAAGATTGGTTTGGAATGGGACGTGTTTGTGTCGGGAGCTCTTGTTAATATATACTCAAAGTTTGGACGAGTCAGAGATGCACGCCTGTTGTTTGATGGAATGCCGGAAAGAGATGTCGTGTTGTGGAATGTAATGCTTAAGGCATATGTGCAGTTGGGTCTTGAAGAAGAAGCATTTATGCTCTTTTCGGAATTCCACCAGAGTGGATTACGTCCAGATGATGTCAGTGTGCGATGTGTCCTTGGTGGCGCTTCTGAAGTCAATTCCGCTGAAGTTAAGAAGAATGTGGAGCAGGTTCAAGCATTTGCAATTAAAACATGTTCATTTAGTTATGATTCAGATGTAATTTTGTGGAATAAAACCATTTCTCAGTACTTCCAGGCTGGTGAAAATTGTTGGGCTGTTGAATGCTTTGTGGAGATGAATAGATCAAACATAGGATACGATAATGTGACATTTGTTGTTGCTCTCGGTGCAATTGCAGGTGGAAATGATTTGCAATTGGGGGAACAGATTCATGGCATGGCTGTAAAAACAGGTTTTTATTCAGGCATTTCTGTTGCAAACAGTCTCATTAACATGTATTCAAAGATGGGTTGCTTGGATTATTCATGGTGGGTCTTTGAGGAAATGGAAGATTTTGATTTAGTTTCATGGAACTCAATGATATCAAGTTGTGTGCAAAGTGGTTTGGAGGAAGACTCAGTTAGCCTTTTCTTGGGTCTATTACGTGATGGCCTTAGACCAGATCAATTTACATTGGCAAGTGTTTTACGGGCCTGTTCCATGGTCCCTGAAGGTCCCCAACTTGGTAAACAAGTTCATGTTCATGCGGTAAAAACTGGTAATGTTGATGATGTTTTTGTTTTGACAGCACTTATTGATGTCTATGCCAAGAGTGGATGTATGGAAGAAGCAGAGTTTCTCTTTAATAATGCAGTTGAATTTGATTTGGCTTCTTGGAATGCAATGATGGCTGGGTACATAACAAACCATGATGGTCAAAAGGCACTGAATCTCTTTTCTTTTATACAAATGCATGGGGAAAAGCCAAACCAATTTACAATAGCAACTGCCATTAAGGCCTGTGGTTGTTTGGTGGTGTTGGAACATGGGAAACAAATTCATGCCTATGCAACAAAAGTAGGTCTTGATTCAGATTTATGTGTTAGTAGTGGGATTCTTGATATGTATATCAAATGTGGTGATACAAGTAATGCATCTGTAGTTTTTTATGGTATCTCTAAGCCTGATGATGTTGCATGGACAGCCATGATCTCAGGATGTGTGGAAAATGGGGATGAGGACCATGCTCTTTGGCTATATCATCAGATGAGGCGCTCTGGGCTTCCACCTGATGAATATACCTTTGCAACCTTAGTCAAAGCATGTTCATGCCTTACTGCATTGGAACAAGGAAGGCAAATTCATGCAAATGTGGTCAAGTTGGAGTATGTTATGGATCCTTTTGTTGGGACTTCAATTGTAGACATGTATGCAAAGTGTGGGAGCATAGAAGATTCATACCAGATGTTCAAGAGGATGGATGTCAGGAACATTGCCTCATGGAACGCCATGATTGTGGGTTTAGCACAACATGGAAATGGCAAAGATGCTCTCAATCTTTTTAGGAAGATGAGGTGCTGTGGCATCAAACCTGATTGGATTACCTTTATTGGAGTACTTTCAGCTTGCAGTCATTCGGGCTTAGTTTCTGAAGCTTACAAATACTTTGATTTAATGTACAAAACTTTTGGTATTGAGCCAAAGATTGAGCATTATTCTTGCCTAGTTGACGTTCTTGGTCGTGCAGGGCTTGTTAAAGAGGCAGAAAAGATAATTGAATCAATGCCCTTTGATGCTTCACCATCAATTTATAGAGCCCTACTTGGTGCTTGTAGGGTTGAAGGGGATGCAGAAACTGGAAAGCGGGTGGCAAGTAGGCTTTTGGTTTTGGAACCATTTGACTCTGCAGCTTATGTTCTCCTATCGAATATCTATGCTGCTTCAAACCGATGGGAGGAGGTATCTAATGCTAGGAAGATGATGAAGACAAGGAATGTGAAGAAAGATCCAGGGTATAGCTGGATTGATGTGAAGAACAAAGTGCACTTGTTTGTGGTGGATGATAAGTCACATCCACAAGCAGATGCAATATACAATAAGGTGGAAGATTTGATAAGAATAATCAGTGAGGAGGGATATGTCCCTGATACAGATTTTGTACTGCTTGATGTGGAGGATGAGGAAAAAGAACGGTCTCTTTATTACCACAGTGAGAAGCTGGCAATAGCTTATGGGCTTCTAAGTACCCCTCCATCTACAACAATCAGAGTTATTAAAAACCTTCGTGTATGTGGGGATTGCCATAATGCAATCAAATATATTTCGAAGGTTGCCAGACGTGAAATTGTGTTGAGGGATGCAAACCGTTTCCATTGCTTTAGGGATGGAATCTGCTCATGTGGTGATTATTGGTAATAGTGATTTATTTTTTCCTTCTTCTTTACTATTATTAGTGTTATTCTTTTTTGGGGGAAGGGACTACAAATTTGTCTATCAATCATTGTATGGTATCCATTCAATTCACTGCAGTTTTCTTTGTGGGTAGACTTTGTACTTTTTGAGTGAAAATTTTTTCCCATCTAGCCATACAGGTGGTCCATTCATTTATTAAATTTAATCATCCAATTTTGATAACTCAAATCTTCTTTTTAAATGGACCAGAGCTGAAACATTGTATCATTTTCACTATTCTAACTTTTCTGCCTAGACCAAAAAACTTGGATGTGACATTGGGTTTACCAAAAAATTTCCCTAAATTTGTTTTTATTTTTTTTTATGTATAACAATTTCTCTTTAAGAGAGAGAGCAAGAGAGAGAGAGAGAGAGAGAGAGAGAGAGAGAGAGAGAGAAAGAGAGAGAGAATATGTACAATATCAAGAACAAGGGGTCAAGAGAGGCCAGCAAAGACAACTAAACTCATTGATTAATAGTCCTTCAAAACCCTTTGAAGCAATTTCCCATGAAGCGGTTTAAAAAAGAATGAATCACTCACCATTGAAAATTCTTCTATACAAACTCCATGAAGAGTACTTAACCATAATTTCTTGCCTCAGGAATCCAATTTATCACTTCCATTAACTGACAAGATCAAAATACTACTGTGCATGAGAAATTCTTACATTGGATATTGTAATTATTGTATATATAAAAACATTAAAAAAAAACATTTAAAGATAATAATTTTGCACACTGTTTAATTTTATACTATTAACACCGTAAAAGCACACAAAAATCTATATTTTTCCCACTTCTATTTGTTTCGTTTTTCTTGTCACCTGGTTTTCTTTGTTCTTTTTCTTCTGATGTCTAGGATATGATCCGATTTATCAAAAAAGAATTTTCATATGGGTGTCACATGATGATGGGGCCTGAACCTTGCTCTTTTACATTCGGGAGAGACAATGGGGATATGTTAGAAATATGTGTCTTAATAAAGCTATTCACATAAAATATAGGTATGATTAATTAATTATTTATTTAATAATAACTATTTATTCTATCATCACATTTATTTGTTTCTTAATATAAGTAATTATTTGATCTTATTAGATGAAATAGGTGGTCCTCGGGTAATATAGTAGGATGTTAGATACATTGGAATGTGTGGAGATAATCCAGTTCTTGTAGACTTAAAACTTTATAGTTATGGGTGATCCTGGACACATCAATTATAAGGTTGCTAAATGTAGAGTTATCATATGATGGAGTGATGTAATCTCAGTCATTGGAGTAAGATTCTAAGCTTACATGTGGGTGCATTATATTATGAACATATTTGGTAAAACATCACTGTCAGGACAAATGTTATTCATATTTACAAACTCTTCTTTATACCTGAGGGGTTTGTATTTCTCTAAATTGTTCTGTTAGTTATTTTGAGTTACCAATCAGTGATGCCTAATTAAATGTTATATCATGGGTAGTTTGAATAGCCTACATGATACTTGAGAAGATGCAAATTCCCAACAAGGAATCCACTCCCCTTAAGTGGGTGAATATTCAATTTAGCAAATACATGATTTGATTGTCCTAAATGTATTTGATTAATTAAGTTTTTAATTATTTTATCATCCTAAAGGTCATTTAGGAATATTAAATAGTGAAATGACATATTTATGAAATATCTATAAGGAATGACATCATTGTTATTTTTTTATCTTTGGCAGTTCAATTGCAATATATAATAGCGATTATTGTAATTAGTGGTGTGCTAGTTTATAATTAATGTAGTTTAACTTAATTAAGGATACTAGGTCCCACAACCCAAGGATAAGAATCCCATAAGGATCCCACACCCCCTAGGGTTACTTTGGCTTCTTAAATACCATATAAATAAAGTTATCCACGTTCAGGATGGATCCTGTAACTTTTCTGAGAGTGGGAGAAGCATAAAGAATTCTAGAGTAGGTGTAGATGCTTTGGAGATCGGGTCGGATAATCATCTTATATCTAGTTTAGCCATTGAAGTATTCTTCTTAATCTTTCTTGATTAAACCCTAGGATTTCATATGGTGATTATGAGAGAAATAATATTAATGATCATTTTTTTTTATAAAAATTAATCAAAAATTAAAGTTTTTCAAAGAATAGAAATAACAATTGGTGTTAGAGCCTCCCATATAAAATCTAGGGTTTGATTTTTGTTATTTTTATTTTAAATATATGATAGACATCATTATTATAGAAGTTCAAGTTCTAGAAATCCTGTTTTAATTGTTATTTATCTCAAAATTTAAAGAGTATTGTTGTCTAGAATGAATTTAGAGCATGTTTGATTAAAACGATAATTTTGGATATTTTATGGTTGAATGGTTGTGATATACTCTTTCTCTTTTTTATTTCTCTCTCCTCTCTCTTCTATATGATATATACTCCCCTTAAGCAATCCAAGATGACAAATTGATTTTTTGAGTTTTTATTTTTAAAATATAATATTTTAAAATAGTTTAGAATAGTTTTAAATCATGAAAACATGGAGAAAATTGGAGCACAACTCAAAGAAAAGAGAAGAAGAAGATTCGGAGTTGTCCAATGCCATCTGGAAATGTCCCCAGATAAGAAATCAGCTTTGTCTTCATACTTAGTTGATTAATATTTATTTGCATGGATGTTTCTATATGTTTATGATAAATTTATAGAGGTTTTGAGCACTTCCAAGATGGTAGGTTGTGCTCCCTCTACCAACCCTACAAAGGAGTCCAAGTTGGACAAAGATTTGGATGATTATCCTTTATGTGTGATTCCAAGATGGAATACAACTCTCAAATCTGATTTTGAAAGCTTTTAGGATTGTTAGGAATAATGTTTATAGCTTATAATTGTCTTTGATAAGAATTTAGAAAAGATTGGAGACCAATATGATTGGATTCCAACTCCTAATTTGACTAGGAAACATCATGTTGCAATTATAATAGGGTATTCAATTTTTATTCCAAATTGATTATTTAATAATTAATTTTATATATTTATACTCCTTAATACCAATAAATATCACATATAAAATTTGGTGAAATTCGGACTCCATTTGGAGTCAAATTCCTCTTTGCGGAATTTTATCGAACCCTTGGTGTACGACTTAAAAATGGGGGTCTAGAGGACTACAAATCCCAAATTTTTTAGAGAGGTCAATCATCTTTTAAAAACGAATCCCACAAAATTTGGGCTAAAAAGAACTCCATTTGATGGGTCAAACAAGCATTAAACACTTAAGGGGAAAAGGAGCCCAAGTAGCTAGGCCACACGGTGCCCACACGGCACATGGCCTGCCCGAACGGTGTCCCCACATGTCCTATATCGTCCTGTCCCCGCATGCCAACACATCTGGTATCTCGGATAGGTGTCTCCCCATGTCCCATCCTCCTCATGTCCCCGAAATGGTGTCCCCTCATGTTCTCGGGCTTATGTCCCCAAAATGGTATCCCCTCATGTCCCTAGGTGCATCAACACCTCATGTCCTAGGAATGGTGTCCCCACGTGTCCCTAGGTGCACCAACACATCATGTCCCTAAAATGGTGTCACCTCGTGTCCCTGGGATCACTAGCACCTCATGTCCTTGAATGGTGTCCCTTTATGTCCCCTAGTGCACCAGCACCTCATGTCCCCAAATGGTGTCCCATCATGTCCCAAGCGCACTAGTGCCTTATGTCTTGAATGGTGTCCCCTTGTGTCTTAACCCTAAAAATTCTACAAAAGAAAAATATAGAAAATTTTGAAAAATTATAAAATATAATAAAATAATGGGTTTGACCTAAAAAGACCTAATTTGATTAGGTTTGGATCATGCAAACCTGGTTTGACCTAATATGAACCTAATTAACCTGATTTGATCGAAACTTGACCAGTTTGACTTAGTTTAATTGGATTTGATTGTGGTTGATTGAAATGAACTGAGGTTAATTCAAAAGGACTAGAGTTGACCACTTTGATTAGGTTGGACCATATTTAACCAAAGTTGACCAGTGTGACTTAGTTTGACCAAGAATGACCATGAGTGATCCAGTTGATCCAGTTTTGATAAAATTAACCCAAAATTACCCAGTTTGACCTAGGGTTGACCCATATGACCAGCTTTAAGTTGGATTGATCCATCTGGCTCAATATGAACCTAATTGACTTGGTTTGACTGAAATGGACCAAGTTGACTGAAATATTTTTTAGGTTGATTAGCTTTGACCTAAATTAACCAAGGTTGACTAGTATGATTAGGTTTGACCAAGGTTGACATGGTTTTGTAAGATTTGACCAAGTTGACCAAAATAGTTCTAAATTGATTAGTTTAACTAAGTATCACCAGATTTGACCATGGTTGACTAGTATGACTAGATTTGACCATAATAGATTAATGTTGACTTAATTTGACCAAGAGTTTATTAAAGTTGATTAGTTTGACTAGACTTAAAAAGAGTTGACTAATTTTGACCATAATGTTTTTAGGTTGATTGGGTTTGACCTAAATTGACCAAAGTTAACCATAATGATTTTAAGTTGACTAGTTTAACTAAAATGGACCAAGGTTAACTAGTACGATTAGGTTTGACCAGATTTATTGAGATAACACCTAGATTGACTTGACAAAGTTTGACTACAATCAATTGGTTTGACCAAAATTAGTTAGGGTTTACTAGATTAGATAAGAGTTGACTAAAGTTGACTAGTACTATTAGATATGATCTACTTTGATTTAAATGAATTATGATTGACCAAATTAGATTAAGGTTGAAGAGTTGATTAGATTATATCTAATTCAATATAATTGAATGAAATTAATCAAATAAAATTTAGTTTGACTAAAATTGATTTAGGAAGACCTAGTTTGACTAAGATGCACTCAATTTGAAAAAATAATGTAATCTAGTTTAATAAAACATTAATTAGGATACGATTGATATCCTAAACTACTTGTGGAGTTGGTTACATAACAAAATAAAATAAATAATATATACATTATAGGATCTACAATCAAGTATTCATAACTTATTTGGTATTTTGAGACTGTCTATATATATGCAATACATTAGATCTTACCAATATGATTAGAGACCTTAATAGAAGTGAGAGCTAAAGTTTGATACCCTATGAAGCTGCAAGATTAACATGATCATATAATGATCAAGATATGCAAATATTATCATGTGATGATTAATATATGCCAATGTGATTATAAGATAGTCAATGCATAAAATGATATCATATTTTATTTATGAGATGCATGGTTTATAGAATGTTAATGACATGTGATGTTAGAAATATAGAAATGTTCTAATTTTAAATGAGATGTAAATGAAAATAATGATATATTATGGCATGAGATGTTAAACATGTATGATCAACTTAGCGATAGTATGAAATGTAAAACGTATATAATCAACGAATTTATCGCATGAGATGTCATTAATGTATGAATAATTTGGATTGATAATGGCATAAGATGCTAGACCTAGAATCCCTCAATTTAAATATTAAGTATGTAAGTAGAAATTATTTTATGAAATAATTTTTATGGCATTCCATTATCAGTAGATAGAGATTTCATCTAGAATAGGTTGGTTGATGCCCACAGGATAAAATCATATATGTTTTTAGTTGATTTTCTCTTATTTGCTTCTTTGGATAGGTCTAGATATGGTTAGTGAGAATGTAAGCTCACATGATACATCATCCCACAATACATACACTAAGACCAAGATGGTGGGTCTATACTTAACGAAATGGATCATGACGGCCCATAAGTTTTAGATATGGTTCTTTTAGAGGCTATAAGAAGATTAAAAATCACAAATCTAGAAAAGAGATTAAACAAACTTTTACCAAAAATTGATGGATAATATCTATCCACCTAATCAAAGCTGACATGATTGATGTCCACATGATAAGATTATGTTTAAAAGGATTAGGTTTCTAATGATTACTGAGGATCATAAATGAATTTCGATTCAATGGCACATGAGGGAATCGTATAATTGATAAAAATGTGATCAACACCATCTGATTTTAAAAACTCAAAATTAGATGGTTAATTGTATGTGATATGTTTGTTTGATATGCGATATCAAAAGTAATGATAATTGTCTTACTTTGAGAGATTACTATTATTATAATATGATTTGTTCAACTTTGTGAATTAGAAGTTTAGACTTTAATTGTCTTTAAAGTTAAAAGATTTAATTTAGTTCATATCACTAATTCTTTAGAGTTACATGAAAGAACTCTGGCACAATGGAAGCATGGTGAGTAGAAATAACCCACAAGCAACCATAATGAGCTTAATAAACATAAGCACATAATAAAGGAACTCTAATTAGACGACCATATCTTCACAAATGATATTTTCACAAAATGATGGAGATTCTAATGAATCAAATTGTATGACCAGATGTAAGTTGATGCAAATTTTGCCTCCCTGTAATAATTAGTTTGTGTCATTCAAAGACATGAATGAGGTACTAAAACCTAAACAGAAAGATAAGAATCATATTAAAGATTAAAAAAAGAGTGTTTACCTTGTTAATTATGATAGTGACTTCTAGTTCAAGTCGAAAGACAATGAATGGAAGTAAAAATGATTTACTCTTGATATTTTTAAAAGTACTTATGAGGGTGGTTGTCAACATCCAAATTTTGACTTGGGTCAGTTGATAGAATAAGGACAACATAACAACATTTAGGCATCAAGACTCTAACCACCATTGGTTTAGGAATAACAAACATGGACTCTAGGAGGTTAGGCATTCCCAAAGAAGTCTTTCCGGATATTCCAATTGTAAATGAACTAATCAAAGCACCTTATTACAGTCCAAATATCTCATTTCGGGTTAAACTCTAATCTCTCACAAAAGCATCAACACGACTTTGAAGGTCCACCTTTAAGAACTCCATCTATGTTATCAGCAAGTTTTCCAGCCTTTGTAAGTTTTTATTCAGCAAAGCACCATAGGTGGGAAAATAACCATTTTATCCTTTTACCTTCAAAAGCTTAACACTCACATAAGCGAAGAATTCTCATTTTCACATTTTTCAAC
>JAOXJP010000006.1:7035821-7047045 GCA_025762735.1 Platanus orientalis | reverse complement strand
CGTATTCTTCTTTGAATATGGTTTTATTAGCTTAATTAACCATTGTTTTGTTTGTAGCTTATCTTTGTCTGTAGCGACGACTGTTTTCTTTACCGGGGATTAGAATTGAGTAAATGTAACGTGGTTGATGAATTTAGTTATTTTTGTTTGGATAAGATCTCACCTAGTATTTCAATACGACGTTTTGATTTAATTGTTGAAGACTTTGATCTTTTCTAATGTTGATCATCAAGAGATTTCTTACTTAAGGTGGCCTGATTCTGATGTGGCTGTTTTTGTTACAGTGAAACATATCGGTATTTTGATCTTCCCTTCTGTTCCCCAGGTTTGATTCTAGTTACTTTATGTGCTTCCTATTTCGATTTTCAAATGTTGATGTTCTTTAATTGATTGGATCTCAATTGCAGCTCATGTGACCGAGAAAAAAGAAGCTCTTGGTGAAGTTTTGAATGGAGATCGTTTGGTCAGTGCTCCCTACAAACTTGACTTCCTATCAGAGAGAGACTCTGAAGTTGTTTGCAAAAAGAAGCTGTCAAAGGAAGAGGTTGCTAGGTTCCGAGATGCAGTCACTAAGGACTATTACTTCCAGATGTACTATGATGATTTGCCAATCTGGGGTTTCATTGGAAAGGTCGACAAGGAAGGCAGAGCTGATCCCAGCGAGTACAAATACTACCTGCATAAGCACTTTCATTTTGAAATACTTTACAACAAGGACCGTGTCATCGAGATTAATGTCCGACCAGACCCGAATGCCTTGGCGGATCTCACCAAGGACAAGGAAGTTGACGTTGAATTCATGTATACTGTTAAATGGAAGGAGACCACCACTCCTTTCGATAGCAGGATGGATAAATATTCACAGTCTTCCTCGCTGCCTCATCACTTGGAAATCCATTGGTTCTCTATAATAAACTCATGTGTTACAGTTCTCCTCCTAACCGGGTTTCTTGCCACAATTCTCATGCGAGTACTTAAGAATGATTTTGTCAAGTAAGAAGATTTTCTAAGCTGCAGTTGGGCACATACATATATTTATCCATATGTATGTATATTTTATTGCTGGAGTTTGCCTTTCTTTATCTGTTATTTATTGTACTCTTATCTTTTAAAGGTACGCTCATGATGAGGAATCAGCTGATGACCAAGAAGAGACTGGATGGAAGTACATTCATGGCGATGTATTCAGGTACCCCAAGAACAAATCTTTGTTTGCCGCAGCCCTTGGTTCTGGCACCCAGCTATTCACCCTGTAAGTATCTTGTTGAGCCTGTCTGGTTTGAAATGATGAAAGATTAACAGAAAGTCAATTGCTGGTTTACCTAACACATTGTTTTGTTTCATGTTTTCCAGTACAATATTCATTTTTCTACTTGCGCTAGTGGGTGTATTTTACCCATACAACCGGGGAGCTCTATTCACTGCACTGGTTGTCATATATGCGCTTACATCTGGGATTGCAGGATATACTGCCACCTCGTTCTATTGTCAGCTTGAAGGAACGAATTGGGTATGCACTCATTGATTCTCCTTGCAAAAAATTTGGCCTTGAACTTTATATCTTTAATATCGGCTGAAACTAATTATTCTCCAACTTTTGGCTTGGCAGGTAAGGAATTTGCTGTTGACGGGATGCCTTTTTTGTGGGCCTCTGTTTCTCACATTCTGCTTCCTTAATACTGTTGCAATTGCCTACAGTGCCACTGCAGCATTGCCATTTGGCACAATTGTGGTGATAGTTCTTATATGGACATTAGTAACATCACCTTTGCTTGTGTTGGGTGGGATTGCTGGGAAAAACAGCAAGGCTGAGTTCCAAGCTCCTTGCCGTACAACGAAGTACCCTAGAGAAATTCCCCCATTACCATGGTACCGGGGAACTCTTCCTCAGATGGCAATGGCAGGGTTTTTACCTTTCAGTGCCATCTACATTGAGCTTTACTACATATTTGCCAGTGTGTGGGGTCACAGGATTTATACCATTTACAGCATCCTGTTTATCGTCTTCATTATTCTTCTGATTGTCACTGCATTCATTACTGTGGCTTTGACATACTTTCAACTTGCTGCTGAGGACCATGAATGGTGGTGGAGGTATGCATTATTCTCATAATGTTTAATGGTTTCTATTATTGACCTTTAGCACCCAGCAAAGTATAGTTCCATGTTTCAGTTCAGTTTGTTACATAGTCTTGCCCTTTTTTTTGTTCTTTTTTTTTTTCTTATTCTATTTTCTTACATGCATTTCTCAGGATGGATGCTTGCTATGAATTTTGTGTTCTATTTCTTGGTTCTTATGTAGTGAATTATTGGATAGAGTTGACGTTATAACAGGTTACTGCAATATTGTAGCAATTTCTTTCATTTTATCTTGGATTTCATGCTCTACTCTTCTTTCCTTGCCAGTTGCATCTTTGTTGCGATTTTTTTATCCACTATTTGTTTAGTGTTTGGTAAATTCCACATTGGCCATGGTTTCCTAACTGTTTATGTATAAGTGCTAGTTGGCTTTGATTGTATTGTCTTTGCTGGGTCCTAAACCGAGTCTGGGTAATTCATATGGAGATTTGAGTAGCTGAGTTTGAATACCAAAACTGCAGTGCTTAGTAACTTCTGATTCTGTACTCGTGGTCAAACCTGTAATAATCTTATAATTAGCATTCTACTAGCATGCAATAAAGAGAGCATTTATATGATATGCAACTCTTTAGAATCATTGCTACACATAATGTTTGTCTTTTCACTGCTTAAAAATCATCTGCAAATCTTTCGCCTTGTTCTGGAGCTTGATATTTAATGAATGCATGCAAGTTTCTTGGACATCTTTTTCTTATTAAAGAAATATTTAGTCCTATTTTTATTTAACTGTGCAGCACATGAATAGATAGCGATGATACAACTGAATAACAACTTACATTACACATTAAACTTATATTATCTGATTATCATGGAATGTAGTTTTTGGCTTGATAAAATACTAATTTTAAGCTAACTTGTTGCCTTCTGTGAATTTCATTACTCTTGTGCATTGGAATTATGGTGCTCATGTCTTACATTCTTTTGTGGATTATACTGTCTCAGGAACTTGTTGCCTGTCACTCTATCTATGGCCATGTCTTCAATTAAAGTCTTAAGTTCTGACTATTTTGATTCACGTCCTTTTTGTGTGTCCTTTTAGAGCTTTTTACCAACTCACTCCTTACTGCTGCCCTTATGGGTCTTCATTGCATGACACCTCTTGAGGTTACACCTAAGTTCTGGTGGATGCTTTTTGACCTAGTCTGGCCACTATCAATCTCAACATATTTATATCAGCTATGCATCATTCTATGGATGCATTATTTCTTGATTGTAGAGTTTCTAACACCATAATCTGAAATATGGTTGGCAAAAGCATTTAAGTTTTAAATGCTTTGAAGCATGGTCACATCGTCTTTTGATTTTTGCCCCACGTTATGGATGTTGAATAAATAAATGAGTGCAGCAATTTCTGGGAATAGCTCATAAAACTTAAGCTGGAATTAATTTGAGTTCTGTTTAGTAGCTTTTGTATAGAACGTATAAGACTGAGAATACGGGTGGCAAAACTAGCTTGGCTCAGCTCGGAGCTTGGCGCCGAGTCTGAGCATCATTTTAAATTCACCGAGCCAAGCCTGAGCTTGGATTTGAGCTTGTTTTCTAAATGAGTGAAGCTGAGCTTCACTAAGCTCAGCTTTCTAAAGGTTCAGTTTGGTTAAGATATATATATGAGCTTTGTCTTCATGTGATGAGCTCGAGCTGAGCTGGGAAAAGCTGGGCTTGTTGCCACCTCTAACTGAGAAATGCTTTGTAATAGTTGCTTGGAACATCTCTCATGCAATTGGTCATTGTTAATTAGGCTTCCTTTTCATTGTAGCTCTTTTGCATGTTCATTTTCTACGTGTGACGCCGGAATATTGTTCCATCAATTTTTCTTCCTGATTGTTTTAGGGAACATGTAATCTCCATTTTAATTTGGAGGGTTTTTAAATCTAGAAGATTTTGGATAATTTTAATAATCTGAGGGACTAACTTTATGGCTTAATTTTTCGCAGGTCTTTTCTTTGTGGAGGATCAACAGGCTTATTTATCTATGGTTACTGCCTGTACTACTACTATGCACGATCAGATATGTCCGGTTTCATGCAAACCTCATTCTTCTTTGGGTACATGGCTTGCATCTGTTATGGTTTTTTTCTCATGCTTGGAACTGTGGGCTTCCGTGCTTCTTTGCTTTTTGTCCGTCACATATACCGCTCCATCAAGTGTGAGTAGTGGGTCGATCCTTTCTCAAGTCATCATCAGGTATGTTTGTTTTCTTTTCTTTCTATAGGCTCTGTTGTAGAGGAGGTATGGATTTTTTGTTAAGGGGGAGAGTACCTCTGTCTCAGAAAAGCAGAAGCAGCAGGATTTGAGTGGTGGTCATGATTTCCGGAAATGGGAAAGAGTTCTATGTAGTGTTATTACTTGGGGAAATTGTTCCACATCAGGAAGTGTATGAATGCTGGGTCGTGTCTGTATTCTGAGAGGACAAATTTGGGGAACTCAGAAGGAAGCATGTATCATTACACCTACCTGCACTCTCTGGAAAACATTTTTTTTTTCACTTATATATGTCATTTATGGCTATTGGACCACCAGATGTAAGAGACCTTGCCCTTGAATTTTTTTGGGTGTTCTTTCTCTGGGATTTTTTTATAACATGGTTATGATGGTGCATGAGGTGTATGCAACCCCATTCAAGGTGCAAACAATAGGGGAAACGAACCCCCCCTATGCGGAAAAGATTAGGTACGGAAATCAGCATTTCCTGATGTATTAGAATGGCATCAGGGGGTGGACACATCAGCATTGAAAAGTGAAACACCCCCCAAAAAGTGAATCACTTTTCCGCACTGATGTGTCAGCCCCCTGATGTCATTCTAATACATCAGGAAAAACTGATTTTCGGCACTGATGTGGGCTGGGATTTGGTACGGAAATCTGCTTTTCCTGATGTATGAGAATGATCTCAGGGGGCTAACACATCAGTGCCGAAAAGTGACTTTCATTTTTTGGGGGTTGCTTATCACTTCTCAAGGCAATGCTGATGTGTCCACCCCCTGATGCCATTCTAATACATCAGGAAAAGCAGATTTCCGTACCTAATCTTTTCTGCAAATATGTGGTTGATCAAATTATCAGGCTGCACAAACTTGGGTTTTATGTGTGTGTGGTGCTTAATGATTTGCATCTCTTAATCCAATCTAGTCGGCAGAAACTTTTTTTTCTATTATTCTCCGGCTGAACTGATCATCAGCGTGGGCAGGGTACTAAACACGAATTTGCACCGTACAAACTATTTGGAGTGATAACATCTAATCACATGATTTTTAAAACTACCGAGGGAAATGTTTTTGTTGATGATCCAGATTGATACCAGGCCTTGAAGCCAGTGGAAGCTAGGCGGCAATCCCCTAGACAATCTGCTCACCCGATTAATAAATTGAGTTGGGCTTTTGTCATACATCTCAATCTAGGGCTGTCGCATGCTGTGTGTAAGACTTGGCCTGTCTAGCTAGGTTTGTTGTTTTTCCTGCACTGGGCTCATATTTTTTAAATGAAGAAACTGAGCCAGTTTTCCCTTCTTAGGGAAAGATTCTGTTGATGCTTAGTTTTCGAAGTGGTCGTTTCAATTTCTACCATTTTTTATTCAATTGACATGGTATTGAGCTAGGAAAAGACCGTTCAAAAGAGGACCCCCTGATTTTGTGTGCACAAAAGAGGTGCGCAAGTTGTGCGCAAAGACCCGGGGGTGGACACATCACCACCAAAAAGTGATAAGCGAGCCCCCAAATAGTGTAAATTACTTTTCGGTCTGATGCCTCAGCTGCCTGTCCATGGGCACCTCTTTTGTGCACACGAAATCTGGGCTAAGAAAAAGAGTTAAAACTCACGTGGAGAATCTACTGCTCAAAGGAGTTCTAACTCATATGGATGATCTGAAAACTGGTGTGCCTCCACGTTGTAGACTGCTTCAAGAAATTCGAGAGTAGGAACTGGAAGTCCACTTGACAGTACAAATGCATTACCAAAAAGATCTACCACAACTTTCATTTACGTGCGCTACATCTCCATTCCCTTTCACTTATAAAACTACTATTGTTTGAAGAACTCATTGGGAGTCCTGAGCACAGAATCTGTGCAAAATTCGTGTCGGGGGCTGAGAACACCCCGATCAGCATTGAAAAATGACTTGCATTTTTTGGGGCATGTGCTTATCACTTTTCAAAGATGATGTAAGTGTTCACATCCCTTAAACACGAACCATGCAGAGATTTTGTGTGTATAGAATTCAGAGCGAAATTTTGGGGATTGTTCTAAGGTTTATGCCACCATTAGCTCTCGAGGAACCCTAGGGTTTTTTTAGTTGTTAGACTATATTTTGAAATCCATCAGTCAGCGAATGATATGTGGAGACAATTAATGATTCAACAAGCAATTATATAAGTATAACATGTTAGACAAGAGATGAAGAGGTTAAAGCGTGGTAGTGTTTATCACCCACGGTCTAAACCAATTGATGAGTGGAAGACTCGCGGTTCGGATCAGTCAACAAGTGGGACACCCACAATTTAAACTGAAAAACGGTTGCGAGTAAACATGGGAAGGAACAATGGCGCAATGGAAAGATTTTTATAAATGGAGAAAGACAACAAAAGAACAGAAATCAATCAATCATCATCAACAACATTATTTTTATCATTAGGGGTAGTGTTAAGTTAGTCTTAGTTAGATTCTGTAGTAGCTCAAAGTCCTATATCAGGTGAATAGACAATACTATAGAACCAGATTCAGCAAAGTCTTCATTCGATTTTAGGAAAAGGATTTCGGTTAATCTACCTGTTCAAAGGTATATCTATGATTCATATTGCACATTGTATTTCTAATTTAGTGAAATTTACTTCTCTTATCAATTTAGTTGGTGTTGCTTTGTTGTAAAAGCCCTCAATTTAGAGTCATTATCGAATCCGAACCTTTTGATAATCTGAATTTGAAAAATTACCCACGAACTTAACCCGGTGATTGAAAATTACTATTGATACCACCAACAGCTGTATCATTAGTATGTTTGATGATTGATATCATTGGCTTAACTATTGGAATTAGTAGCCGTTTTAGTTTGTAATTAACCCTGCATTTGATTGTCACTTGGAATGACAATTATATTTTGGTTTGTTGCTAACCAGAGAGCATATGGGCCCCAATGAAAATGGATTGATTTTAATTCTTCACCAAATTATGAATGGTAACATATATCATTTCGTTCAATAAAAACCCAAAGAAGATTTCATTTCGGATCAAATGCCATGGAAATCTTTATTTCTGATCAAATGCCACAAAATTTAAAATGAAATAATTTCATTACAAGTTGGCACCCAAACATGGCCTAAATGATTTTAGAACAATGGCAACCACCTAAACTAGACTGTAATTAAAGGAAACTCAAATTAAATAATTTCAGTAGTTTGAATTTTGATTGGACAAGGAGGGGTCCCAGGTATATATATATTAACCTAGTTAAGGATAAGCATGATGGAGCGATAACTAGTGTTAGAACAATTAAGGGGAAGGCAAGTGAGTTGGCAATCACAATAGGCTTGCATCAGAGGTCAGTGTTGAGTTCATACATTTTTACCTTAGTTATGGATGAGTTAATTAGGTGTATACAGGATGAGGTGCCATGTTGTATGTTGTTTGCAGATGATAATGTGTTAAATGATGAGACTAGAGAGGGGGTAAATACCAAGTTAGAACTATGGAATGATGTTTTAGAATCAAATGGTTTTAAGATAAGTCATACAAAAATAAAATATATGGAATGCAAGTTTAACAAAAATGGAAGTAGAAATTAAGGAGTAATTAGAAGTGATAATCAAGAGATACCTTGGAGTGACCATTTCTGTTATCTTGGTTCAATCATGCATGAAGAGGGGGATATTGTAAATGATGTTGCTAATAGAATTAGAGTAGAATGGTTGAAATAGAAAAATGCTTTTGGAGTGTTGTGTGATAAAGGAATACCATTAAAATTGAAGGAAAATTTTTATAAGACAGTTATAAGACCAACTGTGCTTTTATGGAGTAAAATATTCAACTGCAGCTAATTTGCTGTAGCTTTTAAGTAGCACAACAAAAAAATGTGTATCTTGTCTTTTAACATGGGGATTTTGTCTTTTTCTGTTCTTTTTGGTCATGCTACTTAAAAGCTACAACAACATTTGCTGCAGCTGATCATTTGGCTTTAGAGAATAAGTATTATTAATTTTTTATTTGATTTAATGCAAAATCACAGTGAATGAAATTTTTAATATATTGATTTTATTTAACATAGATCATCCTTATTAATTCCGTGAATTTTTTAAGAAATGAGAGAATATTAACTATTTTGCAAAAGAAAAGAGAGAGAGAGAGAGAGAGAGAGAGAGAGATTTCCAAATGATATCAAAGATTTTGATGAACATGCACCAAATTACGCACGTGTGTGGTCTCCTCTTGATTTACCCCTACTTTCTTTCAATAATTATGGTTTACGTTTAAGAAGACTGATGGCCTCATCTGTTTCTTCACATCTAAAAACCTTAATCATGAAGAGAAAAACAACCTGAAAATGTTCAAGTTTTTTTTTTCTTGTTCTTAAAAGAAAAAAAAGCATATTTTTATTGATTTTCTTTATTTTTTTTATATGTGATGGAAGTCCCCTAGAGTTTTTCCCTTTTTAATTTTTTCTTGGACACCCAAACATAAGAGAACAAAATTATAGGAGATTTTCCCTCTCCGTTTCCCTTTGACTCCCAAGCATAGAAGAATCCAATATTTTGTGATATTACGTCTCCTTTCTCTCTCTTGAACATTCTAAGTTTTTTTTTTTGGTTGATTGTTTTCTTTTCTCTTTAGTTTTTTTGGCAATCACACATCATGGAGTATCTTGGGGTGAGATCTTTAAGAAATCTACACTTAGCTGCGAAAATCTTTTCACTTCTTAGTTTGGATGATACTTGGTTTTTTTTTTGGGCAAAGAGTTTGGATTATACTTGAAACTTCTTTTCAGATACTTCATTAATAGTCTCCTTATTTAAATTGTAAAATAGGGCTTCGTTGGTTGCAATAATATCCATCACCATATTACAACTGAATCTCTAAAGTTGAAGAATTTGCAAGTAAACCCTGTTTTATAGATTAATTTACAAATCGAACCTTTCACCATCAATATTTCATATAAGTCACAAGGATTAGAATAAAGTCTCAATGTCACCTCTTTAGCTTATGCAATGTTTGTCACCTCCTTAGCTTATATATGATCCTCGTTGGCCGTTTAAACTTCTAAAACATTTGGAATTTTTTTAATAAAATAATTTTGTGTATTAATATATTATTTATTATAACACTTTTTATCGATTATTATGGCGATGGATTTTATGAGTCCAATTTATTAGAGTGATCATATATATATATATTCAATTAAGAGTGGTGGATTCTTTGTTGGACTTCCACATGTCCCACATGTGATTCCATGCAACCCAAAATATGGGTATATTACCTTTGATTAGGCATCACCCTAAGGTAGTATCAAAGCTACATAGATCACACATATGAACACATGAACCCCATAGGTCAAATGATAATTTGTCAATAGTATGTATGGCTACAACTTGGGTCGGGCTAAGTTGAAGCCTGATTTATTCTGCTCAAAGTTTTAGCAGGCTGAGCTAGCTTTATTTCAGGTTGGGCTCAAGTGTTAGGGCCACCATTAATTTCAGGCCGGGTTCAGGTAGCCTTTAGCTCAGCTTGACTGGCCTAAACTACAATATTAATTTTATATAATTATTATAAATCTAAAAAATCTAAAAATAAAGATTTTTTTTTATTAAAAATATTTAAATAACGTAATATTTTGTATATAAGCTTAATAGACCACGAGATTTAAAGTTTAAGCTATCCTGAAGCGTATTTTTTTAAGAATGGGCTGAGTTTGGACTGGGTCAATCAAGTTGAGTTTGGGTTCAGGCTAAGTTCCAACCTAGGCGTTGTATTTTGGATTGGGCTTGGGCTGACCTAAACCTAGCTTGTTGCAACCATTATCATATGAACAATTCAAAAAATTCTAATAGTGATGATGTCCATTGATTGATCTTATCGATCATGTTTAGTGTGTGTGTGTGTATTACATGCTCCCACATGTCTGCCTATAGTCTATTACCTTAATAGTTGAAATGCACTACGTTATATTGCTTAGTTACATAACACGTGTTAGCCATATGCAAGTGCAATGTCCTATCAACACTTGTAGTTGAGAAAAATTCACGATACAAGGTAAGACATCACCAACATGTAGGGCTGTCAACTATCCGCCTAAGCATGCATCCGTATTTGATTCGATTAAAGCCAATACGGATACACCTACATCCAATCCGATTAATATCCGACCGATATATATATATATATATATATAACTTGTTGTATGTTAATAGGGTATAACCTTATACATATAATAATGATTTCATTCCTCTCAATCTCATCAAATTGCAAGTCACCTCCCATCTCCCCCAGCCTGTACCCAACTACAGGATGATACGTGGTAGCTTTTTGAATTTGATGCCTCTTTTAAAAAAAGAGCAAATGTTCATGGAACACTTTTTTGTTGTTTTAACCCTATAAATCCCATTTTTATGGGTACTTATTTTTTGATTAAAGCTAATTTGAAAACTGTTGTCACAGATTTAATCGTATATATCTTACATTTTGTGTGTAGGGACATGAGGGGACATACAAATTGGCTGTAGCATATCCTTAGAAAACGTTTTTTTGGTTCATTTGGTTATGTACACAATAAACACTTTTCAAATAAGCAAAAACAGAAAAACTGTTTTAAGCATAAACAGTTTTTCATCTGTTTGTTGCTTATTGCTTATTGTTTTTTTGTTTTACAGGAGTAACCATGTGCATGTGTTCAATAATTTCATGAAATTTAGGCAATTATGCCCCTATTAAAACTATGAATACCAAAAATACCCTTTAGTTATAATCATCCAATTATAATGAAATGTCAAAAATACCCATATAATATAAAATGAAAAACTAAAAATATTTTCATATGTATAATGATAAAATATCAATATAATATAGAAAATACCCAAAATACTATCTAATATAAAGTCGAAAAATA
>JAOXJP010000006.1:7015287-7031039 GCA_025762735.1 Platanus orientalis | reverse complement strand
TATTATTAATTAAATAATTAATTAATCATGCTTATATTTTATGTGAATGGCTTTGTCAGGACACATATTTCTAACAGTAATATTATTGCATGCATCTATTATACTCCATCCATGTATTTCATTGTATTTTGTCAAGGAATTGCCAAAGGGAGAGATTGTTAGTGTATATTGTTAATTCCATAGAATGTAAAATACATGGAGTGGTAGATTAGGCATGGCATAAGCATATTGCATATCTTAGTAATGTCTGTAATCGTCAAGTGTCTTGGGATCCTAAGAAGGAAGACAAACTCCAAGCACTTGAAGCCAATGATGGATCCTTCCACATGTTGTCAAGGCCCAAGACTTGAAGATTCAAGCTTCATCAAGCTCAAGAAAAGTATATAAGGGTAAGCATAACACTAAACATAGGTTAAAAAGACCTTAAGACTCTTACAAAGGTCAATGGACCATTTTCATGCCTTAGGCATAAGACCCATAGAGGTTGGGAATCAAATTGAGGCAAAATGGTAGAAAATAAGGGAATCGGATCGATTCAGAGGGTGTCAGATCAATCTGTCACTTACCGGATCAGACAAGGCTGTTGAATCAATCTAGTTTGTCTCGGGTGTTTTTGACTGAGACGCTAGATTAATCTGTCATATCTAGATTGATCTAACATCGTAGGATCTCAAAAAAAAATATGAATCCAACGCCCACAATTTTTTTACCATTGGGAAAGATGCCAAATCAATGGTGGACGACCATGCTCTTCCCCTATAAATATCAGAGAACCCTAAGGGTGTTCTCTAACATACTTATCACACAAAGAAGAGAAATTCTTAAGAGAGCAAGAAAGGCTAAGGCATTCAATCCTCCCATTAACCATAGGCTCTCATTGATGAGCATTCATTGAAGATCAAAGAGCCATTAAAGTGCTTCCTTAGCACTCCTTATTTGAAAATCAAAAAAGGTAGGCAAGGAGAAAGGTTTACTCTCTGGTAAACCCTTGTGTGAAGCTCCAAGAAGCAAGGAGGCAACTCTTATGAGCTTGGTGGAAAGCTAAAGCTTATTAGTTCAACAAGGAGCAACCATCTTCAAAGGGCAACAAGCAATACATCAACCTTGTGAGGTAATTTGTATTAAACCCATTTTATTTTGAGACTTTAGCACTACCGCCAGAGATACCGGTAGTGAAGATCATAGCACCTCTACCGAAGACACCAGAGGTGTAGACTACTTCAGCCGCAGACACCGAGAGTAGAGTTAACACTTGTCAGAGACACCTAGTGTAAAGCTTGCATATGCAAATAGTAGGTTTTGAATTTTAACCTTGATTGTAACTATATTTTAATCTAAATAAAATTCAATAGCTCTGTAGTGAGCTTTGAAAGTGGACGTAGGCCGGAGTGCCAAACCACTATAAAAATAGTGTTGTGTGTGATTCTCTTCTCTCTCTATATATATTGGCATGTATAGTTCTCATTCCATGTTTTTTTTCTTATTGTAATTAAATATATCTTGCTAAAGAACATCCTTGCATCTTGCCATCTCATTGCACTTGCAACTAAAAGAAATTAATTTAACAAGTTAAGTACATTAATTTTCAAGTTATAATTGAATACCATTTAATTGAAAATTATACTAGGGGTAATCAATTTTTTTTTTAAAATCCGATTTACCTCTCTTTAGGATCAAAACAGACTTTAACCTATAAGTTGCAAATCTGATGTAAAACATTTAGCATTTCTTCGAAAACAATAAACAATTCATTCTAATAACCTAACATGTTGAAATGACTCATAAATCACATATATACTTGTAAAACGAAAAATCTTTTAAAAAATAGGCTTTATAAAAACGTGAGAAAATTCAAAACCGAAGCAAAACGTTTTTAAATCTTTACAAAACAACAATCAAAGCAATCTAAGATTCTACAAGTAATAAAAATGATGCATTATTTACATGTTTTCTAACTTGTTTGCTTGAATTCAAAAATTGCTCAAAAAGTCTTTCGTTTCTCACTAAAATCCCGCATTTTCCTCCAAACCCTAGCTTCCTCTTTGATCTTCTTATTCTCCTTCTTTCTTTGCATTTCTGTGCTGAATTAGGTTGAGTTCCATCACTTAGATAGACCCTAGAAGAGTCCCAATTCGATTTAGAAACTTCCAAGTCGAAGAATTCCAAAAATCCTAAAATTCCAAAACTGATCACACATTCCTAATCAATCGGAGGGATTCCCGATCGATCGTGCTACCCCACCCTGATCAATTGGGCCTCTCCCCGATCAATCGATCTTGCCCACCTCGATCAATCGGGCCTTTGCTCGATCGATTGGGCTTACCCTTTTTTTTGTATACCTTAGACTAAAACACTTAACTTTCTCTAGAAAACTTCGATTCGCTTACCGTTTGTTTAATTGGAAACTAGACTTTCAAATCTTTTCTGATGGTGTATAGTTAGTTCACTAATTAATTCTAGGTTTGTACATTTTTTTAAAAGTTAATCAAGTTTACAAGTCATTGAATTTGTATTTTAACTCGTACTAAGTGTATGTAAACATATGTGGGGTGTTACATGTAGACTCGGACTTGTTAGGAGACAAAGATAAAAGGAGAACATCAGGGTATGTGTTTACCTGGGGGGACACAACGGTCAGCTAAGTGTCTCAACTACAAAAGATAGTTATGGTTTCCTTATTGGAAGTGGAATGCATTACAACAATGAAGGCTAACAAGGAACTAATTTGGTTGAAAAACCTGATGAAAGAGTTGGGAATGAAGAATGAGAACATCAGACTATTCAGTGATAGCCAGAACGCCATTAATCTTGCAAAAAACTTAGCCTTTCATTCTAGTTACAAGCACATTGATTAGAGGTATTACTTCATAAGGTCTCTCCTGGAGGAGCAAGTGTCAAGGTAGGAAAAGATCTATACGGATAAAAATCCAACAGACATGTTTACCAAGGTGATGACAGTTCAGAATCTAGAGCTTTTTGTAAAACTTTAGTTGGTCTTTATGAGTAGAGATGAAAATGTAGTGCCGCAAGAGATTCATAGAGAGGAAGAGGTCTCATCACAGGTATAGAAGCTAGATAACGAGTAAAGAAGCATCAGTCTCCAAGTAGGAGATTGTTGGAGGTGGAGTCTAATGTAGCCGGATTAGAAGGAGAACTAAGAAGGATAGTTCAGGTAAGTTAGAATTTACCTTGAAGGGCCCAAGGATCAGGTTGAGTAGACCGGATCAATCCGTATTTTACGGCTCGGTCCAAAACTCTTGGGCATGCATAGATCATAACACCAAAAAGTTCTAGATCAATCCACATTTAGTGGATCAGTCCAAGTTGGATTGGTCCACAAAATGTGGATCATTCCATAGAATTTTTTTTAGTAAAAAATTGATTAACGAATTTTAGAAGATTCGTGGGAGAGTGAGACTCTACCCCAACTCGACCTCTATGAAATATTTAATCTCTAAGGTTGTCTAGGGTTAATGGAATGAGAAAAGGAGAGTGAGAAACTTGTGGTTTGTGAGAGATTGAAATAGAACTCTTGGAAAGTGAGTAAGCTGCCCATTAGGAAGCCTATTAAGGAAAGGCTCAATCAGGTTGTAGTATTAAGAGTCTAAATTGATCGTTGGGCTTTCTCTACATTAGAGAAGCTAACTCATTTCATGACTTGAAGTCACTGACAAAAGAAGAAATGGAATATAGAGAAAGAATCTTGAAAATTCCTTTGAGCTTTAGTTCACTATTTTTATTGAAGATTTCTAATTTTTCTATTTTGATTTAGGTTGGAACAATCTACCATTGCCATGCTTTGGTCTTCCATTTACTATGTGGATCTAGGAGCCACATGTTTCTGCCATTTAATGTGTGAATCTGGGAGCCATATGTTGTTGAATCCTCCAAGATGATTGCCAGTAAGTTTGTCAATGAGCCGAGCCTGAGCCTTGTTTTAAGCTCAATGAGCCGAGCCTCAGCTTTGATTTAAGCTTGGTTCCTAAGTGTGCCTGAGCCAAGCTTTGTGAAGCTCGGCTTGTTAAGAGCTTGGTTTGGTTAATAATTTTATAATAATAATAATTGATGGAGCCGTGAATTGGCTTACGTAGATGGTCCTTTGGTCACCCTCCTCCAGAAGCTTTGAATCGGAGTCACCCGTAAACAAATGGTGAGGAGCACCAGTGTGGCGCCAGCCTCCACCCCTCCAATGATCAAGTTAGTTTTTTGTTCATCGGATCAGTTTTCCTGTTTTCCCTTTTTCTACATACTTCCCTCATGGCGAGTCCCTCCCCCTTTTATAAGTGTCTGCCCCTTTTGGTTATGAGATCAGGGCAGTGGATTTTGTACGATGGCATGATTTTTGTTAGGAGAACGTGGACATGGGTCATATGTGGCAACACAACATCTGTCATGACTCCTGGTTGTCCTTCGTTCATGATTGCCTTGCTCCCTCAATGATGGTCAGTTAAGGGTCTAGGCTTGGTTGGTAGTTTGGCGCTCAGGCTAACCTCCAGCACTCGATCGGCGTTTGTAGAACTAAGTCTGCCATGTTGGGGCGTTCTTGATGCTCGGTAAATACATGTACCTGGTGACATTAATAGCCCTCAATCAGTATTTGTGGTACATGTTAAATTTGCCCCCCGGGTTAGTAATAGTGGTTGGGTCATGAACAACCCGAGTTGGTTGGACCGTTCAGTTTATCGTCTTGAGCCAAATATATCATCATCAATAATAGTATATTGTGACAATTTTAATGTTCAAATAGTACAAATTAGGCTAATGGACCATTAGGATGTTGGGCCTTCTTTTTTTTTTTTTCTGACAAACCAAGTCGATCCTGAGCCTACCTTCATGAACCCAAGCCAAACCTGAGCTTAGCTTTCATGTGGCAAACGCAAGCTGAGCCAGGAAAAGCTCAGCTCTTGGACACCCCTAATCGTCAGTGACACTTTGCTACATCAGTCTCAACTCAAGGGCAGCGAATAACATTTAAGAACAATGTCTTAGGATGCAACTTGTGACAGTAAATCAATAAGCCCATTCTAACGCTCACACCCTTCTTGATCTCTGTTTTATTGGTACATGTTATATCTTCTGCGATTTGAGAATATAATCAAATTCATAAATCGCCTCATTTGTTGTAGTCGATATATGATAATCCATTGATATTCACATTAAGGCTATCTGTATAACGATTACATGTGTTCGGTTGTATAGTTTTATGTGAGTGTTTAATACTATTAAATATATTACTGTGTTAAATATCAGATGCAGCCTTTGCAGTTGGTGTATCTATAGTACTTAGTGATTGGATATTGTTGAACATCCATTATAATAAAACCATTTTGCTAGGTGTATATGGGCCGGGGTCGGACTGGGCCTTTGGAGCCCAAGGCATGGCCCGACATGATACACTGCAGGTATACAAAATCACCAATTCATGTAAAGCTAAAAGACAATAAAAAGTTTATGTATTTTTATAAAATAAAATAAAAACGTCTCAGGCCTCGGGCCCTGGGCCAGGCCAAGATAAGCCCGAGCATGGCCCAAGTTGAAGTTTGGGCAAAAAGTCTAGCGTAGGGCCATATCAGGGTAATCTTGGGCCAAAATTCAGGTTGGGCCAGGCTGAGCTCAGGTCCCAGCTGTGTTATTAGCATCCGTTGGTCCATAAGGATATAAATTAACAACTAAATTATTGAAGATACAAAATCATGATAATGTAGCAATGCTACCAAACATACTGTTGGTTGCATCTATTTAATAAGAGCAAGTAAATACTACTGGATGAGAAAATAATATTTCAAATTGTTGTCCCTTACATGTTGAAGATGGAGACTGGTTAGCAGCTGGGAGTAATGTTTGTGTGGCCTCAATGATCATGCAACTCCGACACACGGGTCTAGCTCTGTGCTATGCTTGTCGGGGTTGTAGGCAAGCAATAGGTCCCTTGTAGAGGGTCAAATATTTTGGGGGGTATCTTAGAGATTTCACTTCTCTGTTGCTTGTATAAAAAGTTTAAAACCCTAGTTTCGAGTCAAAGTCTTTTTTTTTTTGTCCCCATGAAGAGGTGTGACTTCTATAAAGCAATTGCTCATCTTTCTTCTGAACATACTGGAATCGGTATGAATAGGTAGGCGTAGACAGTCTTGCCAAACCATATAAACCGTTGTCTTATGTGTTATGGTTTCTTTCTTTTTCTTTTTTGTGCCTTTCCTTAATATTACATTAGTCTTTGCTGAGAGCTAGGATATAGATTGGACTGAATTATTAAATAACTACAAGACTTGTTTATATTCAAATAAGATTTCAGAAAAGTAACTCCCAAATTACTACTATAGCTGGATATGATTATAAAGAATAATGCATGACCATGCTATGCAAATACGAGATCATAATCATTATTTTTAATTCATGCTGACCCACCAAATCCCAGATTGAAATGTCTGTATTCTTTTCTTAGATGGTTTTTTGATCTTGATTTCAGATTTATTCTCACAGCTTGCTAAACTGTAGGACTGATCTATCTATATGTGATAAGTTTAGTTGTGGGTTAGACTAAGCTAAAATAAGAGTTTAATGTTTTCTGTCTCAACTTCTCACACAAAGCAGTTTCACCACCCCTCATTAAATTTCTGATTGCCTCTTGAGATGTTTACATCCTCGAGGTGAGCCACAAAAATGGGGAAGATTAAAAGGAATAGAATTGGCAATATAATATGAGTAAGGAAGAAAGTTTGCGACTCCGCTGAATGGGAGTGTTTTTGTCTGTGGAAAATTTAAGGTCGAGGCCCCCTTTCCACTAAAAATTAGGTGAGAACGAATCTTGTGAGAACTGTGAAAACAGCATCAGGGTACGGACACATTAGTGCCAAAAAGTGATAAGTGCCTCCCAAAAAGTATAAATCATTTTTCGGTACTGATGCGTCGGCCCCTCTGGTGCCGTTTTCACGAGATTCGTTCTCACATTATCCAAGCTCCCCCCTCCCCCCTTCTTTCATGGATAATAAAATGCACCCAAATCACTCCCCTAATAAACCCATGTTGCCCCAAAAAGAAAAGAAGTTAAAAATAAGACATTAATGACGAGTCAAGTCGCGAGAGGTTAGGTTTAACCAAAAAAAAGTCCAAAGGAAATTAAAACTTGACACCAACAACTCATGGAGCTTAACCAATTTAATCCCAAATTCAACCCAAGTTTAATTAGGCTGAGAAATCCCAACCTTGGATTTAACATTTCTGTTATGTTTCACTTTTTTTTTCATCACTTTTCAAAGCAAAAAGGAGTTCTGTCCGGATTTGGTGTCCAGGACACCAGAGGACATCATGTGGAATAAAATGCATATTACATATTCAAAAAATGCATCACTCACTCATTTTGTTCCATATGACATCTCCTGGTGTCTTGGACATCATCTAGACACAAAATCCTGGACAGAACATTCTTTTAAAGCTCATTCTCTCTTTCTCTCTCGGCCACACACAAAAACGGGTGGAGAGAGTTACGATTTGGAAGGGAAGACGTTTGTCACCTTCTTTCTGTCTTGAACAAACAAATCAAAATAGATGCCTTACAAGGCAAAAATCTAGAGAGATCTGACGGTTGGAATCCAAGGAAGGAAGGTTCGTGTGGGACTTGGGGGGGGGGGGGGGGGGGTTAAAATGAGGAACACGGAAAGAGACAAAGCAGTACATTGAATGCAATTCAACTTTTGCCACCAAACCCCCGTCCGAGGGCTTAAGAAGGAGTTAAAGAGGGACGTACAGTAATCAATCTGATATGGGTTTGCAGGTGAGAAATCATTTTGAAAAGTTTACGTCCAGACGGATGGATGGGTGAATGGATAGCTTGTAATTACACATACAGCTAGAACGAAGAAGAAGACTGCAAGAAAGAAGCTTTGATTTTGGTTAGATTAATAGTTAGCTTTCTTGGTTTTGGTTTCGAAATAAATGTTTTGTCCAAGACACCAGGGGACGTCATATGGAATAAAATGTGTGAGAGTTAGATGAAATTTTAAAACTTGGTTTACTTTGATTTTCATGGGACCTATCATTTGTGCATGCAAAGGATGGTATCACTGGCAGACGATGCTAGCTGACATTGCAAATAACTGCGGAATGCTAAGATTTGACCCCTAACCTTTTATTGAAACCCTAAAATGATCAATCTTATACCTATAACAATGAATATACCCTTGATCACGTGTACATGTACAACTGAGGCTAATTACGATCTTATGGGATCATCCAAGATTTATGCTATGTTAAGAGCATTATGTGTGTAAATATGGTGTACCCATCCCATTATGGCTAAAGATGGTGTATTAATAGCGCAGATTTGATCAATGTCATTATTATCTTTTAATTTGAAGGATGAGTTCATATACCCAAAATAAAATTAAAAAAAAAAAAAGATGTGATTAATGTTTCGTGTTGAATTTAGAAAGAATTCATTAAATTTGTCTATATAATATGTTGAATTGATTAGCCATTTGTTGCTCGGATTTTAGCAAATTTCAAAATTGTGCTCTAAAACACCTGGTTTCTATGCTTTTGCAATTTTTCTTAATGGGTTTCTATAATTTTTAAACTTCCAAGAGTCAAATGATTGGATTGTCTTACACTTGGGGCTTCATATTGATTTATTGATATAGCATTCATAAATTGTCCTTATGATCTAGAAAAACCCTATCCATAGGATGTAGGGGTCAAAACCCCTAGGCTCTTAGGTCTCATATTACAATTAATAGGAACCTAAAGATCGGTATTTTCTATAGCTGAAGAAAACGAAATAAGCCAAGATTTACAAAATTAACATAAATTTTCATCAATTGTAAATTAATACCCTATAGGATATTATATATTTATGTTTTATATATCTATTTTTATTTATTCTATGTTATGTAAATACATATATTATATACAATGAGGTGAATAAAAAAAGTTTATCATTTATAGATGCATAAATACCTAAAATGTACATGACGTGTCCATTGTCCGTAAAATATATTTTTATTTTTTATTTTGATAAAACAGATCAAAGTTATGAGAATTTGAAGGGAATTCCAAAATGCAATTTATAAATATCCTAAGGTTGAAAATTTATCATTTCAGCTCTTGTTCCCTTTGAAATATGACACCAAAATTTTGTGAAATTTAAGCCGAAATTGTAACCATGCTTCTGTAATGAATCTATGGAATATCTGTACTACTACATCTTCTAACAATCTATAAAGGATTGCAAGAATGTAATACAACATTTGTAAATTTGGTCACCTTAATTTTTGGCGTACAAGATCACAACATTATTGGCAAAACCACTTAAGTCAACCAGGGCTATCAATAAGTCAAGCGTGAAGCCCAACTTGTAATGAGCTGAACATGGGCCTCATTTGAAGTTTGCAAAGTGGAGCCCCAGCCTCCAGTTAATTAAATTCATTTAGATAAGTGAGCATGTGCCAAGTTGCACTAGGCTTAGCTTATTAAAGGGCTGGATTATCCCAAATCCAAATCACTTTTTTGAAATCTTTTTTACCCTCATTTTAATCATCTTAAATTGCTGATTTTATGCAAAGTGATGGGAGGCTTCAGTTTTAAGCACCGTTTGGTTTTTTTTTCAGCCGGCTATATCTTTAGTGTTTAGCTCATGAGCTATTGGGCTTTAAGATTCGAGCCTAAGAAAGTAAGTTTGAGTTTGGCAAGCTGAGATGAGCATGAGCTCCTCTCCATAGGCTTGTGATGATCCTAGATCGAATTTGAGCTTAATCCTTTATGTGATGAGCCTAAGTTGAGCTAGGTAAAGCTGTAATTATTCATTATTTACATTTGTGAATCGGCCACATTGATTGTAGACCATTTTTATGGTCTATGATCACTTCAAACTCTCTCATAAACATTTATCATCTTATAACCAAAATCATAAAATTGTGCCTAACATGGCCTCTAAAGGAGAAAGAGAAAAGAGCATTTAATCACATTTATATCCATTAAGGGGCAACAGGTTTGACTTCACGTTCATTTAGGGGAGTGGAGGGTTATTACTACAATAAATGGTATTAAAATATATAGATTCGACCAGAAAAGGGGCAACCAACATTTTAAATAGCTGCAGAATGCTACCAGTGGGATTCGACCCCTGACCTTTCGAGAGGGAGGTCTCACTGTAACCACTTCTTATGAAAACCCTAAAATGAACCTGATCCAATAATAATGAATATACTTGTGATCACATGTCCATGAATAAACGCTAACACCTCTTAAGGGATCACTCAATATTTATTCTTTGCTACGTAAAAAAATGTGTGAAGAGAGTGTACCAATCGCATTATGGCTAATGATGGAATACCAAGCATGGGTTTGATTAATGTCATTATTATCTTTCAATCTGAAGAATGTGCTTAATTTTTTGTTGAAATTTAGAGAGGACTCATTAAATTTGTCTGTATGATTTGCTATATTGATTTGTGATTTGTTGCTGGGGTTTTAGCCAACTTCATAATTATTCTCTAAAACACTTGGTTTCTATGTCCTTGCAAATTTTCTTAATCGGTCTCTGAATCCAATAGTTAGATTGATTTTCAGTTTTATGAAATGAAATAATGGGACATATCGAATTCTCTTGCACTTGGGCTTTATACTGATTGTTGATCAATCTACCCCTAGTTAATTAGTAAAAGGATGTTCAGTCTAGGATTTGGTGTCTATGATGGTGTTCAGGACATTACGGGATGTCATATGGAATAAAATGCATATTCCATATTCCATATTCAAAAAATGCATCAACCACCCATTTTATTCCATATGACGTCCCTTGGTGTCCTGGACACCAAATCCTAGATAGAACATCTTTTTCCAGTTAATTATTGTTGAGATCTACCTCTACTGTTGGATGTTCGGGTTGAAACCTCTTGGAAAAACTAATAGGCACCTAAAATTTGGTAATTTTCTTGGCTAGGATAAAATGAAATAGACCACTTAAAATGCCCTTTTTGATTAAACAAATCAAAATATGGAAATTTGACCAAACATCCAAGATTTCATCTAAAAAGGTTTTAAGGGTGTAAAAAAAGATTTTGAAGGTGTAATTTTATCATTTAACTTTTTGTTCCTTTTGAATGACACCAAAATTTCATAAAATTCAACCAAAATAAAACAATGTTTGTATAATGAATCGAAAGAATATTTGTATTATCTATCTTACCAATCTATAAAGGATGCAAGAAGGCAACACAACACTCACAAATCGGATCACCTTAATTTTTGGCTTTTAGGATCACACGATTATTGGCAAACCGTGTAGATCAAACTAGGGCTTTCAATGAGTCGTGTTTGGCTCAACTCAAAGCTTTGCTTATCATGATCTGAACTTGTTCTTTATTTGAAGCTTGCAGAGCTGAGCTTGAACCTCCAATTTAGTTCATCAATATAAATAAGCCTAAGCCAAGTTGTACTAGATTCAGCTTGATTAAATACTTGATTATTTCGTAAATCCAAACAACTCTTTTTGATAACTTAATTATCCAATTTAAACCATTATAAGTTGCTATTTTTACTTACCCAAAAAAGGAAAAAATGAAGTTTGCTATTTTTTTTTTACATATTGCTGAAAGGCTTCAATTTTATGGGTGGTTCAACCTACCCGATCGAGCATATCATTGTTCACCATGTCGATCGTGTATCGTCTACGTTGATTGTAGGCCATCTTTAAGGTCCATAATCAATTCAAACTTTATCGTATTGTAACTATAATTTTAAAATTGTGCCTAACTTGGCCCCAATGGAGAAAAAGAAAGAAACATTTAAATCCAAAAAAGGCAATAGGTTTGACTTTGGTTTCATTCAGGGGAGTGGAGAGTAATTTTGTACAATAACTAGTATTAAAATTAAACAGATTCGACCGGGAAAGACGAAAGCCGGTGGCCGATAAATCTCTCGCCGGTGAACTCGTCTTAAAAGCTCGAAGCTGTACTATGAATGTGCGTACCAAATATCTATAAGAGAGAGAGAGAGAGAGAGAGAGAGAGAGAGAGAGTCCTCGAATGTTGAGAAAAATATTTAAACGCCTCTCCGAGTTCTCAGACTAAGAACTTTAAATTCGTCTGTTACCTCATATTGGGCGCCCGCTCGTTGGCTCTCTTTCCAATCTTCTGAAAGCACGCGAAGGCTTTTAATTGCCCAAATTTGGTTGGTTTATTCAGTATCTCTACCTCCCTGATTCATGCCGATTTCTGCGATTTTCCGGTCGTTTCTCTTCCTTCTCAAATGAGATGGGTAATGCAGCAGCACACGAGGAGAAGAAGCACAACCCAACCCAAAACTCAAAATCCAAACGCAAGCAAAACCCTCTTCTTTCTGGCTTTTGTGGTGCTTGTTATCTTGCTCTACTTCATGGGATTGCTTTTTCTGAGCTTGTCTTCATTAATATCATGAGAAGAGAAGAAAAACCCATCTGCAGTAGCAAGAACAAACGGTGGTGGTGACTGAAATGATGGAAGCCGGCAGCGGAGGTGGTGGCTCCGGCGAGGAGCCAGATGTCTCCGATCACCATAGGAAGAAGAAGCGGTACCATCGACACACCGCTCGTCAGATTCAGGACCTTGAAGCGTAAGAGATCGCTGTTCTATTGTGTTGTTTATTTATGCAATATTTTCCTTTTGTGCTGAACTTTTTCATTATTTTTTTATTCAACGTGCGTTTTGGGGCTTCCGTTTTACTGGTATGTTGGTTCCACTTCATTGTTTTGTAGTTCTGGGTCCTTCCGGTCTTTTGGGTCCCTTATGGGCTTTTCTTATTCTGTTTTTTCTTCCCCCTGTATTGGTTTTGTTTTAGTCGGGTTGATACGAGTTTGTTTATAGTTTCTTTCGGTTTTTGGTATACTTTTGAGTTTGATCCTAAGTGGAACCAAGTGTTTGTTTGATTGGTTATTTGCCCATTTGACTTTTTCTGTAATGGATTTCTTTTGTCTCTGTAAAAGTGGGTGTTCTTTTGACTGTAATTGTTTTGTTGTTTATGGGGATAAAGGATGTTCAAGGAGTGTCCGCATCCGGATGAGAAGCAGAGGTTGCAGTTGAGCAGGGATTTGGGGCTAGAGCCTCGCCAGATCAAGTTCTGGTTCCAAAACAGAAGGACCCAAATGAAGGTGATCTCTTTCTCCCCCCATGAGTTTAGCTCTATGGGGAGATGGGTTTTTATTTTTTAAAATTTTCCCTTCTTCATAAGTGCCAATTCCTTGTTATTTGTATGCTTTAGGCACAACATGAACGCGCTGATAATTGTGCTCTGAGGTCAGAGAATGATAAGATCCGATGTGAGAACATAGCGATCAGAGAGGCGCTGAAGAATGTGATCTGCCCATCTTGTGGGGGTCCTCCGATTGGGGAGGACGTGTATTTCGATGAACAGAAACTCCGAATGGAGAATGCCCGATTGAAAGAAGAGGTAAGTTTTTGAGGCTTAGAACTCAGGACCAGCTTCTTTTTTCCTTCATTTCTTTTTGAGATTCTTCCTTCATTTTCTTATGTTAATTTTCCTGAGGTCTTTCTCGGAATATCTTGCAGCTTGACAGAGTATCCAGCATTGCTGCAAAATACATAGGAAGGCCCATTTCACATCTTCAATCTGTTCATCCCGTTCCAGTTTCTTCATTGGATTTATCTGTGGGGAGTTTTGGAAATCATGGAATGGGTGGACCATCCCTTGATCTCGATCTTCTTCCAGGAAGTTCTTCTGTTTCCAAATTGCCATTGCAGATTGCGGGAATCTCGGAGATGGAGAAATCACTAATGGCAGAGGTTGCTTCCAATGCCCTGAATGAATTGGTCAGGCTTTTGCAGACAGATGAGCCCTTGTGGGTGAAGTCTCCAATTGACGGGAGGGATCTGCTTAATTTTGAAAGCTATGAGAGGATATTCCCAAGACCTAACCACTTGAAAAATCCCGATATTCAAATTGAGGCATCTAGAGATTCAGCTGTAGTAATCATGAATGGGTTAGCATTGGTTGACATGTTTATGGACTCGGTGAGCTCTGTCCTCCATGTTATAATGTCTCAGTTCCTAAGGAAAAAACTGATAACTAATGTTTCCAGTACTTAATTATCTGACTGAAATTTGATTTTGAAAGCAGAACAAATGGGCTGAACTGTTTCCTACCATACTCTCTAAAGCAAAGACAATTGAAGTACTTGCATCTGGAATGGTCGGTAGCCGGAGTGGTTCCTTGCAACTGGTAGTTAACCGCCATCTTTTCACTTGCGTTTGATTAGAGTAATACATTGTTAGAAGTTTGTCTGATTTTAAGATGCTCGATGCAGATGTATGCCGAATTGCAGGTGCTTTCACCTTTGGTGCCAACTCGAGAATTCTACTTCCTCCGTTACTGTCAGCAAATAGAACAAGGTTCATGGGCTATATCAGATGTCTCCTTTGATTTGTCTCGAGAGAACCAATTTGTCTCACCTTCTCGGTCTTGGAAGCTTCCTTCTGGATGTTTGATTCAAGACATGCCCAATGGGTACTCCAAGGTGAACAACTCAACCAGACATCAGCATGCTCTGCCATTGGTTTCTTGTTATACCTAAGTAAATTTTAACCTCTATCCCATTTTCGTGGAAATTTTTTATAGGTTTCTTGGATGGAACACGTGGCAGTGGAAGAGAAAACCCCCACTCATCAGCTCTATAGAGATCTTGTTCACAGTGGGATGGCATTTGGAGCTGAACGATGGATTACTACGCTGCAGAGAATGTGTGAAAGATTGGCTTGTCTGTTGGTGACAGCTTCTTCTACTCGGGATCTTGGAGGAGGTACTATAATCAGCTTTCTTATAACGTGCCACTTCTTGCAAACAATTCTTGGTAGGTTTTTTTAAACTTTAATGGTTTATGTTATTGTTGTTTTGATGATGTCCAGTGATTCCCTCACCGGAAGGTAGGAGAAGCATGATGAAGCTCGCTCAACGAATGATTAGCAACTTCTGTGCCAGCATTAGTGCATCGAGCGGTCACCGATGGACTACACTCTCTGGCTTGAACGATGTTGGGGTTCGAGTTACTGTTCAGAAAAGCACAGAACCTGGCCAACCCAATGGTGTGGTTCTCAGTGCAGCGACCTCTATATGGCTCCCTGTATCTCCACAGGTGGTCTTCAATTTCTTCAGGGACGAAAGAACTCGATCTCAGGTACATATGTATAATTTGGCTGGCTGGATCAACATTGAAGTTGGTAAAGCAAATCAATTAATCATCACTATTAAGACTTCCTTTTCTTGTTTCTGTTAGTGGGATGTTCTTTCCAATGGTAATACGGTTCAAGAAGTTGCCCACATTGCAAATGGATCACATCCTGGAAACTGTATCTCAGTTCTCCGAGTAAGTTTGTAGGAGTCAGATAGACTTTTTCATGTTTCATCTTTGTTTTATTTTCTGTTTATTACTGCTATCCTGGATTGGTTGGTTCATCTTAATGGGTTGTGTCCGACAGGCTTTCAATGCTAGCCAGAACAACATGTTGATACTTCAAGAAAGCTGCACAGACTCAGCCGGATCACTTGTTATCTACGCTCCTGTTGATCTTCCAGCCATCAACATAGCAATGAGTGGGGAAGATCCTTCTTACATCCCACTACTGCCGTCAGGGTTCATCGTCTCTCCTGATGGCCGGTTGGACCAAGGAGTAGCAGGAGCATCGACAAGCTCAAATATGCAAGGGAGTATGAGTAGGTCAGGTGGTTCACTCATGACAGTGGCATTTCAGATACTTGTGAGCAGCTTG
>JAOXJP010000006.1:6990226-7010024 GCA_025762735.1 Platanus orientalis | reverse complement strand
GAAAAGAAAAGGAAAAAAAGAAGAAGGAGCCAACCCACGTCAAGGTAGGCCCCCTCTCCCCCCCTTTTTAGACTTTAAAGAACACTACTTTTATGTTGTAATGGACGCACCTCTTCCAAATGATTGAGTGAGACATGGGGGGAGACAATCTGTTTCCCCCTCTTTTCTGTTTTCTCATATGATGTATACTAAAGTAGCATTTTGATTTCATTTTTTTTATATTCAAGTGGGGTCAATGTTTGACATCAGATGTCACTAACCCCTATGCCTACCCTCATGTCTAAGATGGACTTGAGAAAATAGGGAGGGGTAATAAGAATGAACACACTGTTTTACAGGACTAGCTCAATGCATAATTTTTTTACTCCAACTAAAAAATGATTTCAGTTGAAACCCTGAATTCACTATTTAGATAACTATTTTAACTATGTAATTAATTTTTTTTTAGATCCATTTGGAAATTTTAGCTATTTTTCTGTATTTTACAATTTAGTGTATAACATGTTGTCTAATTTCTAAATTTCAGTAGTTCTCTATATTGTTTAGTCTATAACTTTCTGTGTAAAATGAATTTTGATTCAAAATTTTAAGTGGTAACTCCCAACTGATCCCTCAGACCCTTTGTAAATTTTGAGACCTATCCAATTTCGGGATTTTAAGATATAGGTCCCACAACCATGGGTTTCATGAAAAATTTGTGATGAGTACACTGAATTTTTCATTTTGGGAAAATCCAAAGGTGGGTCCTACCCACTTTTCATAGGCTAGGGATTTTTGTGAAACCCCCTAAGCATGTCACTTACGCCCCTTATATAGCCCAGGGTCAGTGGACCCTAAAAAGGTGCCCAAAAACCCAGAAAACAACCATTGTTTTTCTGAGAAAAATACAGTACGCCTGAACTCCCACTCTATGGGAGATTAGGCGTACCAAGATAGATGGGTCCCATGCTGCCTTTGGCCTCTCAGTGACTTATGATTAATCACCAAGCCCTTGAAATACTCCCCTCATGGAGCCTCAGCCTTTTGACAAAATAGCTAAAACTAAAACAAAGCCCAACAAAGGTAGTACGCCTGAATCCTCATTCTGTGGGATTTCAGGCGTACAAAGATTTCAGGTGTACCTTAAGGATTTCAGGCATACTTAAGCAGAAAAGCGCAAGTAACATCTCCCAAGGTTCAAAACCCCACTAAAGCTTCAAAACTCTCAAAATTTCAGAGATGTGACCCCTTTGTAAACACTTAACACTTGGAATTAACCACAGGGACCAAGTGGGATCCAGTTTGACCTATACGCCTGAAATCCCACTCTGTGAGAAATCAAGCGTACCTGAGATTAGGTGTATGCCTTGGAGATCAGGCGTACCAAACCCAAAACCTCTAAAAACTCCCCTCTTCTTATCCACTGCTTAATGAAACATAAGACAAATGGTTAGGTCAAAGGAGCCACCCAAAAAGGTGGGTGATTGGGGTGCCTAACACTTTCCCCAATCGCAACCAAACAACTTACCCGAATCCCTGTAAACCAGAACAAGTCACGAGAGTTAACCTTAGGTCCAAGTGCCTAGGCCCGGGCTCCAAAAAGCCTGTACACCTCCCTTCCCCTGGAAAGGAGGTAGGCGTCCAATCCCGCCTGAAAAACCCGAGTTGGTGGCGACTCCAAACACCCCGAAGTGGGTTGTAGGACCTTTTCCGTAATGCCCACACTGCCCTAAATTAGTCTCACAGTCATACATACATGACTACTGAGATTGGCATATACAACAAACCCCTAAAACTACATGCAGTTTGATTCCGACAAAACCCTAGGAACACCTGAACCACCAGATCAGGTATGTAAGCAACTCGAGACTATGTCTCAGGTACAACTGCAATGATCACACCACGGGGGTGGTCCAAGACCAATAACTGCACGTTTAATAAGCATAGACTTTAGCATAATTTTAAACATGTATGAATGAGAGAAGCCGCCCTAAAAAGGTGGGTATTTGGGGTGCCTAACACCTTCCCTAAATACAACTAAACAACTTACCATTTATCTTAGGAAAGTAGACTAGTATTAGGAGTTAAACTCCTAGACCTTCGGGTCTAGACTTCTCCTCTTCCCTAGAAAAGGAGAATCAATGTCCAACTCCGTCGGTTAACCCCGAGTTGGTGGTGACTCTCAGAAAATCCTAACACTCTTGTAAAATGGTTAGCAACCTTTCACACACTGGCATCACGCGCCGAAGAGTAGACCTAAAAACCACGGGCGGGCTGGGGAATCTGAACCCCTCCCAAATGCCGATGTCTATATAAGGGTTTTACCTTAGAAAGGTAAACCCTCTAATCAAGTCTTTTCAACAAAGGACCTTTATTTGAATTTTAAATTTAAATGAAGAGATGGGGGGAATGTGTAAACACCCCGTATTATGCTTTAAGGGTATAGTGGTAATTTTATCCTATAAATGTAAAATTATTATTTCATATGTTTAAAGAGACCATAGAGTGGTTTAGGAACCCATTGGAACAAGTTAGAAGTGTAAGACTCAAGTTGGGCCTCGAACCTATCAAGTTCAAAAGTTATCATAATTCTACGTTTAGGGTACCTTCACATGCCCACTGACACCAATCCTGAGAGAATCATGTCATACCTTGATGAAAATATCTATGAGTCTACTTTCCAACAAAATAAATGGTGTGTAAAATACTAGTCTCTTGGAAGAAGTTATGATAATTTTCCCATAAGGTGTCTGTGTTGTCAAGCCCACGGATTTAGGGTAACTTCCCGAGCCCACTGACAGCAATCTTGAGTGAATTAGAGTTCAAGCCATATATCCTTGGAAAGGTCTTGGAGTCTATCTTCCAACACAACAAACAACAATCGATTCTGAGTTTTCTAGAGAGAGTAATGAACATTTTAGTGTGAGAGGGTTAAAGTTGAGAAAACCTATTTAGATGGATCCAAACTTACTGGTTCGATCCAGGATCGATCCATTAACTCTCAAGTCTCAGAAAAGTGCATAAATTGTGTTGGATCGATCTAGGATTGATCCAAATGACCTATATTGCATTTTTTAGGTAAAATCATTTTTCTTTATTTTAGGGAGTGTGGGACCCTTCCAACTTAACCCAAAACTCTAAAAATATGATAAAGAAACCCTAATGACCTCAATTTACACCAAAAGATAAAAAGTTAGAGAAGTTTGGAGAATTTGAGAGCTAAGTGTGAGAGTTCTTCCTCAATTGGAGAAAGGAAGAACATCAAAAGGAAAGTAAGTTATGGAAGAAGATCATCTTGGAAGCTAAGATTTAAACTAGTTGGTGAATTGGATATGCATTTTATGCACACAATTTCTTTCCTAGGTTCATAGAAATTGTGATTCCATTCTATGTTTGCTAAGATTTGTTGGTTCTAATCTCTATGATAATGGTTTGTGAGTAGATATGTATTTTATACTGCCCTTTCTCTTTCTAGGTTCTTAGAAATGTGTTTTTACTCCACGTGTGTTAAGATTTGTTGATTAACCTCTATGAAACTTGGTTGTGCAGATGGATGAACTCTATGTACATGATTTTCCTCTTCCTAGAACCTTGGACTTGTTGAGGATGAGCTTTGCTTTGGTAACTCTATATTCAAACCCCATGAGAATGTTGATTTCCCTTATATGGATTTTAGATTCCTTTAATGTGAGCATGATTAAAGGGATTCTTTTACCCAATTGTTGTGTCATTGGAATTTAGAGTTAACCATATGGTGGTAGTATTCTATTTCCTTGAGTTTAATAATCTCTACTATTGTTGGAAAGTTTATGGAGTTTGATTTCTCTGATTAGAGGGAATAGAGAGTCTCTTGTGGTGCTTCTTGGTTTATTCCATTGATTTCTCTTGAAACCCCCTAAATGCTTACTCCCCATCTATTTGATGAAATGACATATGACTATTTCTTCATGATTTGCGTATCTTTATCATGTCTATTAACTTTCTATGTTAGTCCATTACCCTCTTTGATATGTTTTATTCGACTCATGTTATACCATGATGAATTGTGTTAATTCTATTAATCCTCATGTGGCTACATTATTATTTACATTATGTGGTATCTCTTTGTGGCATGTGTATGTTATCATTAGCGTGGTTTACTCTAGGATTTTCATGTGGCTCTTTACATGGGATTTCTACATGAGTTTTTAAAAGACTTGAAATACTTGGTTTTTAACCTACATGAATATTATTATAAAACAAATTTTCATCTATGAGCATCCCTTATGCCCCTAGTTATAGGCCAAATACATTTACTTACATATTGGTATTTAACCTATTTTCATATGATTTACTACTTCAATCTTTGAACTCTTTATAGGATAGAATATGTGTATATATATATATATATATATATATATATATATATATATACAAATGACATATTTTTATAGTGACTACATTATCTTATAAAAGCATAAGTTTGGTTTATCGCTTATTTGACATGCAAAAGTTTTTTGGTACCCTTGTTTGGGGGAATGATATGAGACTACCCTAGTTTGGGGGAATGATATGGGGCTACCCTAGTCCAGGGGAATGATATGAGACTTCCTTAGTCCGAGAGAATGATATAGGACTACTTTTGTCTGGGGGAATGATATGGGATTACCCTAGTCCTAGAGAATAATATAGGACACAACATTAGCCTTTGTGGCTTTAGGTACCTAATCATCGGGTCACATCAATAGGTGAAGATGACCCTAGTGATCCAATATGTGCATACCTAGTCACCAGGCTTTATAAATCGTGCCATCAGATACCCAATCACTGAGTCACATCAATAAATGAAGACAACCCTAGTGGTCCAATATGTGCATGCCTAGTCACCGAGTTTTATAAATGGTGCCATTAGGTACCCAATCACCGGGTCATATTAATATATAGGTGAAGATGGCCTTAGTGACCCAATATATGTTATAAGATGTGCCAAAGATTTTTACATGGATTATGAGATGTGATGTGTTAGAGACCCCTACACAAATTATGTGGTGTGATGTGTTAGAAACCATTCATGGTTTATACGTATGATATGATTTGCTAGAGACCTTTTATGGTTTATATACGATATGTCTTGTAGGAGACCTTTCACAGTTCTTTTACACTTAAATAAGTTATGTGATAGGACACCACTGTGTTTTACATGCGGCATACATATTACTAAGCATGTGCATATAATACTTAGAATGTGACATATAACATGTAGCATATGCATGATTCAGTTTGATCTATTTTAGCTATCCTTGTGGTTACCTCGTGACTTGTGCATACTCAAATTGTAATAAGGATTCTTGTTTCGAATACATTCGTTGATTGTGCTTATCTTGTTGACTCTTTATTCTACATTGATTCTCCTATTTGCTACTATGATTATCTTTGCTCTGCTTAGCGTTGTACAAACTATATACCCTCTCACTAAGCCCGTCAAGATTACCTCAATTGGCACTACCCACAGATGTGTAAGCGAATGGGTTGGATTGCTCCTTAAGACGAGGAGGAGATGATGGAGGGGTTTTCAGGCCTAATTATAATACACTTTATTTTGGTTTGAATTTATTTTATCAATGATGTCATATATTTGGTACCCTGTTTATTTGATATGGGCAGGATTAGGCTCTTTTATGTTGGATGTTCATGAGATGTTTTAGACATGTTGTTTATATATTTCCGCTACTTTTATTTGGATTATGTCATTGATATTACTATTCTGCTATAATTGTGATATGTTAAAAATTGACTTAAATAGATGTGACTTAATAGATAAACTTGAAAGGGTAATCTATTATTTGAAGTGTGATGTGAATAGGTAAAAGGGTTAATGACACGTTCCGAGCTCGTTGGCCTTTCCGTTATGAGAAACGGGTTCGGGGGGTCATTCCCTTGTCCAGATCCGAAGCCGACCCACTTCACAGCCCGCAGATTCGGGTTGTGACAAAATGTTTGCACCAAAAAGGAAAATCCAAAGTGGACAATGCTGATGTAGTTTGTGGGCCCCAAAAATAAAAGAAATAGTTGTACAAGAAGGATTATATGAGGATGAAAAGTGAGGGTGATTGGTTGAACCCAGTTATGGCGACATGGAGGGAAGCTCCCATTCTAGCGAGGAATCATGATTAAGTAAATCAATGGAAAGTGGTTGGTGTATAAGATGTTCCATATTGCCACGACAAAAGAGCTTTTGTAGGAGTAAACTGGGGGAAAAGAGAGGGCCATTTTTGGGAAAATGGCCATGATCAATGAACTAGAGGCTTGTAAATTGAGGATGTAGGGAAGAAGAAAGACATCTCTCGATCATCAATTAATAAAAAAAGAATCTTTTAATTCACCCATATCGGGCTTTATCTTAGTTTTAGTTTGTTTCTAATCTGTTGTGTCCATTACTGTCTTAAGTTCATTAGCAACCTCGCAAGGATCCCCCTAGCTGAATGACAATCATTTTTGTGAACTTATAGAAGTTCGTATTTGCAATTCTAGACACTAGGATTTGATTCCGGTCTATAATCTATTGGTCTAATATCTTAAAAGGATGACGATTCATTTTTGGTTGAATTCTACTTAGGACTGTTGGTTTTTCATGTTAATTAATTCATGCTTGTTTATTTGAGTTCATTTTATTTTATGTCCATTGTTATTACGGTTGCAAAATTGTGGTGAAGTCCTTATTCTAATAGGCAAAATGAACTCATTTGGAAAGAAGAATCATTCTCTTCTCAAATCGTCTAAATTACATAATTTTGGTGACTGGACAAATGACTAAAATCCCTTTTCCGATTTATTTGCTATTTACTCCAGCACTTGGGGTCATAGGAAAGTCTGGTCCTTGTGCTCACGTGGCACTAGCTGGCCAACAAATATTATATTAACATCGCTCAATAAGAAATATCGATCACTTACTTCAACAGGCTCTTTTATATATAAATTTTTTTCCTCATGTAAAGATGTATATCTCCCTTGTAATGTTTAATGCATTTTATGATTAACACAACACAACACAACAAATTGATGTGTTGATATCGGGTTCTCCAGTATGTTCATTTGTATTTGTAAAGATTTCTTGTTAAAATTAAGATATTTTTAAATAGAATTGTCGCTAATTAATTAAAACTTATTTTATAATAATTTATTTTTCTCTTGATGTCTACAGTTAAGCATATGTAGCCCGTGAACAAGCCATTGTTTGTGAAGGGTCAGACCATCCTTGTCATATGGCTGAATCAAGGTTCTTTAAGGGGAGCACCAAATCCCGGGCGGTTCTCTGGATTCCCACTTCTGGTGCTCAGAAAAGAATAAAATAAAAGCAAAAGTTGGTGTAGCTCCAAGTTGAATGATGGGGATAAGAAACAGGGAAGGTGGTTTTTGGGAAAAGAAACATATAGGCTTCACCTGGCATTTACGCAAATATAGATATTTGATTAGATTTCAATTTTTTTATAGGTAGAAATTCATATATATAAACATGACAGGTTGTCCTAAAACGAAGTGGGTTTTGATGATTTTTGCCCATTTCGGCTCCTCTCTCTTTTCCTCTCTTCCCATCACAAAAGGGGTAAGAATCCTAAAGAGCTATTTTACAATCTGCAGGTAAGACTCTTTCTGTCTCTTAAATCTGTAATACCCTTTTTGCATTTCGTTTTTTCTGTTCTAAAACATTGGATTTTGTTTTTCTGAATCTGTAATATCATTGTGCACCTTGCTTGGAGATCTGGGTTTAAAACCCTTAAAGATGAGAATTTTCGGAGTAAAATCAGATTTGTTTGTACGAGGGTTTCTTTTGACTGCATTTCAGATGGTGTTATGGACATCTTTATGGTGATTTTTGTTTTTGTTTTTGTTTTGAAGGTTTATGTCTGATTGTTTGTTCATCTGGATGGTTGATTGGATCTTTCTTCAAGCAACCAATTTTTCTAGTTTTACTTTTTATGTCTTGTCCTTGTAATGAATTTCTGATTTCTGTGTTGTTTTGTTGATTTCTTTTTCTTTGTTCTGGTTTCATGTTGTGTGTGTTTTGCAGGCATCGGTAGCAAGAGAGCAATGTGGTAGATGGGTTGAACAGAAATAAAATAAAGATCGTATTTGTTTGTTTTTTTGTAGTTATAATGGACGACGATAGCGGATTGAACATCCGTAGTTGGGGTTATTATGAACCCTCCCTTAAAGGGCACCTTGGTCTACAGCTCATGTCGACCATGGTAGAGAGAGACACAAAATCTCTTCTCTCAGGACGGGATTCTGCGGTCATGGTTAGTGCTAATGGAGCTTTTCACCACAGGGATTGTGGGGTCTCGGATTCGCCGGTACCCATGGATTTTGTTAGAGATAGTTGGATGAACCAGAGGGAGAAATTTTTGCATGTGTTACCAGGGAACCCAAATTTTACTGTTCTATCTGAAGCATCTGGAGTTCATCCCATGCAGATTCTACAACAGCCGGATTCATCAAAGGATGAAAGGCTGGCTCGAATGGAAGATGCAGGTAGTAAAAAGGATGGGCCTTTGAAGAAAAGGCAGGTTGGCCTTGTCCAAAAATCCCCAAGACCAAAGAAGAGTAAGAAGGTCCCTGGTGTGCCAAAGGATGAGAGTAATTCTTCTGTTCCACGAGCTAAGCCTGGAAGGAAGAACATTGGAGTTGTCATTAATGGGGTGGACATGGATTTCTCTGGTGTTCCCATACCGGTTTGTTCATGCACTGGAAATCCTCAGCAGTGTTATCGATGGGGCTGCGGTGGGTGGCAATCGGCGTGTTGTACTACTAGTATATCAATATATCCCTTGCCAATGAGTACTAAACGGCGCGGTGCACGGATAGCTGGACGGAAAATGAGTCAGGGAGCATTTAAGAAGGTGTTGGAAAAACTCGCTGCTGAAGGTTATAACCTTTCTAATCCGATTGATTTGAGGACTCACTGGGCAAAACATGGTACCAACAAGTTTGTCACTATCAGGTAGGTGTACAACGTGGATACCATAACTGGGCCTCCTGTTGCATTCGGTCTGTTTCCCCTGTATATATGTTTATGGCCTGTTGCAGAGGCTTCTCAGTTAGTTTTTCGTTAATGAATTTTATTGGTCATGCTACATGTTTTTGAAATTCGGATATTCAGGTTCCCAGGATATGTTGTTTCCTTTTCTTTTCAGCTTCTAGTTTAAGGGCCATCAATCTTATCTGGCTGCCAGGATTTAGGAGTTAGTGATGAGTTTTGATTTCTTGGATGCTTGTAGGGAAATTTACTTCCCATCCTTTTTCCTGATGTTATCAAAGAATAGATTTTTGGTGGTTCCTTGTCTGTTTTATATTCTTAAATTATTAAAAACATGGCATTATAGTCTCTATAACATCATTTTAGCATCAGTTTTTAATAGATTCAGTGCTTAAACTAGTTGCTGCTCTTTTTACGTGAAGGACTTCTGAGGAGATGACATTGTATATCTTGAATTTTCTTCTTGGTGGTTGTGTTTCAATTTTACTGTGTTTATTTTCTTTGATTTACCATGTATCTGCTACCTTCTTTATTCTTGGTGTTTTGTGATGTCACTGGTTACTATGTTGTAACCAATTTTAGTTTGTTGTTTGCATTCTTTTCATGAATTTTAACTTTTGGCTTCTTATACTTCTTGTATTCTGAATTAATTTCTTCTTGTATTCTGTTTTATCTTATTTAATAAAATTATATCATTCATCGAAAAAAAAAGCCCTCATAAACCTTAAGCATATGCTAAAGTCTGTCAATTTACACATTTTTTTTTTGTTCTGTTCGTAATGCAAAAAAAAGGGAACAGAATATGAGCAAGTAGTGAAAGAGGGTATAAGGGTTGGAAGAAAGTGGAAATAACAAAGAAGGCAGTACAAGAGAGGAAGCAGAAGCAACATGCTCCTTGTCAGGGAGAGATCACACTGAGAAAAATGAGAGTTTGCATAGAGCAGGCTGATACTATGTTCCCATCTACTGCTGATTTTGCTTGATGGATGTTGGAGAATGACAACATCTGGATTGGACAACTACAATTCTTAGTTGATTCCTGCCAATATTGAGGAAACCAATTCTCCTCTTCAGGCTCTTAAATAATAAAATTAGCATTTTTAAGTCACCTTTCTCCTGCTAAAGCTGCTAATACATTTTCAATGATGGCCCCCAATCTTGTTGTCTAGGATTGGCATTATAGTAGAGATTAAAAAGTTACTCTCATTGATGTGGAGCATGGATCTTGTGAATTTTGTGTTGCTCTTGCACTTATATCGCACTTATTTCCATTTTGTTGCATCTAGATTGTTCAATTTTAAATGAGAACTGAAAGCATTTAATCAGTATGTATTTTTTGTTTTATTTCTTTAGGAAGTAAGCTGGTTTTTGGCGGTTCCCCAATCTGACCTTAATAAAATATAACTTGTTTCAATTAGTTTGACTTTATTTGATGCTTACAGTTTTAGCACCTAGTCTTGTAGTCCATGGCTCTATTTCCTCGTGCCAATGAATACCTGGTTTCTGGATACTTGATATGATTAATTTGACATATATTGTTCTCATAGTCTAAGTGTGACATCAACTATTGACCTTAGCATTAATACAACTGGCTGCAACTTGAGATTCTGAATGCACTGTGACATCTTTTTATTTTATTTTGTCATGTTATTACAAAGACACTTCATTTTCTGAAATCTGTCTATGTCGGACATTTTGCATTCGCAACCAGACATGCCAGCAGTTCTATCTAGACGAAGCTTAATTTACCATATATCTCTTGTTTCAATCTATTACTAATATACCATTCATATAATTTATATCAACTTATTTTAAGCACTACTTTTAATACTGCACATATATATGAACTAAGTTATGCTCTCCTATTATCCACCTTGCTTCACTAACTGATCCATTGCTTTTCAAAGTCCAAGTAGTTCCCAGCAGCTTGGGCTGTGTCACCTATCACTAAGACCTTTGCCCTTGAGTGCTGTAAGCCCAATATTTAGAGAAAAAGAGTCTACAGTGAATACTCCTTTCCTGTCCCCCACCCATAGTCTTCTATCCTTATCTTCCATACTCCCCAGAGATGATCCATGAAGCCTTTCTAAAACACTAGTCATTGGGCCCTATTCCCAGTCTTCTGTTCTTAAAATCATTTGCTTCCTTTGAAATATGCTTAAAAAGGATGATTAAACTTCCATAAAAATTCATGATTTGTCAAGGATAAAATCTAATTGTCTATTAGTCAGACCCATTTTTTTTTTCTTTTCTTTTCTTGATAATTATTGGCTGAACGTGGTGGTTATTCATTTGATCATATGTTTAGCATAATAGGAACCCACTGATTACTCCTCAAAAAGGTTGAATGCTTTCCAAAAACGCTTTAGCCTTTGCATTAATGGAGTCTTTTAAGTTGTAGTTCTTTAGAAGCTTACTTTCCTTCCTCTTTTTCATCCAAAAAAAATCCATGTATACCAAAGGCTCTATGTTTTTTAGCAGACTGTAATTAAAATTTAGCAATATGTTACCCGATTTAATTATTATTATTGTTTTTTTTGCTAAAACAAATTTATTAAGAGGGGATAAGGCACCCCCTAGAAAAGGCCCACAAAAGGGATCAATTTAATTATTTCCAACATAATTCTCTCCACTACCGAATAGGTTAGTTCTTAGTGCTTGAAATCTCCTTGTCAGGTGCTGCTCCTACTTCCCCTCCCATGTCAAAAACCTCAAATCCACGGTTTGGTAACGTTCCTTCTCACAATTCGTTCCTCTAAAATTAACTTGGAAATTTTTTATGAAAACTTCATAAATGATAGAATAAGTACTAATACACACCTAGGAATCATTACATGATTAAAACAACCATCAATGACACACACACACACACACACACACACACATGTTACTGTGTATGTCTGGAACATTAAGGGTTGGGAAATGATAAAAAACACTATACACTAAAGCTATACATTCACATTGAGTTAGAAAAGGATACATAACATCAACACCAAAGAAATATATAATTTCTAACCACAAATCCATAACTTTGAAGGAAACACTGGCGGAAGTTATGGAAATGATGAAAATCTTACACGAAACTGCATTAAAAGTTAGAATAAGACCAATGCACACCTTGGAATCATTACATAAGCAAGACGTGCTTATGTAATGACGTGCTTCTCAAGATCACTAAGAGGTGAGAAATGATAAAAACATTACATGATAAAGCAATACATCCACATAGAATTAGGAAATGATAAATCCAAATGTTCACAGTAAAGCAATCAGTTATTTCTACCATTTTTTAAAATTTTAATTAAAAATATAAGAAATTCAAAAATTACAAGGAAACATGGGAATAAAAATATAGAAACATATATACTTGTATAGCATGTTTCTTTATATTCCTCCATTTACTACTTTTTTTTAATATATATATATATTGGTATGCATATGAAATAATCAGACCAAGCCATGCATATTTTGTCTTTTTTCTTTCATATGTTTTACTGTTACATGTGCAATAATAAAAAACAATTGTTTTATTTACTGATAAAATTTCGACCCCCGTCACTGTGTAGATTAGGCAGAATAATGCAACATATGAAAAATCTAGCCTTCAACAAGTTGTATTTTTGGACTTACTAATGTTATAGAAATTTGGGATGTTGGGCTCAATCCTCTGATCTAGAGCCCAATCAATGTTTTTTATTGAAATGGACTAAGTGGAGTGTTAGAGTCTGTGTTGCACAAGATCAAGCTGTTACAAATAAAATAAGATTTTTTTTGGGGCTACAGCTGCCTGTAAGTTCACATGGTTGAAATCTTGAAATTTGTAACTAGGTTTGTATTGTTTACAAAATCTGTTGAAATGTTTCCCGAAACAATGTGATTTCTGTATTATAACCTAGTTTTTATGTTGGTAGATGTCTAAACCAAAACATTTTGTACAATTTGGTACAAATTCTTTTGATTTTTATATCATAGCTTTTAAGTTGTAGTGGAGAAAGGGAAGGGGAGTTTATGTGAAGAGAATGAGCAGATTTAGAGATTTTGTGAAGAGATGGGGGCTGATTGATTGTCCACTAAAAAGGGAAAAATTCAATTTTAGGAAACTTCTTCTTTGAGTTGCTTAGATTCCTATATTGTGTGGAATGGGAGTATCTATTTCCTGAAATGATCCAAAAAGCAGCTCCCGCATATAACTTCTGATCATGTTTTGTTCTTGCTTGAGGCTTTGAAAGTGGATTACGGTCCAATTCCATTTAGGCTCCATTCGGATTTGCTATTGCTGATTTTTTGTTTTTTTTTTTAATAAGAGAAAAATTTTATTGAAAAAGAGGGGAGGAACAGATGAGAGAAAAACCAAAACAAACTAGAAAAATCAACAACCAAAAAACAAAACACCAAAGGGCTACACTAAGCCAATGGCGGCATTCCAGTCCCTCAACACACCTCCCTTGTGATCATTATCACAATTTTGGCATCTCCTGGCCCAAAAGAGAAGCATGTTCTTAGCTTTTCTATACATCTGGATGGAGTGCTCAGCATAATTCTTAAAGACCCTGTTATTTCTTTCTTTCCAAACTGACCACCAAACGGTTGCAAATACCATACTCCACAAGATCTTCCCCGTGGGAGTAAATGCCGATGATCTCCATCTGACAAGAAGGCTATTCACATCACGGGAACTTACCCAACTCATACCAAAGTCTTTCAAAAAAGCATGCCACACATCCATTACAAAAGGACAATGAATTGGCAAATGAGAGATAGACTCCGTCTTTGTGGCACATCAAACAGATATTTGTGAGGTACATGCCTTTGCCAGAGAGAACGTCCATCATAGATATTTTCCCTAAAGATGCTGTCCAAGGAAAGAATTGCACCTTTAAGGGAAACATATGATTCTATATGGTTTTCCAAGGAATACCAATGTCACGGGAGGACTCCATAAGGTTGTAACAAGATTTTACTGAAAACAACCTTCAGCACTACCCATCCATCTTCTTTTATCAACCTGATTTGCACCCAAAATCACATTACCCAATGTTTCCATAAGGCTACAAATCTGAGGGATCTCCCAATCAAAGGCAGCCCTTCTCAACATTGGGTTTCATACAACAGAGTTGGAGCTCCTCCCCATATAATCTACCACCTTTGCAAGCCTATTTGCAGCCAATAGATAAACATTCGGAAAAATATCCTTAAGTGGCCTTTCCCCACTCCACCTACCCTCCCAGAAATAAATTTTCGTCTCCTGCTCCAATCTCATATCCAATCCCTTTTTTGAAAGAATCTAAGTGCTTAAATATACCTTTCCACAAACTTCTCCCATGAGGCCGGCGAATATCATTTTGGTTCTAAACGTCACAAATCTCATACTTTTCCACTAGCACCTGCTTTTGTCTCTTGGCCGTTTTCTTCAATTTCTTCTTCCTCAACAGCCTCTGTGATGTCTTGTTTCATATCACCATCTCTTGTCTCTGGCCCCTTTTCTCTCAATATTTCATGCTTCTGGTTCCACTTTCCAGATTTTCTCCCCCTCTTAATGTTCTCTGGTGGATGGTGTTGCAAAATGACATCTGCAATGGAGGTGCACGGAATTGTCAAACTTATTATAGATTGGAAAATTGCACATAAGTTCTCTTATAGGAAATTATGTTGGAGGATAATAGCCCTGTGATGGTTCTGAAGATGATATATGTCACCTAGAAGAATCACATAAGGATGAGGATTTTAAAGGGCCTTTCAATACGTTGAAGAACACACTGCGATCCACTTCCATAGTAAGGCATCTATATCCTTGGCTGCTTGTGAGTAGCAGGGCTGAGTATTTGCTGTAAATGACACTTCCTCCAAGATTGATTAGGCTTGCTTAAAATGAGCAAATGAGATTTTTAGAATTCTTTTCGTGATTTACATTTTCAGTTTTGATTGTTCGAGCTTTGTTATGATTTCTTTATATTTTGCTGTCTAGTACTGCTCCTATTTTCCTTTTGATCATCAGAGGCATACTGCATCTTAATTCCATTTCAGTTTGGATGCCCCAAAGGTAGAATTCTGAATCCTCAGAATTCTTTCCTACAGCTTTGAATTCTGCAAAATTCAATTCAGTAGGAATTCCAATCCAAGGAGTCCAAATGCAGTCTTAGTTTTTAGGAGATGTGCTTCCAAGCACTTGAGTTTTTTGATGTGGTCCAACAATCTTGGCATGATTCTATGGTTTTTGGAGATCCTAGTCGTAGATTTGGCCTAAAGTTAAAAGGCATTGAAGGTTAAATTAAAAGGTTGGCATGAGGATTGGTATGTTTGATGTCAAAAAGGAGTCTTGCTTTGAGGAAATCGTAGAGTTAGATAAAATAGAAGAATTGTGTACCCCCTCAGCTGAAGAGAGAAAGAGTAGAGATGAATTTAAAAATGAATTTCAGTTGCGGGTGAGTAAGGAAGAGACTTTTGGAGACAAAAATCTAGGATTAGGTGGCTGAAAGAAGGGGATAAAAATACCATGTTCTTCCATAAAACAGCTAATGCTTGGAAAAAAGCCAATTCAATTCATGGTTTAAAGGTAATGGATCTGTGGGTAGCATTAATGATATCAGAAAGGAGATCAAGAACTTCTATGGTCTTTATAAGGAAACTTGGCCTTTTAGGTCAGCTCTCGAGGGTTTAGAGTTTAAAAGTATTTCTAATTTGAAAGAGAGGTTTTGGAACAGCCTTTCCAAGAGGAAGAGATATTGGGGTTTATTAAAGGGTCAATAAAGCTCTGGGCCTTGATGGTTTCTTGATTTCTTTCTTATAAAAAAACAGGCATATTGTGGAATAGGACTTTAAGAAGGTCATGGAGGAGTTCTTCCGAAATGAGTCTTTTAAAACATAACAACACCTTAATATCTTTGATCCCAAGAAAAGTGTAGCAACTGAGCTGAAGGACTTCCGACCTATTAATTAGCTTACTCACTAGTGTCTGTAAGTTCATTGCGAACACCCCTTTCTGAGAGACTGGAAATGGATATGCGAAACCTCATTTCTCATCCTCAAGGGGCTTTTGTGTAGGGAAGACAAATCTTGGATGGTGTTTTGATTGCAAATGAGTGAGGATTCCAAAGTTATGTCTAATTGAGAGGGCCTTCTTTGTGAGTTAGATATGGTAAAAAGCCCTATGATCACATAAATTGGAGGTTCCTAAAGTATGTGTTGGGTAGGATGGGTTTTGGGTTGAAGTGGGAGAATTGGATGAAGGCATGTATTGAGGCTTCCTGTTTGTTTGTTTTTTTCAGTCATGGTGAATGGGAGTCTGGCTGGGTATTTTAAGAGCTCAAGAGGCATGAGGCAAGGGGACCTTCTTTCTTTCTCTTGTTTATAATAGTTACTGAAGTCTTGAGTCTCATGATAAGTAAGGCAGTGAATGGTTTCTTATCAGGTTTGAGGTGGGTTTTGGGAATTTGTGGATCTCTCATTTCCAATCTGTGGACAACATCATTATATTCTGTGGCGCATCTATCTATTAGATAGGTTATCCTTGGTGTATCTTGAGATGTTTCTACTTTTGAGGCTGTCTTCGGTTTGAAAATCAATTTAGGAGGCAGTAATTTATGGGGTTGGGGCAGTCTAGAATATTACGGACTTTAGCTTTCATTTTAGGATGTAGGATAGGATCTTTTCTTGCTACTTACCTTGGTCTCCCTTTAGGCTAAACTTTTAAATTTTAAGGTAGATCATCTTTTTGTAAATAAAGTTGGATGATATCAACTCTCAAAATTACTTAAATGTGAAAATCATAGTCCTGCTGCGAACAAGGAACTGATGGTTATCATTCTGTTGTGTTAAAGAGATGTATATCACATATACAAAACTATTTAGAAGAGGGTAGAGTTATTTATCAAAAAGAAAAAAGATTAAGAGGGTGGAGCTAGAAAAATCAACAAGAAGCCTTGCATTTGAGGGCCAAGGGCCCTCTTTATGCCATGGCTTCCGCGGGGTTGGGGGGGGGGGGGGGTTAAGAGACGCAGGTAAGGTAGATTTATGATTACTGGAGGCCGTAACTACACTCTATCGTCAAGAAGGTGATGAGGACTCGACAGAGATGAAAGATGTATGGGAGAACAGGAAGTCGCTGCTTGTAGAAGAGGCAAGTGGATGATGAAAGTGACTTGGAAATGACCAGGAAAATGATTAGCTGTGGATGAGGTTAAAACAATGAGGAGCCAGCAAGGGATTTACGGAGCATGGTGAAGAGGTAGATGAAAGTGTTGAACTTGAATGAAAACCTGAAAAGTGGTATGCCAGTCTGTGGAGGTAAGTAAGAAATGGGGGTGTTTTTCATTGGGGGGTTGGATCATGCTCATGCCTTTTCCAGAAGGCTGGAATAAAGGGATATGAAAGCAGCGGAGTTGGAATGTGACTCTTGGGAAAGACAATATTTTTTAATGGATGTGGAAGTGATTCATGCTGTAAAAGTCTTCCTGTTTTATGGTAGATCACACTAAAAAAATCTGAAGCAACTATATTTTCAGTGATGATTTGCCTGCTAACGATGGGGAAAAGGATGTTACCATCTATAGTGATGATTCTCATGTTCAAGATGGGATAAGGGATATCCATGCTTGGATCATATAGGATGCAATTCTGGGTAGTCTAGAAATTGATAGAGGTATTAAAGAGGTGATGACCGGCCCCAGCTGGATGGAGAGTGGAGATTTAACTAATTGGAGAGGAAAGGTGAGGAAATGCTCACTTAATGCTTCAAACTGAGGATTTCTGAAGTAAAAGTGAGCCATGGGTAGGGATATATAGGTTTAGATGCTGAGGTTAGTGATGTGTTAGTCTGGTTGGTTGGATCTTTGGATGCCTCAGTAGCATTGATGGGATTATGCTGTGGCTCGAAGTTGTTGATGTTTGATATCACTTGATGGATGGACTATTTTGTGTATGCTTCATTTGTATGGTCTTGGATTAGATGTTGAGGTGGCCTTTTTGTGGATATGAAGACTGTCCAAAGACGCCAGACCAACCACTTTTTTGTTCAATGTTTTAGTTTGATATGGTTTGTTGTTTGTGCAAAACCTTGTTGAACTGATTTGATATACTCGTGGTATTCCACTTTAATGTCTAATTTTATCAAATTAGTTGGATAAGGTCATTGATTGTTTCTCACAAAGCTTTGTGGTGGTTTTACTGCTTCAGTAACTTCGATTAGATCCAACTATGTTTCATCATTTTAACCATATGATTTTCAAAAATTTCCAAGCAACTTCTCTCTTGTTCAGAACCTTGTGACGAATGTCAGTGTCCAATGAATAGCTTCACTCAACTCTGGTATCCTCTATGAAATCCAATGTCCTTCAGTGGAAATTTTTGCCTCGATAAAATAACAATTTATTGGTTAGAAAATCATACCTGAATGTCCAATCCAATTGAACTATAATGAATTGAAAAGCATGCCAATGCTCAAGAAAGGCCTTGAAACCCATCTCTTACCAATATGAAGTTTTAACTCATTGTTTTGGTGAGAGAACATGATGGAAGGAAATAGGTGGCAAAAGAAGAAGAAAACATGATGAAGTTTAAATCTCAAATAATCAGTGTAAAGAATGTTATCCATATGTTATAAGCTGGCTTCCACAGCCACACTAACAGGTGGACCATTTCTTGGTCACGTTCAGCAATGATGTAACTTGAAGGTGGGTTAGGCTTTGAAGTAGAGTCTAAGGCTTATTCCTTAACGTCAACTCTTCATATCAATGTAGTTTCTTCTTGCACTGCCATCCTTGAAGGACTCAAATTACTAAACTATATCAAAGTATGTTTTGAGAAGCTTTCAGCAGCAACAAACTACAGTAGTTAGATGACTATGACAAAAAATATAACAGTTTCACTAGTTCAATGAACGGAATGTGCAATATTTTTATTTTTATTAAATTATATATTTTATTAAATCAAACATATTGTTATAAACTTATTTAAATAACTATCTATATCACCTCTATGTATAAATATCAAACTAGGTGACTGCTCTAGGTGATTGATTGAATCACCAGGTGAAAGCCTAGTTTGGCATAGCCTGGGGATTGGGGAAAGCGCCTAGTCATCTAGACTGCCTTTGACAAGTCACACCATGGTCCTGGAATATGAAGAATTTTTTGTCTTTTCTGATTGTTGGTGATTTTTTCTTTGTCCTTACTTTAGTTTGTTAATATGATAGCATGCTGAATTCATTCTTGTAGCTTTCGCTTATAAATTTCTCAAGACTATTGATTATACTTGTACCCATGTCATATTTTACTTGAGGGGGTAGAGGCTCAAGGTGATTTCAAGGAGGCAAAAGTGAGATGACTCTTTTTTGTTTCTTTTTATTTTTGGATAATTGAAGTGAGATGACTCCTTGACCTTGAAGGAAGGGTAAGGCGTACTTTCAAATGCTAGAGGTATCCAATTTAAAGTGACTATAAACTTGAAAGTTACAGAAAGGTCTCCATGGATAAAAATGATTAGAAGATCATGTGTTTCGACAGAAGTATTGATTAAAAGAAACATGTATTTTGATAGTTATACTGATGTGATGTAGGAAAATTTTCATTAAATGTCATAAGGAATAGATTTTAGGTATGACCTCTCAAAGCTGAATCAGATACTCTCAGAGATCAGAATTGCAGGATGCCTTTCAAGCGAATTCAGATATTATTGATTTAAATATTCAAACAGAGCTTGTTATTAAAAAAAAAAAAACATATTTTTAGTAGTTTGATGCTGTTTTGTGTTCAGGATATTATTATTTCTTGAACCCCCCCCCCCACCAAAAAAAAAAAAACTACCTTTTTG
>JAOXJP010000006.1:6978618-6990126 GCA_025762735.1 Platanus orientalis | reverse complement strand
GTGATATGGCCTATGCAATGTGGAGTTTTTTTCTCTCCTATCTCCATATCTCTTGGTCTCTTCCTCCCTCTTTGGCTGATCTTATTTATGGGTGGTGGATCAGTGAGTTGGAGGCTTTCCCAGCTGCGATTTGGTCTTTCCTTCCCTGCGCGATTTGTTGGGGTCTTTGGAAGGAGCGGAATTCCATGATTTTTTAGGACAAGTCCAAAGGCTTTGAAAAGATATATCTCTACATTCATAATATTTTGTTGGAATGGATGGCAGTTCGTTCTGATTTTGATGACGTGATTTGGGAATCTTTTTGGCGGGAAGAGTTGTAGCCTTTGGTTTGTGGGGTTTGTTCTGTGGTTGTTATATTTTTTCTTCTGTTTGTATGTTTGGTGGGCCTTTCACCTACTTGGTGTTTTCCCTGTGTTGGTGTGTTCTCTTTCCGTTCGGTTTTCAATAAAGTTTCCTTTTATCCCTCAAAAAAAAAAATCGTATTATTTAAGCTGCCTCAGGTCCATAGGTTGGATCAAGGTTAGCCCAAACCAACCAAACTCAAACTAGGGCCTAATTTCATGCCCACATCCTATTGGTCTAATACTAGGATAATGCCTATCAGGAACAAAACTTGGGCTGGAACTATCCAAGTTATATCCTTATCCATAATTGGAATATTCAATTCATTCCCAAACAGGTGGTTTCAAAATGGTGTAACTATTGGGTGGTTCAATTGGGGCATGACATTTGATGGGTCCACTGTGGATGGTTTCGGAGCTCAAAGAGGCAGCTTGCCAACCAAAGAAGGTAGTCACAATTGTGGTTTATGCCGGGCAACATGAATAACATTTATTCATATGACTGACTTAAAGAACTTCAAAGGGACTATGTGGTGGCTGAAGAACATGAGCTTGAAACCTTATCATATTCATTGACTCAGAATGCAAATCAGTTAGGCCGTGTGTGGTTGCCACCTTTAATAGAATGATTTCATTTCAACTTCCCAGGTGATGGTTCAAAATGAGAGAATTTTGAACCTGCACAATTCGATTATGTCGTTTTCAATTCTATAAATTTTAATTCAATAAGGCTGTGTATGGATTCCAAGAATTGGAATTAGCCTACTGAATTGAATAATGCAGAATTTAATACAACAGAATTTTAAACCACTCAGTTGGAATTCCATCGTTTGGATACCTATGGTTAATTCCAATTCTGTTGTTGCAGACATCTCGGCTGCAATCACTGTTAGGATCATCATCCGCCATATATATTGGCTTGGTTTGTTGTGTTTGAGGGATGGTTTGTGGTCGTCAATGGTGACTCTATTTACAGGGATGCGCTCACCAACGGTCTCTCAAGGCTCAGATTCATTTTTTTCAGACAATAAAGGTCTCCTCCATGGCTGCAATAACAGTTCCATTCCCATCTGAGATCCAGACATTGGCAAACAACTCTAGGTTGATATAAAGCAAATAAACCAGAAAACGAAATTCAAGTCTTGACTTCATTTTGGTTAGGAACTGACCTCACTAAGGAGTTGAAACAGAAGATTGAACAGACAAATTCGAAACTTGAAATGAGATTAAAAGGATAAGAAGGATTGTTTAAGTCATAACTTGCCGGAATGTCTAGCTTTTTGTTGCAGTGTTAGTGCTGGTTCATATGATCTGGAAATTGGCTCGTATGCTTGGAGATAGTGCTCTTCATCCCATCAGCATTTCTGATTTTGAAGGACAGATTGCGACTGTTGAAGCGTTCTTAAACAGGACAGTGGAGCTCATACTGAATTCAAATCCGTTTTCGTGCTACTTAAAACCATACTAAATGGCTTCAAATCGGCCAATCTAAATGGCGTCTACACTTGCAGCTTAGGAATATTATAAAATGAAATGATTTATGTTGTCATTCATATTTTGATGTTGAACAGAAAATGAATCCATTTTCGTTAAGAGCTGTGCTATCACAAACGAAAATGAAATGGTACTCTCTTATTTTGGGAAAGAACAGTCAAAATGCGAAAAGGAAAAGAATCGAGGAAGACTGAAGAGAACATGAAGCAGCTATCAAATAAGGCTGCGTTTGGTAGCCACCTGTAATGAAATCATTTCATTTGAGTTTCCCAAGCCTTTTGTAACAGGATGGTTTGTAATGAACTCATTGATTTGTGCTTGATAACACTAGTCATTTTATTTTATAGAAAAACCTAAGATTGACTTCATTTCTAATAGTAGTGAACAAATCAGTATAAATTTGAATTAGTTCATTATGAACCATCACCCCACAGCTACAAATGCCTTGAGAAACTCAAATGAAATGATTACATTACAGGTGGAGGTCAAACAGGCTATAAATGAATAAAGTTTTCTACAATTTTTTTAATATTCTTCCAAACAGGTGTTTTCTCTAAGACCTGGATTGTAATAAACTAGTAACATAAGCTGAGTTTTCACTTACGAATGGAAAGGTTCCCTCCCACAAATTGATGGCTTTGGAAAGAGGGAGGAGAAGGGGGCTACTCCCAGGCCATTGCATCGCCCCTTGATCTTCAGCTTCACTTCGCCATGGGAAACTGAGGCAAAGAGAAGGATTGCACACCATGGAAGGATGATGTAGAAAGAGATTGCTGAGGCAGAGGGGGATTGAACGTTGCGTAAAGGTGATATAGAGAGGGATTTCCACTGGGGTCCCAATCAACCCAGTGGTCAGACTGGTTAACCCCCAACCTAGGCCCTTGACCTAGTTGATGGCTGGTCCAGGACTAAAAACTATGGTCTCAGATGCATTTCCTCTCCCTTCCCAATATATTTACCTAAGTTTTTTTTTTTTTTTTTTTTTTTATTGTCAAAATTCCCATCCCCACGATTGGAAATAATGGAAACGAGAACCCGAATCTCCATCCACGTTAATAGCACTTCCAAGCCCACTGGGCTTTTGCACCTGCCAATGACATTGTACTAGTTCAAGCATGTGATCTTTCAGATAGAAGACGAATCTAATTTTCTGAGATGAATACCTAATTCCTGATCATTTTCAATCTTTCCTCAGAAATGACAAGCAGCTCAGAAGAGTTGTCATCTCCCAAGAAATCGTATGAAAGAAAGCACTGTCATCATCTTGAAAGAAAACAACTCAGCTCAAACCAAATAAGTAAACTTGGTCTATAGATCCAAACAAACTACAGATAGAAAACCAATAAAAAGAAAGTTGTCTCACCAACATCTACAGATGAGAATGGTACCACTACTACCACTACATCAACTTGTTTGTCTTTACCTCCAGTGTTCCCCCGCCAACTGCCTTTACTTGGCCAGCATCATTCTCACAAACTCCTCATAGTTGACTTGGCCATCACCATCTACATCTGCTTCTCGAATCATCTCATCAACTTCTTCGTCTGTCAATTTCTCTCCCAGATTGGTCATTACATGACGTAGCTGCTCAGTGTCAGACACGCAAGAGAGTTCAGTTCCACCAAAGAAGAAAAAACACTAGCCATCAGCCAAGAAGTTGCACAAACATAGCAGCTGGGGTGGCAATAGATCCCATTTTTAACCACCTGACCCTGTGTCCCCATGTGGCAAACTCAAGACTGGTATCCCGTTGCCATGTGCCAAAAGGAGCTATCTTCTCACCCTACCCTAGTTTCAAATAATTAAAAAACAAAACTTGAGGGCTCTTATTGATAGGAGACAAGTTTTCTTTTGATTATCAAAAGAAAACTTGTACACATGGTCTAATCGCGAGGATTCCCTGTCGAGCAGACAGTCCATATTTGCCACAACCTCACTCCAAATGGCCAGGGAAAAAGAAAAAGAAAATACACCTGGCGGTTTCCCATTGACCAAAATGCATTACCCATTGTCTTAACAAAAATAGAAATGAGCTCAGCAAGAAGAATAGCAAGAAGGAAAGTCAAAGACTGATCTTAAACAGTTTTACCTCTGCAGCAGAGATGAAACCATTTTGGTCCTTGTCAAAAACCTTAAAAGCTTCCTTCAATTCCTCCTCAGAATCCGTGTCCTTCAAAAGCAGATAAGAACAGTAGGACATAATGTGAGTGTATATATACACTAAATGAAAAACACATTGGCAAAGTTTCTAGTTTGTTCTTAATATTGAAATACCAATTAAGTAGGCCAAACACTAAATTTTTGTAAGGTTTATCTCCAATAGGTATTTCTAGGATTCATCCCATTCACAGTCAATCTTTCCAAAGTCCCAACAAATGAAAGTATTAATTCAATAAATATGAAAGGATGATTCATTCCCTCAAGCATAAAAGTGAAAAATAAAATAAGATGCTTCCAATTGCTGAAGTGAAAAATTACAAATAAAATTTGTCAGTAATATGTTTTGTTTATATTTACTATTGGAAACTAGCAGGTGGTATCAAAGACAAACATGATATGCCTCTTGGATGATCAAATAAAAATTGCATGCACAAAATAAAAAGAGAAAAATAAAAAATAAAAGAGTAAAAGTTAAGTCTAATGCATCCCAATGAAAAGACAAGCATTGCATGTAATATGAAGTTAAGTGGTTTCCTTTAGCACACATTCAGACCAACAAATTTTCATACCTAATTCTACAACCTGATGTTGGTGTTACAAACGGAATACCTTTCGCTAAAGGAGATCTGTTTTTGTCTACCAATACCATAAGCCAACATTTACGTTGGCAGCTTCAAGAATTGTCCATCACCACTAAATAAAATATCAAGCACATGTGACTATTCCCAGATCAAAATTCAGTAGTACACAGTAACGAGTCACCACTAGAGAGAACAATTTAAGAGAGCATATAAAAGAGAGAAGAAAGTACAAGAAGCATGATGCTGCAAACGTTATGCTTAATAGGGTGAAGCCCAGACAATTTAGTTTTAGAATGAAGGAGCAGAAGAGTTTCAGCCTCCTTAACTTGTACCACTATTTAACTTTAGCTGTTTTCCCTGCTGCATAGAACTTCGGGTTGTTCTAGAATGGTGGTTCAGCAGCAAACAAAAATTCAAAACCTATGCCTAGCCACCATCAACCTGTCTTATGTAAATCAGATGCTCCAGTTTTCAGAACTAGGGGAGGAGAGCAGAATCCAAATTGTGCATCCAGCACCAGTTACCGAATGTGTTACAGCCAGCAAGTTCTTAACTAATTCACCGCTGAAACAGCACTGAAATAGTCCCTTGATAAACTTGAACCAAGAGCAATAAGATAACAATAACAAGATGTCCAAAAACATAAGTTCCATACCATAAACAAACATTCAAACCTTATATGTTGTACAAGGTGCACTGAGTAGTAAACTCACCTTCATTTTCCGTGCCATTAAATTCAAGAACTCGGGGAAATCAATTGTTCCATTTTGATCAGCGTCAACCTCATTGATCATATCCTGGAGTTCAGCTTCAGTTGGATTTTGCCCCAAGGATCTCATCACAGTACCCAACTCTTTGGTAGTGATGCAGCCTATACAAAATATTTGTACATTAGCAAGAGAACAATATTAGTATAGCATGTCATGTGTTAATACAATAGTTAATGATAATTTAACAAACTAATCACAAATTGAAGAGCAGACAGTAAGGCATGTTGTCTCAACTATGAAGAGCTTCCAAAGCATACTTGTTTGTTAGGAATTATATATTGAAACGTAAGGATACATTTTTTTTTGGGAATGTGCAAGTTTTGGATAAAATGATAACAATTCGAGCTAAAATTTCTTCAGCTGGCGAAATGCCACATTGCAGTCAGAATGCACTATTTTTATGAATAACACTGATAAAGAGCACGAATCATCAATAAGGTCATGTACGATTCCAACAAATGTACCAGTACAAAAATTCTTTTAATATATGAGAACTTATTATGTAAATAAATCCCATTTAGTCACCATGTGTGACTTAAAGCAATTCCACCACATTCTTAATCATCATCCTCATGATGAAATTTAGAAAGAAAAAATAACTCTAAACATACATACAAAAATATGAAAACAGTTGACTTGGTAATCTATGATTACACAATGGAACCATTACAAGAAGAACCGCAAAATACAAAGCAATAAATTACATTGGCAGTAAATAATTGAAGAACAGGCTAACATCCCATTCTTTGTACAACGTCTAGCTTAAAGTGGCTGCATTATCTGCGTTATTTCTATCCTATTCCACAATAAGAATATGTAACACAAATAACTTTAGAAACTGCCAAAAAATGTAATAATCTCCACATTCATTCATCCCAAGAAAAAAAGGGAAAAAATGGAACAAGGTTGTCCACAAAAGACAATGGAGAGATAAAAACTATATCAAAATGATTTCTTTAAGTTACAAAAGCACTAATTCCACCAACATGCATGTTAGTAGTGAAAATAGCCAATGCTGCTTCACTAGCATCAATCCTGCCAAGGATAAGATATCGGCCATTAAAAAAGTTGCACCAAGAGAGCATGAATTCAAATATTCTCTGTTAAGTGGAAACAGATTGATTGAACTTTCTGTTCTCTTTTTCATAGGTAAGTTGGGACAGGAATAAGAACATCGAGAAAAAGCACCAACCGAGCTAAAGACTCCCCTTAAAAATAGTGGTCTAATAATCACATGAGGAGATATCAAGCATGCATCAACATATATAAGAAAAGAGCTTGGTCAATTCTATAAGACATGTGTAATAGGGTCTCTTTGTTTTCCAACAAAGACATTGCTTCAATAAATGTGTTTCATGACTGATGAAAATCGACTATCGATGTCCAGAAAGGCACTTGGGTATGCATGCACATAAGTAAGCCAGTCAAGTATAAAAGCAAGTGCCTTCCATTGCCTGGAACCCGATATACTTGTAGGTGCCAGTAAGCAGGCTTGAATTCCCAAGGAAGAAACATGTCCTACTATTTGTAAATTCATGCACATTGTCAATAGGGGAATATCTGTAAACAAAGTGACAAGCATAGAATAACCATAAGTTTGGCATTATGTTTTGAGATGTGGAACCCACAGGGAGACCTCATGTTTCCTTGGAAACTAATGTGAAATCCTCCTTACCGTCAATAATTCAGTTCTTTCTATGGACGGCTGACTTGGGTAATGTCCTAATGGTGGATTAGCTGACTAGAAAGGGTTGGAAGCTTCCCTATGTCCATCTCCTTTGTATGAGTGGGGAATCAGTGGTGGCACATGTTTTACTTTACTATCCCCATGTGCTAAAGGTGGACTGCAATTATAGCAGATTTTGGCATTCAACAGGTTCATCCCCATCTTGAAGGTTGGAGTAAGGTAGCCTTAAGTGGCATTGTAGAGAATCTTTGGCATCTGGTTCCTTCCGTGGTTTGTTGGTTGTTGTGGTTGGAACGTAACAACAGTTCAATTGAGAGAGATTTGAAGCATGCTACATAGCTACTAGAAAAGCAAACGAGTTCATTTTCTATTGGGTGGTTTTGTGTAAAGGCTTGGAGAATATAAGGCCTTGACAATTGAAGCGAAGGTCGAAAGATATTAATGGGGTTTAATTGGAGCAAAGCTATTGGGCCATCAGGCTTTTGTTTTTGCTTTTATGTATTGTGGGTGTTAAGGCTTTAGTCTTGCTTTTGGGTGTACTTGTTTTCACCCCTTTCAATGAATTTCCTTCATTATCCATAAAGGGAGGGGGGGGTCAAACATAGTTGCAGAGAAGCTACATACAGGATGGGAAGCTAGCTTTCTAGGAAAAGCATCTCAGAAGCAATTAGTTAGTGACCATAACAATTTATTTGTTTCTGGCTGTTGGATTATCCATTTTATTATCTTGGTATCCTTTTACTATTCTTCTTATAATAATGCATACCTTTATACCTTTTAAAATCGTGCATATGATATGATTTTAATATTTATGTTATTTTTAGATACCACTTGCACATGATTCTTATATATTCTTTTTTCTAAGCTAATTACTTTGATATTTAGTTTATAAGTCATGACTCTTTGTTACTTGCATTGTATAACTCTAACGTTAATTTATCACATTATTCATTTTATATTTTATTACTTTATTAACTTTATCATATTTTTGTTGTAGCTATTAATTATAAACATAACTATCTGGTTTCCAAAGAATTTGTTGGGCTTGCTTCCTACTTTTTGCTTCACTTCTCGGTTTGGTAAATATGGACTTAGATAGCTTGTATCACATATCACATGGTCAACTAAGGGGAAAAAAAAGAAGAAGAAAGATAAATGCTCCTTGCGGCGGTGTGTTGGGCGGTATAGCTGGAGCGGAACAATCGGGTGTTCAATGGTTACTCTCAACCGGCTTGACAAGTGTATAGGAAAGCTAAGAAATTTGTTCTGTTCAAGGTAAGACGTTATAAAGGCTATGAAGGGATTCTCAATGGGGATCTTCTTAGGCATTGGGATAGTGTTGTTGGGATTGCTTGAGCTGTGAGAGGGTTTGGGTTTGGTTTGGCTTCTTTTTTGGGGGGTCCTTCCCTCTTGTCTTTTTCCTTTTGGGGATTTCTCATCCCCTCCTTTTGCTCTTCTTGTTTTGCCTGCTTTCCTTTATAAAAAAAAATTCTCATAAAAAAAGAGAAATGCTCCCTAATGCGGACATCATGACCGAGATGCTCATTGGCCCTTGCACACAACTGTTTCAGTACTTCTTTATTTTTTTTTTTGTTAATCGTGTCTCATGTAAAAGGGGGGCACATAATTTTGAGGGCATTTTAGTCGTTATTAGTTTATTAGGGATGCATTTGTTATTATTTAGAGTTTAGGGGTAATTTAGAGAAGAATTATTGGAAAGGGGATTATTTTAGTCAATACATGGGATTTTTATGTAACCCTAGTCGTGTGAGAGTCTATAAAGCCCCACACGACCAACTTTTGAATTATGATGCAATATTTGAATAAAAACTAGTTCTCACGTTATGACCTTCTTCTTCCTCTTGCTTGTTGCAGTTGAAGAACGACAAAACCCTAGAATGGGTTTGGGGTTAGCCCTAGTTTAATAGTTGTGGTGGAGGTCATTCCCTTCCTCTTGGATTAAAGGTCTTCTTCCCCAATTTTTTTTCTTTGTTTTGAGTTGATGTAGTTTTAAGGTGGCTGAAATTGAGATTTTCATGAAAGATTGAACACTACTAATCTAAGAGTGAGTTTTTTTTATAGTTTTATAATTTTTACCTCTTCTTAAGTATAAAACGATCCAATCCATGCACACTTAGCATTCAATTCAGTTTTGAGAAGGCTACAGGCCCAAATCCACATATCATGCGTTAATTGAGGGCTGAAAGTGATCTTACGGGAAAAGCTACTACTCCTTCGTACAAGGGTATTTGCCAGAGCCACTTATACAGGATCTCACTACCCCTTGGGTGATCCTAAGAGTGCTGTTCCCTGCCCAAGAGTTGAAAGCTACACTAATGAATTAGTAGGAGATATCCAGACACAGACGTGAAGACAGAGGATCAAGCTCTGGTGGAAGAATGAACTCCAAATCATCTTAGTTGATTGTTTGGATGGTTTGAATCATCTAGGGCACTAAAGACTCTTGGACGATCCATATTGAAGCAGATTTATACCTGTTCGTTGACTGTTTGAAGTGCCTATAGCAAGTTTACTCCTGACCAGGCATTAAAGTCAGACAAAAAAGGGATCCCACGAGATCACACCCTATTCCTTCATACAAGGGGTTGTGGCCTTGAACTTCCTCCAGGGTGTTAGGACCGCTTGGGCGACCCTAAGGGTGGTTGTAGCCCTTCCAAAGCAACAGTCATGCTGAAGCACATCCCAGGTCCTTCATAGGCAGGCAGCATGGGTTTCTACAGGAGCTGATTTTCAGACATCTCAAACTTCACCTCTTTGCTCACTTTGGGATGGCTCTTTATATAGCTACTTCTTAGAAGACTAAAGCAAGGGACCTGCAGCAATTCCAAGGTATTTTGATTCCTTTTTTTTTGCCTTCTTCGAATCCTACAGAGTAGTGGTTAATCGTGGTTATATGGATTAGGCAGAGGACTGATTGTGTTAATTTCCTGAGCATATCAACCCTGGTTTGATCTTAATTTTGACATTAAGCCTCTCTAATCCTTGCTCAATCATGCCCATACAATTTTCCCATCTATCCCATGTTTTCCCCCTTATTTTTTATCACTTTTTAATCACTTTAATAACCCCTGAATTTCTGGACAGCAACTTAGCACTTTTGTGGTCTCTAAGTTAATCACTAATCTATTCATATTATTAGGCTTAACGGTGTCTAGGACTTTGTATGACTTAACTCTTGATATGTCTATTAAATCTAACTGAGGAATCACTTGATTTAGTGTGTAAATGTGCAAGTAGGAATTTTGTTTATGTTTTATCATTACTCTAATAATTTTTATTCCTATCTCCCTAAGCACACACCCACTGCCTACATGCATGCTGCATCACTCCCTCCCCTTGCTTGAGGTGGCTTACAAAATCACATTATGACACCAATGCGATCTGCAATCTTCATTGAAAACATACTATGTATGCATAAATGTATAATGTATGCATGTATGCACATACTTTATTAAATCCTCCTAACATATTCCTCCTGTTTTAAGTCTTTTGATTGGTAAATTGACCATACCAACCGAACTCCAAGTTCAGGATACTCGTAACCTTGAGTTCGGAGCCAATTAGAAGAGCAATAAAAGAGAAGCAGGAAAAGAAGTGATTGATTCACTAGCCCGTCACACCTCTCCTCAACTTGACCCATGTCAGGCACAGACCCTTACCTCAACCCAAGAAATAGCTTAAGCAACAATGAAATTCCTTTCGATAATAATGAGTAGAAAGAAGATGGAAATGGAAATCTTAGACTAGGAAGGAGAAATGAAACTAGTTTATGTATATCAACTCTGATCCCCCATAGATTTATCATATCATCAAGGCCTAGGTTTTAACAACCAAAAATGGGAACTTCGTATGGAAGTTCAAAACTATTAAGATGGACACAAAACCTGCTACATCACAATATGAGGGGGGAAAAGTAGAGAAATAACAAAAGGATGCAGAGTTGGGTGATCCCACCAAACCTGCTGGCTTTGTTAAGGAGTTGGAACTCTGGGGTGTTTTCTAAGAAAGGTGATGCAGACAATCAAGCAAGACTTATGTATGTACCCCCACATAAGAGGGTACAGTTTAGATATACATGTTATGTGGGGTTGATTAGAATTATTTAGGGGGTTAATTTTGTAATAAGATCAATAATGTCATGGTTAGTTTACTTTTTTTTTTGTTTTTAGTTGTTATCCCGTTTTTCACTTTGGACCCAATTTTTCTATGGCCAAAACTTGACTTTTTGAATTAATTTTTGTGTAATTAAATAGGCTATTCAATTACCTTTCTAATGAGACAGATGACGCAAATCCGGTGATTTGAGAAAGTTATGACCAAATTACAAAATGGTGGTCACTAAAAACAGGAATAGTGTTTTTTAAGAAGTTTTACAACAACAACAAACAGCCTTATCCCAACTATTTGGGGTTGGCTACACGAATCCTGTTCCGTCATTCCGCTTTGTTTAGGGC
>JAOXJP010000006.1:6941730-6978518 GCA_025762735.1 Platanus orientalis | reverse complement strand
ATTGTAGCCACACCGCCCCCCCCCCCCCCAATAATAAATAAATAAATAAATAAATATGCTAGAGGTAGCCTACTACATTAACATTTAAGTAAATGAGTTGGTATGCCAAATGACTTGACCAATATAAGTCCAATAGTTAACCAAATACATTTAGCCCCAATAGTTTTAAATCACTTTCATTTTCCTTGATATCTATATAAAAAAATTGATGAATATAAATGCTTAGATTATCAGTCTTTGGGGGTTATATTTAAAATCTCTCAATTTTTGCATCCATATTGCTAAGAGGGAACTAACTTGAGATGAGATTTTTTACTTTAATCATTCTAGTGGGCGTTCCAATCAGTCTTACACTTTTCGTTCTTTCAACCTCAGAAAATTAAGGAAATTTTCTTCTATGACCCAACCGTAGCACCAAAAGAAAACAAACAAACAAACAGTGATTTTCACATTGGAATTGGAAACCATTTTGAGTATAAAACAAGCCGAGTAGAATAACCCTACTCCCCTAGCTCCTTCTCACCCTCCTAAATAGGGCCAAATGAAGGATTCATACGTTAAGGCAACTCTATAAGACTTAAACAAATTTAGAAGACATTCTGGAAATCCTTTCAAAAAGCATTTCGAAAAAGACATTCTGGATTGGCAGGTTCTAGAAGCAGGCCAACACGGACAATCGGATATGATGGTTACTATAAACAGACCTAAAATAAGTATATTGCTCATCCACTTCTACAACCTGGATCAAGAGAGGTTAAACACAAAACTGGTAAGAAAAGCCTCTTTCTATCAGTTTCCATACGATTCCCAAGCTAAAACAAGAACTTTGGAACCACAAAATGAATTTATGGAATCTCTACATGATGTTTATTTCCATTCCCCTTCTTTAAAAAGGTTCACACCCCAAAAAAAAAAAAGTTAAAATTTTTCTATTGACATTTCAATTTGAAAATCAAAATCATGTTTCAACATTGGACAAAGTAAAAGAGAAAATTACAGGGTAACTATATATGGCAAGCTACTAGTAAACCACCTCCCGGAAAACAAAAAGGTGTTATCAGCGAAGCCTCCAATATTAATTTTGGCCTCCCATGAATCAGATAAACACTTTGAATAGTTTATCTGGGATTATGAAGGCACCAAACACAACTTCCTAAAGATTTGAAAACTTCTAAAATAATTTCTTTACAACAGAATTATAAAAATTTAAAAACCGAAGGTGACAAACTTCCTTTTTTTTTTGGCATGATTTAACAACTGTTGAATATGGAAAAATATAACATCAATTCCTAACCCAGAAGCTATTTATACTTTTTTATTTTAATATCTTATTAGCATGCAAGAGTATAAAGAAAAAATTCTACCAAAAACCAAAAAACAAAAGAGTATAAAGACATGAGGAAGGGCTATGAGACCCAACAAAGTATAAACCAGATAAATAAAAAATCACTGACAAAAAGGTTATCCCATATGCATTTAGTACTTCTATAAAATAGTTTAACACACGAATTACACAATACTTGGGGCGCATTTGGAAACCATACAGAAATGAAATCAGCCAATTTTGTCTTTCATATCATTTTGAAACTGAGTCTTATAACTTACTATACAAGGTATTCTAACATAAAGTTACTGCGATAATATTTTTATAGATTTCAAGCAATGAGCTCATCTCTATCTTAATAATCATTCTAGTGATGACTGCATTTTAAATGGACTTATGGTTTCTCATAAGAGATTATAGGATGATTCCCTCTGGCAGCTTCAGTGAAACCAAGAAATACAGTCTCCCTTAGTGGACATTAAATAAAAAAAGCCGGCAAAAACAAGGCCAGAAATCTTTTTTTTTCCCCTACCATAATTATGGTATGTCACTAGCACTCAAGTATAGGGCTCTAGGACATACTTGCTATGCCACAGCTTTCTGTTTCTTCAGCATTCGGTAGCCACCAACAACACAAGCATGGTCACGCTCAAACGGCTCAAGTGTGACCTGTTCAGAAGGTTTAAACTGATCTTCCTGTAATCTCTTTACTTCTTGGGCAAACACTGCCTCAGCAGGAACAGTAGAATCTATGCAATTTGCCTGAAAAAAAAAAAGGAAAAGAAAATTGGAAATCTATTACCGGCTAAACCTGATATTTTATTTTTTGTTTTAAACAAGTGAGCAGTACCTTCAAATTTCTAGTTTGTTTAGCCAGGAAAAAGAAATGCATCCTGAGGTCCATAACTTAAATAAAAATCTATAAGAACAAACCTTAATTGATATCACAAAATGGCCACCATTTTTCAGGAAATATGATGCATTCAAAGCTAAGATCCTTGCCTGCCGGGAAAAGACTTTAGTTAGCAAATAAAACTCAAGTGCAGGTCTGAAAGTTACTGAAAAATGGCAATCACCAATGGTAATAGAAACTACATACTGAATTGTGTGTGTGATGAGAAGTAGCACACACACACTATCCCATTGAATCCAGTGGGACAAAAAATGTTGTGGTTGGCATGTAGGGGAATAATGGAAGAGGGATACTCCATCCACAGAACAATTTTTTCTGCATGCATTTTTGGCCAATTGTCTTCCCAGTAGAACAGTAACACATTCCAGAATGAAAAGACCTCACCTATAGAAGTCCCTCATCCTGCAGCCACCCAGATGCCTCCCAAGATGTGAAGAAAAAACAGAATAAAATTGGGGCACTTAATAGCATCAGAACTCTGAACCTGCATCATCCAGAATGTACTGAAGGGAAATCCAGTGACCAGACACATGCTATATATATATATATATATATATATATATATATATATATATATATAGGAAAATGTTGATAAAAAAAGTCTAGTGAGTGGTGAATGATAAGCTGGCATGTGTAATGTTTGGAGTTCAAAATGTTCAGATGAAAAAGCAGGTGTTCAAAGAGAGACCAAATTCAAAAACCCATCATTTGTCTATCAATGGCATGCTTATAGAGGTCTGTGTCTACACAGATAATCATATATATACCTGCAGACATAATGAGAGAAGCAACACACTGTCCCATTGAATCCAGTGGAACTAAAAACATTGTGGTTGGCATGCAGGGTCCATCCACAGAACAAATTTCTCTGCATGCATATTTGGTCAATTGTTTTCCCAGTAGAGCAGTAACAAATTCCAGAATGAAACGAGACCTAACCTATGGAAGTCCCTCATCCTGCTCCCAAGTTAGAAAAAACAAAATAAAATTGGGGCACTTAATAGCATCAGGACTCTGAACCTGCATCATCCATAATGTACTGAAAGGGAATCCACTGACCAGTCATGTGCTTAATGTCCCTCAATGTAATATTAATAAATGAAGCAATGCAATTGAAACTACCCTATGGCTATGGACAAATTTTTCTAAAAAAAAAAAAATTTCATTAGAAATTATAAATTTTTTTACCAGAATCAAAGGAGAACCAAAGCAATCAAGAATCCAAACACAGCCCTCAGGATCCTTTTCTCCCCATAGGACCCTCCTGCGACAGCCTGCGGTGCACATGTACCCAAAAAGTAAAAATGACCCATCTAAAAAGTGATTCACTTTTTTTTGGAGTACATGTACCGCACAGGTCGTTGCAAGACATCTTGCGAGTTGGAGAGGATCTGGGACCCAAAACACAGCATATATTTGATCCTTATCAAGGACTTTCTTTTATTATTTTGATAAGCAAAATTCATTAAGAGGGGGGGAGGGGGTAAGGCAGCCTTGGCCAAACAACAACAAGAAGCCCCAACAAATAACACTAAAAGCATCACAATCATTTTTGTAAATGAAAAATTTTCAACTATTTGTTGCCTTCCCACACTCAAAAATTTTAAACAAAACAAGGAGAAGGGGGAAGTAGGCTCAAAACAATTGGCCTACTTCCATGGATGAGTGTTGGTAAAGAAGTTAGTCCAAGAGAGTAGGATTCGTTTAGCAACTTGGAACATAGGAACCTTAACAAGTAAAAGTATAGAGTTAGTGGACACTATGAAAATAATGAGAGTTAATATTGCTTGTCTACAAGAGACCAAATGGAAAGGAAAAAAGCTAAAGATATTGATAGCTTTAAACTTTGGTACACAGGAGAAGCCAATAACAAAAATGTGGTAGAAATAATAATAGATAAAGATCTAAAGGAGGAAGTTGTAGAAGTTAAGAAAATAGGTGATAGGATTACATCAATTAAACTTGTCTTAAAAAAAGAGATAATCAACATAATTAGTGCTTATGCACCGCAGATAAGACTAAATGAAACTACTAAAAAACAATTTTGGATACTTAAAGAGTACTCTACGCCGCTACAAAATGTAGACGAGTTAGCTAAAAGAGGTCAAGACTATGTTGTACCAAGATGCATGGTTTAGAGAACCTAATTGGGCTATGGCCAAATCTTAGGGTCTTTAGGTCACGAACCATTGCGACGTGACCCTAAGATAAGGTAAAGACCGTAAAAGGTCGGGACGGATTAAAATGTAGTGAACTGGCAGGTTGGCTCAACCCGGTTGTGCTGATGTAACAGCCACTACTCAGGTGTTGTCTCCTAGATAAAGTTCGGGCATCTTATACACTTAAAAATCACAAGCGTATAGTCAACCGTACTATGATAATTGGGAAAGCTGAAAGAGGTATTTGTAATGAAGGTATCCTAAAGTATGTCTATGGAATGGATTGGTTTGAGGCTGGGTTTCATTTGGCTTTCACAGGTCTAACACCTAAAATTCATCCTAACGCTTGTAAATAGGGCCCATAGAGGTGCCTAAACACGTGGATGAATCTTGAGATGTTAGTTGCTTGTGTATAGGCTTTAGAGAAGGTCAGGGTTCACTAGGGTGGGTCCTAGATCTCAACACCTGAATATCTCCAATGCCTACATTTCATGTCAATACCTGAGTTTTAACTGATTAAAAATCAGGTGTTGGGTTTGGATACTATGTACTCTGGAGGCATATCTCTCTCCATAAAATTCAGAATTGAGCGTGGTTGTTTAATTCAGAAAGATGAGAGAGAGATCTTTCCAACCATATACAATAAGCCTATACTTGCCTAACGCCAGTTTTTCCAACTAATGCTTGATTAGGCTGTCAATGCCTATTTTTTAGGATTTGGATAGTTCGCACTCCGAAGGGTATATCTCTCTCCACAAAATTAGAAATTGAGCGTAGTCGATCAATTTGAAAAGCTGAGAGAGAGGTCTTTCCTGAAATATATAATAAGCCTATACTTGCCTAACGCCAGGTTTTCCAACTGACGTTTGATTAGGCTGCCAACTCCTATTTTTTAATTCCATTAAAAAATAAGCGTTGGGTTGAACAGTTTATGTTCCGGAGGGCATATCTCTCTCTCTAGAAATTCAGATTTGGATGTGGTTAGTCAATTTGGAAAGTTGAGAGAGAGATCTTCTCAACCATATATAATAAGTCTATACTTTCTCAATGCTTGATTGCCCAAACACCAGTTTTCTGTCAATGCCTATTTTTGAAAAATAGGTATTGGGTTTGGATAGTCTACACTCCAGAGGGCATATCTCTGTCCAACAAATTTGGATTTGAATGTGGTTGGTTAATTTGAAAAGCTGAGAGAGAGGTCTTTCCAGCCATATATAATAAGCCTATACTTGGTCTAACACTAAATTTCTAATCTGATGCTTGATTCCCAATGCTTGTTTTCTAATTCCCTTAGAAAACAGGCATTATGCTTGGGAGCAAAATCCAACAGCCCTTCTTTATCCATTTGGACCCCTTAGGGGTGTCAACAAATTCTAACATTTGGTATGCTAGTAGGAAATACATATATGAACAACATATAAAAAATTTGGCTCAAGCGCATGTACAGAAAATTCAAAATAAAATCATCAAATATTCCCTAAAATTGGGTCTCAAAGGACCCATTTTTTGGGGTCTGTTTGGGGGGCCATCTCACGGCCTTCCACAGCATGCCAAATGACCAAATTAAATATAGAGCTACCTCTATATGTCTACTATAACATAGTCAAAATTTAGCCTAAGGGGCGTTGTACAAAAATCAAACGAAATTCGACAAGACAATCAGTAAAAAATAGAGCAAGATGGAGGTTGTTGAACCTCTACCTTGTACCTGATTTTGAGCAAAGCTCAAGCATAAATTGGGTAGCATAATAGTTGCTAAATGACATGAATTGAGGTCTAGAACACAAAAAGGGACATAGGTTCGGCTTACCTTGCCAAGGGTTAGGGGTGAGCTTCACTTTTCCTTTTCTTCTTCCTTTTTTTCTCCTTTGATTTGGAGTTTAGGGTTGCCAACCCTTGTGAGCACGAATTTGGGGCTATATTGGTTGATCCAATGGTGGGATGAGTGGATGAGGATGATAGGATGAAAGGTGGGGATGATCCCTATCCTAATCTTAGTGTAGGGCTAGGATTTGATCTAAATAGGGGGTTTTGATTTAATTTGAGAGGGGAGGCATGGATAGGTGACATGGATATGGGGAGGGTTGGATGGAACTTGACCTAACTTAATGGAGGGTGTGATGAGGTTGTGTGCTAATGAGGTTGGATGGAGGGAGTTATGGAGTTGGCTTAGGAGATGCCATTCGGCAAAACTCCATTGGGTGCAAACCTAAAGTGGAGGGTCAAAGATGCTTGATGGGAGGTTGTGGGGGGTTCTAAAGGGATTTGGAATTCATGGGGGAGATCCTAGGGTGGAGGGTGAGAGAAAAATTCAAAAGATTATAATCCAAAGATCTTTAAAAATGAGCTAAAGATGAGATGCATTTAATGCAAAATATCTCATCTTTAGCTCATTTGAAATAATATCTGGATTTTGATTTTTTCGAACCTTCTCCTTGTCGTCACTCCGTGTGTGCTCCCATGCTCGAAAGTCAGCCTAGTTAGTGTCATTTTCAGATGTTCCAGATGCTCTAATTGCTCCGGTTCAATCAGAACCAAATTACGAAAAGGGTAAGGGGTCAAATTAGGGTTTTTTTTTTACCAAGAAAGCTCTCAAATGCAATGGTGAAGGATAAAATGGTCAAATTGATCTTAGGAGGGCCCAGAGGTAGATGCTTTCAGGTCCAGGTGGTTCACAGCTTCTGACTGTGTAGGATTACAGTACCCGAGCAGGAAATTTGGTCAAAAACCATTTTTCGAATGGTTTGGTAGATTTGTACAGGGGATGCTGCTAGTTCCTCTATGGGATGACGCCTTGGGCCATATTTGGGAGATTTGAAGTTTGAGGAGTCTTGGAGTTACAAAAGTTGACAAATTGGCTATTGGATTCTTGGGCAGCTGTCGGGAGCTTTCCGAAGTAGAGTTACTTGAACAAATTAGGTTTTTGTAGCTGCCTGAAGCTGAGTGGAATTGAATGGTAAATCATTCCCTAAATCAGGGGTTCGTGAAATACTTTATTGAGGACAAGGAAGATTCTAAGAAAATGGCCTTGACCTTACTATATTCTGAGCTCAGGAGAACTTTTAAGGGCATTTCTCGTGCCAAATATAGACAAAACGCACTTTTTATGGGTTTGGGCAGAAATGACTATTTGGACCCTGGATTTTCTGCAAATTAGCACGAATCTGATAGTTTCGCAGCCTTGAATTTACAATGGTATGGCCACTGACTATCTGAATTTCTGATTTCCGGTGCGCTCCCAGGAGTCATTCGAGCACCTAAATTTTAGACTTGATTTTTCATGTTTTTTGAAGTTTTTGAAGGAATCTTGGTAGATAGATTTTACAAAAGCCCTGGCTCCTTAGACAGCTTTTCGAAGGCCTTGTGATTCTGAAGAAATGGACACCGACTAATCCAGATTTTGATGCCTGGAGTGCAATCTGGCTCTAAAAGAGTGAAAAGTGAAAAAGAGCTTTTCGACCTTTTACTGAAGATTTGAGAGTTTACAGAGGTTCGAGACTTCAAACTTCATATCTCAGACCTGGAGATTTGAAGCTAAGACCGAGGCTGAAGCATGACCACTAACTTTTCTAGATTTAGAGATCGATGAGTCTCCAAGGGTTTTGCAAGGGTCATTTCTTGGTTAGGGTTATCATAGATTGAGAGATTGGTTGTTGCCATTCTTGTGCAGTGTCTGATCTGTGATGGGTCCTCTGAAGAAGAGAGACTCAAGGGTGCATAGGTTATGAAATTACACCATTTGGACCATAAGAGAGGCTCTAGGGGTCCTTTGAGGGTCTAGGGGTCATTTTCTGAGTAAAAAGGGTAAAATGATAATTTTTCACCAGAGGGTTGAAAAAGGTGAAAATATGAATTCTTTGTTTGTGATGCTTCATGACAAGAAGGCTTATGTAGGCTGAGAAATTCAGTGATCTGGATGACATATAGTGAGTATTGAGCTTTTGAATGTAGAAGGGTAAAATGGTAATTTTTTCAATTGTAATGCTTTACTGGAGAAAGACTTACAGAAGGTGGAAAACTTACTCATGACTTGACTAGGGTTCTAAAATGTAGACCCTCAAAGTCCTAATGGTGCTTTTGAGTGAAATTAGGGTTTGTCTTGAAATAGTGCTTTTTGGGCTGTAATAAGGTTCTTTGACTGATTCATTTGTGTCTGGAACATCTGAAAAGACTTTCCCAGGAGTGACTAACCTTCTAAGGTTCAGGTTGGCTCTTCCTAAGCTGAGGGTGTTCAAAGTTCTGACATTTAATAACTGTTATGCTGACCTTGTACCATCACATGACCCAAGACAAAATTTGGGTGCTTATAGATACAATAGTGCTTGCAACATAATTGAAAAATGAGATGTGTGGTTAGATCTATCTAATTGATGTATATGGTTGTTGAATGGTGTGAGGCACATACCAAACTTGAAGAGGAATTTAATTTATGCTCGTCAGCTCGTAAGTTTGGGATATACAACTTCTTTCACGGGAGACATGTGGAAAGTAACTAAAGGTGCCTTGGTGATCACTCGTAAAAAGAAAGAATGTACACTCTATTTTACTAGAAAGTAATGCTCAATTGATGTAGTTGAAATGAGTACCAACTCAAACATATGGCACTACAAACTTAGGCACATAAGCGAGAAAGGAATAAATATTCTCCACAACAAAAGCAAACTTCTAGGTTTGAGGGTTCTAGACTTGGAATTTTTTGAAAACTACATTTTGAGAAAATAGAAGAAGGTTATCTTTTCTAAAGTATGAAGGACACCAAAGCCTCAAAGGTTAGAAATGGTCTATATTGACATATGGGGACCAACGCAGGTATGTTCACATGGTAGTACTTACTATTTTATTACTTTTATTGATGATGTGACTAAAAAACTATGGGTTTATTTCTTGAAACATAAGTATGACGTGTTTAAGAAGTTGAGAGCTTTTGTTGAAAATAAAACATGATTGAGGCTTAAGTGTTTAAGGTCTAACACTGGAGAAAAATATTATAGTAAAGAGTTTGAGAAATTTTGTGCTTCGAATGGGATCAGAAGAGAGAAGATAGTACCACACACACTGCAACAAAAATGGTGTGTCTGAGTGAATTAATTGAATGATTATAGAGCAAGCCAAAAGCATGAGGTTGCATTGGGATTGCCAAAACAGTTTTGGGTGGATGTGGTTAGCACAGCCGCATATTTGATTAATAGAGGACCTTTAGTACCATTAAATGGTAGATTGCCGAAAGAAGTTTGGATGGGAAAAGAGGTAAAGCTTTCATAAGAGTGTTTGGTTGTACATTTTATATTCATGTGGATGCTAATCGAAGAAACAAGTTAGATACAAAGTCAAAGAAATACACTTTCAGTCTTTTATTGGGTATGATTCTGATGAGTTTGGATACCGGTTTTGGGACAATGAAAACTGAAAGTCATTAAAAACAAAGATGTGATATTCAATGAAAATGTCATGTATGAAGACAAGGCAGAAAAACATAAAGGCACAAAAGAGTTGTGGAAATTGATGATATTTCTGAGGGTGAAGTACTAAGAATTGAAAGCATTAAAAATGTCAGAAGAAAACCAGTAGATGGAGTGTTAAAAACCTATAATGGAATTAAGGTTTTCAAGAATGCCTAAGCCAACCCAGCAATTCTCTCATTCATTATACTATTTATTGTTGACAGATGGGGGTGAACCAGAATGTTATGATGAAGCATTGGATAACGATGTTAGAACTAAGTGGGAGCATGCCATGGATGAGTATATGAAATCCTTGATTACCAACTAGACATGGGACTTAGTTCCACTACCTAAAGGGAAGAAAACACTAGATAACAAATAGGTGTACAGGTTAAAGGAAGAGCATGATGGAAGTAAAAGGTACATGGTAAGCTAGTTGTGAAGGGGTGTCAATAAAGGAAATGTGTTGACTACTTGAAACTATTATGAAGATGACCACAATTAGAGTGGTACTAAGCATTGTGGTAGTGGAAGATCTACATTTTGAGCAGTTGATGTGAAGACATTTTTTCTCCATGATAACTTGGAAGAAAATATCTACATGCAATAGCCACAAGGGTATGAAATAGAAGGCAAAATTGGTGTGCAATCTCAAGGTACCTTAAGTTTGACAAGTTCATGTCAGGGAATGGTTATAGAAGATGTCATGCAGATCATTGTTGTTATCACAAAACCTTTGATGATGGGTACATTATTTTATTTTTATACGTGGATAATATGTTTGTGGTAGGTTTAAGCATACATGAGATAAACAACTTGAAAAAAGCAGTTGTCAAATGATTTTGAGATGAAGAACTTAGGAGCAGCAAAATACATTCTTGGGATGAGAAACACAAGAGATAGAAGGAACCATAGGTTGAGGTTGTCTCAGGCAAAGTATGTTGAAAAGGTGTTTAGTAGATTCAACATGCAGGATGTGAAGCTAGTTAGTATCCCACTAGGTAGTTATTTCACTCTCCAAGGAAGATACTCTTAAAACTGAAAAGGAGAAGGATTAGTTATCCATAGTTCCATATACTTCAATAGTAGACAGCTTGATGTATGCAATGGTTAGTACTAGACCATATATAGCTCAAGCAATGGGAGTTGTGATTAGATTCATAAGAAAACTTGAAAGAATGCATTGTGAAGCGGTTAAGTGGGTCTTGAGATACTTGAGAGGGACCACTAACACAACTTTAAGTTTTGAAAGGAAGGGAGTATATGTACATGGATACCTAGACTCAGACTTGTTAGAAGATAAAGATAAGAGAAGTAAGATGGGATATGTGTTTACATTGGGAGATACAACAGTCAGTTGGGTGTCTCAACTACAGAATATAGTTGTGTTTTACTCGACAGAAGTAGAATACAATGTAGTGATGGAAACTAGCAAGGAACTGATTTATTGAAAAACCTGATGGAAGAGTTGTGAAGCAAGTAAGAGAATAGAAAGCTATCTAGTGATAGCTAGAGCGCTATTCATCTCATGAAGAATTCAACCTTTTTCATATAAGGACCAAGCACATTGATAGAAGGTATCACTTCGTAAGATCTTTCATGGAGGAGGAATAAATGTTAAAGTTGGAAAAGATCCATACAGATGAAAATCTAGTAGATATATTTACCAAGGTAGTGACAGTTCAAAAACTGGAGCTTTGAAAAGCTTCAGTTAGTCTTCATGAGTAGAGATAAAGATGTAGAGCCATAAGAGATTCACGAAAAGAAATAGGTCTCATCACAAGTGCATAAGCTAAATGACAGGGAGAGAGCATCAGTCTCCAAATGAGAGATTATTGGTGTGGAGTCTGATGCAGCCAAGGAGTAGAAAAAGAAATTGATGCAAAATTAGGACTGATCCAAAGGCCCTAGAACAATCCAAACTATCTGGATCAATCAAACATTAAGTGGAATATCATGGATGTTTCCACTACTCCAACACTTATAGTGAGCCAATAAATATAAGGATTAAAAAAAGAAAAAAGTTCTTCCATATCTTCAAAAAAAAAAAAATAGTAAAAATGGGAGAACTAATAGATCCATTTGGTTTAGTTGAATATTTAGGATCTAACAAAGATTGTATAGATCACATCCTTTATTATTATACTAGCAGCAAATGTCTCGTGTAAACACAGGTAAGTGTTAAAAATAAATGGAGTTAAGAAGATGGAGACATGCTTAAATTAAGTGTTTTATTCATTTTGGGAATTGTAGATGAGAAAAAATATCGACTGAAAATATGTAAGGAAAAATAGGGAATAGAGAGAATGTGAGAGAAATAGGAAAGTTCATACATGGCATTTTTATATAAATAGAGGAGGAGAGAGAGAGAAGTTGAGTGATAGGAGATTTTTTTTATGGTAACAAATAGAAGAGAGATTTTAGGAAAGAAGTTATAGGGGAGTGAAAGAGGTAAGAGTTTCACACGTGTATTGTGGTAGAAACCGTGTGAACTAAAGCAAAGGGGCTGTCCATATCAGCACTAGTTGCTTTAATATATAATATAGATTTTTTACTAAGAGAGAGAGAGAGAGAGAGTCCCCTAATGATTATTGATATATTCGGATTTGGCAAGTTGGCCTAACAAAATATTAATAGGAACAAATGTTCCGTCTTTGTATGTAGAATTGGACTATGCCAAGGCTCGGGGCTGGACTGTAAAAAAAAAAAAATCTAGGCCCAATCAAAACTCAAGAAGGTCATGGTTTTGCTAAATTTTAGCTAAACCTAGCTAACATAAAAACTCTACCAAAACTCAAAACATGAGTAGTCACAATTAATAATAATAATAATAATAAATAATGATACTAATAATAATAAAAGAACATCATTAACAACAACAACGATAAAAATATAATAGTATTCATAATAACATATTATACAGTTTATTTTTTATGTTTATAGGACTAGGTTTTGTCAAAAAGAAATAAAAAATAAATTAAAAAAGAATAAGGGAATAGTGCATACAAGAGCAATAAATCAATTATGCAATTAGCAGTCAGGCTTAAGCAACAATTTACCCTACCTGCACCACATGCTTAAGTCATAGTCCAAGCCTGATATCATAGGCCCATCCTAAATGTCCCAATCCATAGGCCATAGTTTGGTTTACAATTTTTTTTTATTGGTTTGGCCAAAATGCAATAATTGGGGATACAAAATCGCCTTGATGCCTTCTCCTTGTACAACAATGATGAACGCCTAGGTATCTCCAAGCTAGGTATAATGCAGAGGATTAAACATTCACACATGAACCCAAAAAGGTAAGTAAAACCCCACAATATTATACCAATAGATGGAATGACTCATCATTAAAAAAATAAACAAAATAAACCATAGACAGTACACTTATACATTGGATGTTAAAGATCCCAACTAATGGTACAAAATAGAGAGGAGATACCCAAAATAGATAAATACATGAGGTAGGGGACATAATACAAAGCCACTTTAAACTATCTATACACTCATGCACAAAACTATATATCAAAGCCATTGTTGACTACCCAAAACTCTAGATAACAACTTTGAGAAGTTCTTAGTTGATCGTCCCTACTATGCTCTCTATCTAAAAACAACAGATAAGTGGGGTGAGCTTCAACAAGCTTACTAAGTGGATCCTACATTCTACCGTTTATAGAGTAACGTAATAGTATACAAAAACCAATCGATAAAGTATGTCGTAGGGTAATCCTCCTAGAAATAAATGCTGCTCAGATTTAAGTCAAGTATCCTCTAGTACCATAGTAGAGTCCAAGAATTTTCTGTTCACATTCAATAAATTTACACAAGGATCATCAATCCAAAATTTCTTTTCTTTCCCCTATTTTCATAGCCTATCCACACATGATTGCTAGCTGCTCCAACTCACCAGTTGAATGTCTATGCAATTGGTTCTACAAGACACCAAAGATCTTCCACATTAAGTCCAAACACCAGATTGGGCACTAACATTTCCCTCACATCATCTAAAATGATCCTCAGACTTCAAGGAACCATATAAGCCTTAAGCATTGAGGAATCACCGCCCAACACTTCAATATGATCCAAGTAACTCCCTAGTAGCAACACATGATCTATGAACTCATTGATAATTTCTTAAAATTGTATTATTACCTTTTTTTTTATAGGCACTATCACATGTATTTCCACATTTAGATGTAAACATGTGTGTTTTTTCTTTACCAATGAAATGATATTCATATGAGTCTCAAAGGTTCCAATGCAAAACGTTTTCGAAAAGACTCTCATTAAGTGTATTTTCTCTTGTAAGAATTTAATCAAGGCCCAAATGGTGATTAAAGCCCATTAGCAAAGCTTAAGACCTATGTAGATAGAGTCAAATTCAAGTAGAAGCCAAAAGATGACGGAAATCAACACCAATCAATTCAATCAAGTGAAGATCAAGCATCTAAAAAAATTTAAGGGTCAAAATTAATAGAGAATGATATTTAGAGGTTTGACCAAGTTGAACATTGATCAAACAAGTTAAAACCATGTGGGGCTTGCTTGAAAGATGATATTCATTCAAAGCCTAATTTGGAAACAAATGCTATACAGAAATATTTATGTCAATCTTGGTATTTTGGTCATAACTTTTTACTTGGATATTTGATTGAGGCAATATTGATTCGTTGAAAGGGTGATTTAAATGTTAATGAATTGATATTTCAAGATTTAAACATTTTGGAGGTCAAATTATCCTAGAAGTTTGAGTGAATTTGAAATAAAAGAAATAAAGAAAATTAAGGATCTTTTGGGAAAAAAATATCTCTCTAAACTTTTTCAAAGGGGGTGGGAGGACAAAAGAAAAACCTCTCTTTTCTCATAGTTCTTTAGGTTTTAGTCTATTTTTCTTGGCTCTTATTGTGAGGTTGATTGGCTAAAGTCTTGGTTAAGGTTAAAGGTGAAGTTTAATGATTTATGGTGTTAGTTTGGTTCAAAAATTGAGGTATTAATATGATATTTGTTTAATTGAATGGGTTGATTTTGTTTTGATTATTATTACAAGTCTATATATTTTCTTTTGATTCATTGTGACTTTTGGATACATTGAATGTTTGGAAAACCTATGTGACATGTTAATAAGTGTGTATTATTTTTAACATTCAAGTAGTCAATTATTTTCTTTTACTGATTTTATTATTAGTTTAACTCAATCTTCCAATTAGATAGAATCTTTATTCGATTCTAACTAAGATGAACTTATTCAAAATAATATTGTGAGTTATTAAATGGATCTTTTAAGCCTTAATACTTTTTTATTATTATATCTTTCATCATATTATTTTTGCTCCATACTACAACGCTGCTCTGAATCCAATATCTTTTCTCTATTTTTTCCCCTCATTCGTAATTTTAGTTTTTGTTACACAAGTCAATCCATGTGGATTCAACCTCGTGAAATATTAAAGCACTTGTTTTCTTGCAATATTTTTGGTTCATTAATTTGGATCAATAATTTAGGCATAATAAGTTTTTGGCACTGTTACGGGGGATTGCAATGTGTGTCAAGAACACCAGTTGCAAAATATTTTTTTTTTACTTTTTACTTTATTTTATTACTTAGTGTTTTTTTTTTTTTTTTGTAGGAATCAAGATTGGAGTATGGCTATAGAGTGAAAAATGCTTGATAGATCTAATCCGACTAGGTTGAGTTTGGTTGGTTCCATTAGAAGAAAACAAAATATTCTTTAAAGAGTGTATAGGTTATTATGTTTCAAGTAATATATCTTATTTTATCCTCTCATCTAAAGCTTGAGAGTACGAAGGCCCTACCCTCAAAACCCACAAAGAATTTGAAATTTGACTTATAAACACTCGAATTAGAATCCTTAGATCTTTTCTTTTTTATAGTAAAAAAATTAGAATATCCATACACACTCTTATGGTGGGTTAATAAGTAGATACATCAATGTTTAGCACTTAACAAGTTGAAAGGGAGTCTTTAGTCTTTAATTGAGTAAGCCTTGCTTAAATTTTTATGTAAATTTTTGGCTGTTCCTTTAAGCCTTGATAATTTCATCAGGTGATTTCATTCCACTTTCTGGTTATTTTGCTTTATTGATTTATTAAGTTAGGATTGCAACAACTTATAATTTAGTGAGAAGCTAAGCATATATATTTTAGTGTATATGTGTAACACCCCGTGTTGCACTTAAAGGGAAAAACTATAATTTTGCCTTGTAGGGATAAAACTATCTTTTCACATGTTTTAGGAAGATCATAGGATGGTTTAAGAACCACATAGTCCAATTTAGAAGTGTAGAGCCCAAGCTTGAACTCGAACCTGTCAAGTTCGAAAGTTATCCTGATTACATATTTAGGATAACTTTTTGGGCCCATCGACACCAATCATGAGCAAATTAGAGTACAAGACATATACCACTAGAAAGATCTTGAAGTTTAGTTTTCAACACAATAAATGGTTTTATAAAAATGAGCTTTTTAGAGAAAGTTACGTATGTTTTACCAAAGGGTCTCTGAATCGAGGGTTTAAGACCTAAGACCCATGTGCCTGACCGGTTAGGCACATGGGGCAAGTGTCTCGGATGACCTCCTAACCGGTCTCCAAGTGCCTAATTAATCAGGCCTGATCAGTTTCCAACCTCCTAACCGGTCAAGGTTTGAAAAATGCTATTAAAAAACTCATTTTTTTTTACGTATTATGCCATTTTTGAATGTGACAATCATCCATTAGACCCTCACACATGTGAGATTTCATTTAGGATGACTTAAAACCCTATTTAGACTTCATTTATGTCATTTTTATTCATTAGAACACAGAGAAAAAGGCTTAGAGAGATTAGAGAAGTTCTTGACCTAAAAGAGAAAGATTCTTCCCAAATTTGGCTAAGTCTCACTCCTAACTTTGAAAATCTTCAAGGTTGGCTCATTTTCTTTTTATATCTTCATGTATTATCTAATTTGCATTAGTTTTACATCATTTTATAAAGGATAGAGGCAATAGAAAAGAAGTGTTGGATGATGTTGGAGCTTAAACAAGGAAGGAGACTAAGTTTTGATGTATGTTCATACATGATGTGATACTCCTTTTATTTCCTCTACTGTTTGTTCATGGTTATTCATCCATTTCGTTGGTATTTTAGTTTTTCTATCACTTGATTGTTAAGTCTTTGAAGCTTAGAAAGTTTACATCACTTGATTGTTAGTTTTATGAGATTTTGTGAGTGTCTCTACGTGATGAGCCACTCCTTTGGTTTTTTGTTCATTTACCCATTTGTAATCTTTAATAAGGATGAGATATCAGTTTTTTCTTCATTCTTATTACTTTATCCTTGAAGTTGAGTGAGTTTACTCCATCAAAGCACTAAATCCATGGATGATTAGTGATTTCCTAAGTTGATTGTGCTACTCTTTTATTTTTTATGCACTTTCCACCATTTTTTTATTGCTATTTTGGGTGAGATTACAAATTTTCACTACTTCTTGCTAGATCTATGTTTGTTTGATGATTCTAATAATTTCATGGAGTGACTTCTTCTATTAAGCCTTGGTAGAAGCCTTTGTTTGTAGGGAATTATAAATGTTATACGGGTATCACTAGATCTATTCATATTTGGGCATGTTTTAAGTAAGATTTACTCATTTCCTTGCTCTACCACTATAGATTCATTGAAATCCTAAGCGCCTCTTTATGATTGATTGTAATGAGGTTGGATCTTTGTGAAATTTTAAGTGGAAAATGATCATTATTCTTTATGCTTGAAGTTTGCCTTGATTTCCCTTTACTTGAGATTTCTATTCATATCGTTATTGTTAGTTGGTGGTCTCTTCTTAAGTTGATTAGCTACAAGTTGTTGTTTAATCTATTTTATATGTTAGTTAGCAATTAGTGTTATCATTATGTCTCTCACTTGATTGTATCCACTTACATTTGATTTGATAAGCTTTATATTAGTATTATTGCATTCACATGACTTGTTTAGGACTTTTATGCTATTGCTACTTTTGGGAATTTAGAAAAGGATTTTTTGGCATTTAATTTTGGTGTATGAGCTGTTATTTTCCATTGGTTTTGAGCATGGGATTTACATGGTCCTACCTATGAGATTTTACTATACAAACATCTTTTGCACTATACCCTTATGTAGTTATATACTATTCTATATATGTATGGATTTCAAAGTACTGCTTTCGTATCTAAGGATTTTGTTTTGGACTCAATCACTAAGTGACATTAATAGATGAAGACGAGACTAGTTGCCCACCAACCCTTGATGAACTGGGGGATTTTTGTGGGTTATTTTGGTTTTATGACCCCATTTAGGGACCCAATAACCGGGTGATATTAATAGGTGAAGATGGCACTAGTTGCCCACCATTTTTGTTTGAGATTTTAGTTTTGTTGAGGATCCTATGTGGGTCATATGAGATTTCAATTTTGTTGAGGACCCTATATGGGTTATATGATTTCAATTTTGTTAGAGGCCCTACGTGGGCTAATCCATTGGTTTTGATACGAGATGTTTTAACAAGGTTTGGTTTAGGAACCCTACATGGATTGAGTTGTTTTGTTTGAGGTGTGTTTTGTTAGAAACTCTTCAAGGGTTATGTGAGTTTGAGAGCTGCATTGGGCTTCCATGAGCATGCATCTGGTTTTGACATCTATTAATTAAGGTAACTTATTTGAGAGGTGTTAAGGTTTACTTATGTATGAGTATTTTGTAGTAAGCATTTCCATTGCATGTTTCATTTTCTTTATGAGCTGTACTTTACCTATCTTAATTATGGGCTTCTATTAATTTGGCTTTATCACTTCTGTCACCTTTGCTAGACCTTTATCACTGTATAGCTAGTTTGATTCATATACGTTATGAATGTTCCGAACAGACTTGTTGATTTTTTAAAATATTTTACAAATGCGTATATTGATCATTTTGTTGTGATGTTCCAATTGGAGGGTGATGTTTTGACCTAATTCATTAAGGTTTCGACCGAGATGGTAATGGATTATACTAGTGAGTTTATCATGCATGAGGTAAAGTTGTTTGATTTTTTTTTTTTTTTTTTTGAGTTATTGTGTAAAGATTGTTGTGAGTTATTGTGCTTCGATTTTTATGTTATTGTTCTATGTATATACATTCAAGAGCCGAGCAACATTATGTAAGTGGGCGGCCAATGTTAAGCGGAGAAATGGATTCGTCATTGTCACTAAGAAGTCAAATTCTGGTGGTTAAAAAAAAAACCAAGAATTACACTTGCATGTGAGAGGAGTGGACAGTACAAAAAGTATAAGAAATGTAAAGATGTTATGCAAGAAAAAAAAACACATGGTGTTAGGTACCAAGAAATATGGATGTTCGTTTGAATTGAAGGGTAAAAAGCTACCCACTGATGATGATTGGATTTTGTTAGTAGTATCTAGTGTGCATACTCATTTGGCTACAAATCATCTCGAAGGACATTCATATGCCAAAAGACTATCAAAAGAAGAGACTTCGATGCTAGTTTACATGTCTAGAATCATGGTACGACCAAAGGACATTTTGGCTGCATTAAAACAAACAGACCCCTTAAATGTTACCACAATGAAGACAGTATACAATGCACACCATAAACATCAAATGACGGAGAGGGTTGGGAGATCTCAAATGCAGTAACTACTGGGATAGTTGGCAGAGCATAGATATATCGAGTGTCATAGGAAAATCGATGATACTGAGATCATGACTGATTTATTTTGGGCACACCCGATTAGTTTGGAATAATTGCATGAATTTTCGCATGTTTTGATCATAGATTGCACCAATAAGACGAATAGGAATCGTATGCCCCTTTTAGAGATTGTTGGATGGACATCCACTGACATGACCTTCTCTATAGCTTTTGCATATCTCCAATATGAGAAATAAGATAACTTCACATGGGAACTGAGTGCGTTGCGTGGTGTGATGGATGATAATGCTCTTCCTCATGTTATTGTGACGGACAAGGAGTTGGCTCTAATGAATGCAATCTCTACAATGTTTCCTACTACTGAACATTTATTATGTAGATGACACATATTATTGTGACGGACAGTAAGAATGTTCTTGTAAAGTGTAAGAGGATGTTTTCTACAAAAGAGAACTGAGACAAATTCATTATAAGTTGGAACCTATTAATGTTGTCACCAACAGAAGAAAAATACATTCAACATCTTGCATTATTGAATTACACATTCAGCATGTATCCAGATGCACTCGAATATGTGTGAAGCAGTTGGCTAGAAGTATATAGAGATAGATTTATGGCTACTTGGATGGATAGATGGATACATTTTATGACTACTATGACGAATAGGGTTAAGAGTGTGTATGCAAAGCTAAAGGGCAACTCGGATTGAGTAAAGGGGGTTTTGAGTCTTCTTGGACAAGTATCCATATGTTGCTTGAGTTGCAGCATACAAGCATAAAAGCATTTTTCAATAAGAGTAAGACAATCTTCCAACACAACTTCAAGCCTTTTGAATTTAAAGAGTTTCGAGGCAATATTTCCATAAAGGTGATGAAGATAGTTTTGTTTGAGATGAAGCGAGCCAAATTTGTTAGTGTTGATGTTGTTGCATGTGGTTGTGTTTGTCAACGCATGCATGAATTGCCATGTGCACATGAGATTGCACACTACATGAGGTAAGGTCGCTCAATTCCCTTGTTTCTATACATCTGCATTGGCCTAAGCTTGACATGCTAAGTACCTCAACCCATTTAGGGCAGGATTTGGATTATACTGTTGATGCGGAGATGTTTGTACGAAACTTTAATGAATACGATCCCACAACTAAGTTACAAATACTGAAGAAATTGAGAGAGATAGTAGCACGAGACAGTTCACACCTGATGGAACCAGAGGTGAAGGAACTACGCGAGGTCACCCACATGCGAAGATTGACACATCTATGTGGCATGAACCGTCTACATTCAAAAATTTATCATCAATGCAGGATAGTCATTCTCCACCTAGAACTACAACTACGATTGTCACTTCGTTGCAATCCTACCAACCACAACCTAAGATGAGAGCAAAGGAAAAAGGTAGTTAATAAATTTATAACAATGTAAATGATGATGTGTTTGTTTATTTAACATATTATGTTTTATTGTTTCTTTTATATGTATTTTGAACCCGTTAAGTAACGAAACATAGGTCGACACCATTCCTTAAGGCATTTCTAGCAGGGTTAAGGCCTTATATTCGAATGATTAAAGATGTAGCGTCTGATAGAAATTATGGATTTAGGGCAATTGCTGGATTGTTGGGATTTTGCTAAGAAGGTTGGCGACAGGTAATAGTGGATTTGTTAAATGAGTAACATAGTCATAAGCCACATTATGAGCAGATATACAGAACTTGTGAGCGAGTTGATGAGATGATCCAGCTACTATCATGTCTTAATGACTGTCCTGGATATGCTTGTTGGATGACCATGCTAGACTGCAGATATCTCATATCATCTCGTTACAATGTGGTCCTATATCACTTAAGCATGCACCAATGTCTAACCTTCCTGCAACTTAGATCAAATCTATTGCCTACAACTGACTAAAGAGAGATTTATATTGGGTTTGTTAATGAAAATCATTTCATTCAGGTATTTTTTGTTGCCCATTCCATTATTTTATTATTCCAAATGTTTTGAACATTATCTAATATTATCATATTTTTGCAAGTCTTCTTATCGTCGGGTTATCCTATTATGTCTATAGCGACGAATTGGTATTGGTATTGATATGTCGGTGCAGTAGGATCGGAGCTCCCAACATATCAACCCCGGATACAAGAATTCAGAGACATTGTTACTTCAGATGTAACCACACAAGAGACGATAGATTTAGACAATTGATGGCTTCAATGATATTGTATTTTAATGATTCTTTTTTATAATAAAGATATGTTCTATTCAATGACGGCTTTGTATTTAATTGTCTTTGTTGTTTTCTTTATCATTTTTTTTTTACTTTTTTTAATGCATAGGGTAAGATTTTTTTTTTCTTGTTATGTTTTGATTAAAACATTACATAAATGGGCAGGCAATGTTGGGCAGAGAAATGATTTTTCATGGAACGATGTGGTTGTGCTTGTTAACACACACATGGATTGCAAAGAGAATGGAAAAAGAAGGATATGATGAGATATATGACCGACTCATAAATCATATCAATAAAATATGTCAAAGCAAACGGGGTCATCCCCTGTACAAATACAGGAAAAATATCCCACCAAAAAATAAAAATAAAAATATTTGTCATCTCTCTCTCCTCTCTACAGCCTATTCTTATGGTGTTTATGGAAGAATGTGAGGCGAGTGTGGTTATCGGGAGCAACGGGAATAATGGCTAGATCAATCTCAATCTCCCCAAATATATAGCGAACATTCTGAATTTTACTGAGCATGTCCTCTAGACGTACATCAAGACCACACACGATGACAAAGTCCATAAGGCTTATTGCAAGTCTAAGACGTGGATCAACTGATATTGAGGGTGCACTACTCTGGGAGGACTAACCCACAACATAAGGGGATCAATACTCAGGGTTCTGCACGTACAGGTGGGACACACGTGTATACCACTCCATATAATTCAAAGTACACTTCTCAGGATAAGAAACTGAAGTGGATTAGTCCTCAAGGCATAGCACATGACTACTCCACCTTTCCCATACTTGATAAATGTACAGATATTTGACTTGATACTCTATAAACAAGGCATCATTCTCATCTCAACGTGGGGATAATGGAGGGCAAGAAATGTTCTAAACCCGACCTTTTTACCTCAACACCCTATCTGGATTATAAGGCCCAACCACATCAAGGCACTTTAGCATGTCATGATAGAATATAATATCCAAAAATTGATAGTGGTCCTGACTGTCCTCATATGGCTGCCAATACACTTGCAAAAATAAGTTAAAATAAACATCGATTAAGTAATCAAGCTAATAGTTAAATCTACATAACTTAAGTAAAGATTTATACAAATTAAGTAAGCAAACATAAGTTTAATGTAATACCTCATTAATGCTTAATGCATCAATAGACTCCCGTAAGGCCCTTAGATTATCTCCTAGTGGCCTAGTCTCTTTTCGAGAAGTCCATCTATACACCTGCGGCTTAAACCCATTGTAATATAAGTTACGATTAGGTGTGAAGTTGGGAAAATGCTCATATAACCACCCCTTCAACAGTGTGATGTACCCTGTCATTTGTTTCACACCAACCCGACTCGCCATTCCAAGCTAGCAATATAGACACGCTAGGGCTGCAACACCCCATGCATACTCCCGCACTTCTGACAGGTCTTTCAATAGTATCAGATACATGATAGGCACCTATGTGACGAACTTGTCGGTGAATATCGTATAGCCCAATAAAAATAACAAATAGGCCTTAGTTGCACACTTAGTTTGGGTCACATCAGTGTAGTCATAAACTTGGATAAACAAAGCCCTCAGCCACTTCGACCATGTAAACTGACCCCGAACAGCTCCAAGCTCCTTCGTTGCCTGCTCAAGCGAGACTCCCAGCTCAGTAGCCACTAACTTGACTACATCCCTGTGTGATAGCTTCTCGATGCCTGTTGATACAACCCGACCAACAACAAGAACACCCAAGAGACTCCATATGTTGTCTAGAGTAATGGTCATCTCCCCGAAAGGCATGTGGAAACTATTTGTCTCTGGATACCATCTCTCTACAAAAGCCAACACCACTATCTTATTAACAAACTGGTAGGATGCTGAAATCAACGGATACAGGCTAAAAACACCAATAATACTCTGAACATCTCGTTGGGCACATCTTGATCCTCCACTACTCACTCTTGAATTTTTTGTGTGGGATATGCATTTTAGAGGCTCCCTCTCTTGTAATCAAAATAAACAATATTAATAATAGTAATAAATATAAACATTAAAAAAATATTGACATTGAATAACAAATGTAATACCTCTTGTTGCTAGATTATCGCAGTGTGTGTGCCAAAGCTAGGTATCGATGACAGGTCTTCCGGAGCTCTAGGAATGTTTAGAGACTCATCAGTCTCTTCAAAGTTTTTGGCGTGTAAGTATGTTAGGTTGTTGTCTACGTAATTCTAAGACACTGATGGTTTTAACGGTTCGAACACTCTTGACGTTTGTGCAACACGATTTCTCCTAGCCGATGCCGTCGGTGGGACACAAGCATGACGAGAGGTGCTACAACGAGAAGTGTCAGCATCCATATATGTCATATAGCCAAATTTTTACAACCATTTTTTTCAAAAAAAAAATTAGAAAAAAAAATCTTTTTATGCATTTTTTCCCAACCCCCTATTCTGACCTGGTGGTCCGAATAGAAGGCTTCTTGTTCAAACTTACTGGTCCAAACAAAAGGCCTCTGTTCGGACCAATAGGTCTGAATAAGGCATGGGATAAAAAGAAAACAAAAAAAAAGAAACTTATCGGGAAAAGGAAGAGAGGGTGATGCGGCGGCAACAATGGTACGTCAACGACGAAAAAAGAGGGGGAGTGAAGGGAGACCGTATGGGGGAGAGAGAGAAGTGAAGGGAGGAAGGGAGGAAGAAGATGGGGGTGAGATACATGAGAGAGAGAGAGAGAGAGAGAGAGAGAGAGAGAGAGAGAGAGAGAGAGTGAGTGGGTATGATAAGTGAGAGAGGGAGAGAGAAGGGACAAGGGAGTGAGTGGATAAGAGGGTGTTTGTAGAGAGAAATTGAAGAGAGGGGGATGGGATAAGGAGGGGTATTTTTGGTAGGGAGGGGTGTGATGAGAAAAAAGGGGTGGTTAGAAGGGGTGTGGAGAGCACTTTTGGATGTGCTATTGGAAGCTCCTAAGCATAAATTGCACTGTTGACAAACAATGATGGAATTGATTTCCTGGTTGATAACCTTTGTTTCCTTTGGACCCTGTTATGCATTGGATACAAAATTTGACAAGATTTGATAATCTTTCCTACTACATGTGCCTAGGTTGAATTGGCAAGAAATTACCTCCTCCAATCCATGTGGCCAGAATAAGAAGGTTCAATTAATTTATCTAGTAATTGATGAATCTCATTAATTAGTTGATGCAATCTTTCCAAAATGGTTAATTATCTTACTTGTATTTTTATTTGAATTTGAATAACCCTTTTATTATTATAAATAAGAGGAATTATATATGTGTAAATCAGGTTAGAAGAATTAAGAAGTGTTTAAGGAAGACAACCACCCTCGAAGCTGGTTATTCTTTTTCTTAATCTCTGTTTTTTTTTATATATTTTTTACATACAAATAATGCTATTTCTAGCATCGTATCAATTAATGTTATGATCCCAAAGATTAAAGACTATAGCTTAACACATTCCATCAGTCCTAGGGCTTTTGTTGGAAGGGATGACTTATGAAGAGGGCAACTTGGACCAGAGTGAGAGCCACTACAACATGAAAAATGCTACTTGAATCAAAGTGAGAGTAGTTACAAAAGGTTGAAAGGATTACTTGAATTAGAGGTCAAAGTAAGTGCTGCCACACAGTGAGCCGCTGGGACGTTTGCTGCAAAGCATGATGGAATGTTGCAATCCCAAAGATTAAGAACTAGGGTCTAATGTGTTCCATCAGTCCTAGGGCTTTTGGTGTATTGGTTAGGTTCGTAATAGACTGTACCACCACCATTGCTTCCATGGTAATCCTTTTTGTTACAAAAATAGGAAACGACGACCGTAGATGGTGATAGAGGTCATCGAGACCTCAGTGGTAGAGCTCGATGGAGGTCATCAAGTCTCTATTCGTGGCAAGAAGAATTGGAAATAACACCCTTTTGCATCAAATTGAAATTCATAGAATTGGGCGTTTAATTTTCTGAGTTTGATACTTAAAAAAAAAATGTAGCTTTGCGTCTCACTTGAGTCAATACCATTTCCTGAGTTGCAAAACCATGCTTATGAGATGACTCTCGCGATCTCCAAGTCCAAGTCGACTCCGGGAATGAGCCTCCCAAGGGGAGTCAATTTCCGAGCAGCCTAGCTAGAATTTAACAGTTGGTAACATACGTATAAAAGCTTGTTTAAGACTGGCCTCAATGAATTTCTGACAATCCTTCCAGAAGGTGTCAATAGCACATTTGATAGGCCACAAAACCAATTAGCGGCAGATGAATCAGATGGTTGACAAGGAGAAACTTCAATGTGCATCGCAGATGTCCTAGTTTGTAGTTGAATTAACTCCTGAATCGGAGTCGGATGGGATCACATACATGGAAAATATGCACACATACAATGAGCGGATGCATGGAGATGAGCCTAACGCCATTTTACACAACCCAAAAGAGAAATCCTTTTATGAGAAGTGATGTATTACAAAAGCCCTACAATCTGCAGTTATGGAAAGTTGTAATGCCTACATAAATTCTCACCTACTCACCAAATACATATATACAAATAAAACGTAAGCAAATCCAAAAGATACATGGTCAGCAACTATGCCATTCTCCACATTACTCCCTATTTCAACAAAGAATTAAAAGTTGAACAGCAGTCCAAACCATAAGCTATTGGTGTCAGCAGCAGCCGAAATTGCTAATTCATCCAGCCGAGAACACCATGTTTAGGTCTTTGAATGTCAACTAACGGCATCCTGCCACATGCAAATCACAATAGAAAACTAGTGTACATCTCTCATTATTCACAAAGTTTGGCTTCAATCCAGTGTACAACAACTTGTATAGTGTAGCTCCTTCCTGCAGAAACAAGAATTCGAACCTCTTATACAGCATTTAAACTCAAGAATCACATACAGGTGGTAGCAGTAAAATGACTTGAAAGCAAATTGACATAATAAGACGCAATATGGAAAGGCTTTAGAAGAACTCCATACCAATTCATGCTCAAGGATCTATCTATATCTTTGGAGGAGATCCTAGTTCAGAACCACAAACAGATGCATATGACATTGTATCTTCTTTTGATATGGCTACAAAATTCAGTGGTGCAGTTGACAACCTTCTCATTTCCTTGAAATATCCATTCTGACGCCCCGAGTGAGACCGGGGTGTGAGCAACTCAGGAGTTGCACTGCCAACTGAGTTTCGGCGAGGTGTGGGAGTCATGGATCCATTTCCATTTGCACGATATCCATTTGGTTTTCTAAAGCTGTTAGTTCTTTTTGGGCTGGGCTTAGATCCATACATGGATTCCTTCTCTGTCAGTAGCAGATCCTGTAACTTCTTCTGATCCTGTCAAAAGAAAGGGTGGAAAGGTAAATCTAAAGCTGACAGACAGTTGAAAACATCCAAACTATAATAATATAATTAACATATACCCGATAACGCTTTTTCTCCTCTTCTCTTTGTTGTCTGGTTAGTTTATAATCTTCCAGTATTGAGACCAACCGAACCTGCAAATAATGACAGTAAAGCATATTTACCTGATAGATAGCTGCACAAGCATGACATGGATATCCTAAGCTGCAAAAGACTTACCCCATCATAAAGAAATGGCGCCTTTTTCTCGTGTTCCCAGGCTAGTGTTTTGTTTATCAGATTGTCTACCATAGCTGGAAATTTAGAACCTTCTTAGCAGCTAAGAGAAGTAGGCCTCAGACAAACAATGGAGCATCGCGGGAGAAAAGATTACCTGGAATCTTGTTTACAGTCACGCGAGCTCGTTCTGCACGTTTTAGGTTTATGTGCACACCTCTTCCAGCACTATATCGATTCTCATCCTGAAATCAAGCAAAACAACTAAAGCTCAGAGCAGGCCTGGATTTGGATGCCTTCAAAGAAAACCGTGACTTGTAAATGGCACATGACAATCCATATTATGAAAGGCATTACTTCTGTGAGAAATTTTTAATAGCAAAACCCAGGAATCCCAAAGAATTGAGAAACAGACAAATCATGATGTTTTCTAAAATCTGTTCCCTTTTCTATTCTCACAAGTTAGTAGGGTAACCATATTACTACCATATAAAGAAAAGTCAGCTTACTTGGTTGTAGTCTTCAAGCCAACTTTCCTCTTCACAGGCAGCAAGCCATCTGTCTATTCTATCCATAATATCTTTTCGACTCATAGCTTCATCTTTCACCTTGGCTATCTGTGCTTCAATATTGGCCAGAAGTTCAGAAGGATCCACGAGACCTGAACAATAGTTAACACATTCAGACATGCACCTTAATTGCTTAACTTAACATTGCAGCTGGCCAATTAGTTATTGTACCAGAGTCTATCAATGCATTGGACTTTTCAGCTGCTGTGCTCATGTCAGGCTCAATATGTGCTCTTCTACATATTTCCTCCAATTCTAGTCGCCTTTTCATGACTAGTTCCTTCATTCTGCTAGCTTTAAGTTTAGTCAATCTGTCAACTTCTGCCCCCGCCTGTTAGAAGGACAAAGATCTTGAGATATGCCTTCAAAATTTTATAGAAACTTAAGTTTGTTGAACTGTCAAACCTCCTCAATAATCTCTAGAGAGAGAACACCAGGTTCAGTAATTTCTGATGATCTAAGGACAAAAGTAATGCATCCAAACTGGTTTCTCTCTTCTTCCGGTGAGTCCATCAAATTCCAAAGTTCAAACAACGATCCCAAAATATCCTTCAACTACATTTAAAGAAACAAAGGGTCAACATACATAACAGAGAGCAAACGGATGTATAACAATGAAAATCTGTATTACCTTCTGAATGCGAGCTTTTCTTTCTGCTTTCAACTTAAGGATGGCTTGATTTAGACCCTCCAATGTATTATTGCTGATGTTCGTGTTTTGTTCAGGTCCTGTGTCACGTAAGCTTGGATGCACTTCACTCACAGTCTTCCCAAAATCCAGCCCAAGCACACCACATAAGGAATGCACCTCACTTACATATTCCAGAACCTTATGAAGGCGGTCAGACTGCAAGCGGCAGAGAGTTTGCTAAGAAATAAGACCAACTGAATAGAATATGTAAATGCAACCATATGCATGCACAGGAATTAAAATAGAAATTTTAGGTGTTTTAACATGCTTAAGTTGTTCAGTTCAAGCATAAGAAAACATAATTTTTTATGTCTTGCAAATTCCATGCCCTAAATTACTTAAATATAACTCAAAATCACTTGAAAATAAGAGACAGCAGTCCTACGATATTGAAGTAGTTGAATATCCGAGAAATAAGCAGACAGCATATTGGCTAGCAAACCCTCAGAAAAAATTTCTGTTGGGTCCTTCCCTTGCATGATTTACTCTTTTGTTTCTTGTCAGCTTGTGTCCTACTTGTCATTGATTTATTAATTGTAGATGCTCTACTTCGTCTTACTTCTCTAATTAAATGAAATGGTTGATGCTGCATTTATTTTGTTTGTATTTAATTTGACACAGAAATATATTATTTCAGTGATAAATTTTGGATATCAGCACCACAATGCAAGTTGCCAATGGGAAATTAATGTGCAAGCTTTCAGTTTCTTGTTGTAGCTCAATTACCATGCCTACAGGCAGGTATGTTGATGCAGGAGAAAAACTATCAAGATTCAAGTATGAGCTGTGACAAGGGCATTGTAACCATGGCTACCTTCTCCTTTTGCAGGTTGTGAAGATGTGTCTCATGTTCATTAAGCTTTCTTAGGGATAAGTCCTGTTCTTCCATATTTGATGAATCGGTCACAGCACCATTTACTTTAGAGTACCCTGAAATCTCCCCACTGATCTTCTCAATCTGTGCCTTTATATCAGCAAATTGCTTGATACGTTCCTCTTTCTTCATTCTCAAATCTTGTACCAGAGGTGTAACAGATGCAAGTTGCTCTTTCAATGTTGTTGACCTCTTGTCTGTTTGGATCTGTAAATTTTACAAAATTAAAGACCTTCCATAAGGATTAGTGATAAATGATACAAGACATGAATCATATAAAAGTGTTTCGCAACTTTACAATTCAATTTGGATTGAAGATTTTATGGACCAAACAATTAAAGTGTTTTGCCCAATGACAGTTTGGCAGGCTGCACATGGCAAGATGCACAAATAGCTACCATTTGGATCTTTCTAACACAACAGTTCCCCACTCCCAGGAACTAGCTGCAAATTTTAAACATACTCTACGAGATACAATAGAATAAAAGAGATGCAAAGAACAGAATACAATCTAGGCACCATAACCACTATTTTTTAAATGTTAGAAGCATTTAATAACTGAGTAGCAGCCAAGAAGGGAGCTCAGTTGCTAATTGCAGACTGGTTCAATTATCAGAATGTTTCTCCACGAAAATTTAGTTAAGCATGGATAACTTAATGGTTTAGTTCATATAGGAATGAGAATCTGTGATCTAAAGAAAACTCAAGCATGCCCTATAATGAATGAAAGGCCTTTAGTACTATAACCAAATAAAAAAAAGATAAGTGATGTGCTGCTGTAATCGAAGAAGACCCAATGAAAAGAAAATATAAAGGACAAAACTTAATTATTAAACAGAAAAAGTTAAAAAGAGAAAAACCTTAAGCAGAAAAGCAGTTCCAGGATTGAATGACATCATGTGAGTAAAAGAGAGTTTCTCAGCATAAAAACATGAAAAGTGATAAACAATAATATGGTAGTATAACATGACATGTGGGAGATGCATATTGAAAAGAAGGGAACAACGAGACTGCATGGAATATAAGGATGTGAAATGATTAAAGCATAGGGAGCAGATGTAATGGTGTGCTTGATTGGTGCAATCCACTTCCATCCTCAAGCATAGACGAATGATAAAAATAAAAAAATAATTAATAATAATAATAAAAAAACCTAGACAACAGAAGTTCTCAATATGGATAACTGTGGGGATAAGAACCAAATTTAATACCTTTATAAACATTCACACCCAAATGCCTCCTCAAGGATGTTATGACAGAAGCATGGAATATGCAGAAATGGCTGCATATCCTAGATTATTTTTAGTGGTGAGAACACCTTCTCATGATTTCTCTTTTAATTTTATTTTTTTGTACGTATAAAACCTCAAAAAGTGTGAGGAGATGGGGCAATCTGTATAGGTTTCAACTTTCAAGCTTATACCACTCCACCCATCACAAGCAGATGAGGAAGGTATCCTCCAAAGGCTTCACAGGTGAATATGGCTACAGCAACCACCAAAACAAACAATGTGTAAAACCACCATCATGCAACTGACTAATTGTTTTTCATTGTCCTGTAGTAGACATGATGTGGACATTAGAGCCAAGTGGGGCCCACACATGGCCTTGGTAGGGTCCACACATGAAGACACAAGAGAAGACCATGGAGGGGCACCCATGCTACATCAAGAGAGGAGTCTCTTTTCTGTTTGAGTCCTTGTATTAGTGTTTTATTGTTTTATTTCATAGTTTATGAAGTATTAGAGGTTAGGATATGAGTGGAATTAATGTTTTGTTTTTGGGCAAAGTGACAGCACATATATGATTTAAAATTAAGGCTGGTCGACTCCTCTACTTCAGCCCACAATTTGGGCTTATTTTTATGTTTTAGAGTCCTTTTAGAGAAGTTAATTAGGCTCTAGTTTCTATTTAGGAAGTTTCTTTAATTTGAATTTTGGAGTCTTTAAAAGGGGAATACCCTATTGTAATCAAGGGTGACTGATGCAATAAGAAATTTTTATGGGTTTTCTTCTCTTGACGAGTGGAGCTCTCTTCTTCTTCCAGCTCTAGTGCCTTAGCTTGAAGCTTGGTTAGGGATTAACCAAGTGCCGTGTGGGTCAGGGATTTTCCCACAAGATACTAAATCTTTCTTCTCCTTCCTATTTTCTTTTATAATTTGCTGCCCAACCTGAACCATCATCTTCCCCGATTTTCCCTTCAACTTTCTCTATGGAAACCTAACATCCCAAATCCACATACACTCGGCCAGACAATAAATCTGATCTTTTTGATCCCCATTATGAACAAAATCCTTTCCCTACCTTCTGTGCTCCTGGCGGCAACGGCAATAGAGGCTTTTTTACATGGAATCTTGCATCTGATTGGAAATCTCCATGATATAGTACTTGCAGCAGTAGCAACTCATATTGGTCTTGCTGCTTGATTGAGTTCTACTGAAGATATCTACTCTAAGAAGCCTGCAGCATTAAGGATTGAGCATCTCATTAAAGTTCCAGGGGTATGTCGAACTGGTTTGATTTCTGAAGGTATTATTGTCTCAAGCATGTGCTCTTATCATTGTTTGAACCTCCAGCTTGCTGTGTTCTGCTATATCATCCAATCTTTGGATTGTTCAAAATCCTAGGTGAGTCTTTAATGGGATTCAATTCCAGTACTGACTGTGGGAGTAGTTCTCTAATTATTTTACCCAGATTATATCCAATTTTCAGTCCCAGCAGCCATCGAATTGCTCTTGGTTGTAACTGATTTTAATCTGAGATCCCTAGAGTTTAATATTTGTCTGGATTCAGATTTCAGCCTCAAAATATAGATAATTCAGTCACTGTTTTGATCCCCTGGATTCCAACCAACCGGCCATCAGAAAGCCTAAACCCTCTACTGTTTTTACCCCCTAACACACAACCTATTACCACAGATTATACCCATAAAACAGCCCCATATTCTGTCTTAGTCATTCTCTGTTCTGCCCTGATCTCTGCCCTACAACTAATCCCAAACAGTAAGAGCCTTCATCAGTATCAAGACTATTAAACCACACTCATTACCCTGCTGATATATTCTAAACAGAACCTACTTATACCCTTGTGTTATCTCAGATTTAACCCTTTGGAACCAATGCAACCTTGCATTACTTTTAGTTCCTTGTGGGATCTTTTGGGTTGTACTGCATCAATTTTGGTATCAGAGCAATTAATATCCCTAACCTTAATCCATTGCTCATCTCCCATCCCCATTTTTGTAGGAAAGAAACTCAAGCTGAAACCTCCCCAGCAGCTAACTTCCCTTCTCCGGTTTGAACTCCACCAACCATCTTCCATCTCTATGGTTTCTAGGTCCTCATTGTTTTCATAATCTTTATTGTCATCCCTGCCATCGCCATTATATTCACCTCTATTCTTGAATCAACGATACAAAACTCTCCAATAAACGGAACCAACTCCATTCACAATGAATCAATAAATCATTCTTCAATACCAATGCGAGCTCTCAACCATTACTAAGGAAATCAATGGTCAATTCTCCCTTTTCGTTTCGATCCTTTGATTTTTTTTCCATCTGCGTTATGATTTTTAAGACCTGTGAGTGTAACTACGTACCAGTCCGAGATCTCAATCCAAAATACACTCTAGGCATCCGAGCTCTTAACCATTATTGTTTTATTATGTGATTTCTTTTCCTTTTCCTTTTTTGTTTCACAAATTATTGTTTTCTTCCAAGGTCGCTGGTAGCGGCAAATTATTCTCAATGTGGTAGGGCAGTTGTGTGGAATCCAACTCTCAGAAGGAATTTGTTTGATAGAGAAATTTCTAGGGTGATGAAGATGTTAGCCCGATTGTAAACAGTAAGCTTGGATCTAAATCGGTGTGATAGACGTGTTTGGAAGGTAGCATCGGGAGGCGAGTTCTCGGTTAAGACCAATTCGAGGGTCTCTGGAGGGAAGTTTGGGTTCACAGGGTTCCCCCTAAAATTCAATTTTTTATGTGGACTGTGGTATTGGAGAAAATGTCCACAATGGACGCTATATGGAGAAAAGGCTTTTCCTTGCCCAACATTTGTCTTCTATGCTACCATGATGCCGAATCGGTTAATCATCTTTTGATTCATTGTTCCTTTGCTTGGGAGATCTGGGCTGGATTTTGGGTCAAATTTCAAATTTTGTGGTCCTCACGAATCTTAGAGACCTCCTTCTTGGATGGAGATCTCCGGTTCTTAATGTGTTGGGGAAGAGGATTTGGAATCTGGTTCCTGCCGCGGTGTGTTGGACGATTTGGTTGGAGAGGAATAATCGAGTGTTCAAAGGCCACTCTGAGCCCGCTTGGAAGGTTTATAGGAGAGAGAAGGAGTATATTCTTTTTTGGGCTAGACTATGTAAAGGTTATGATGGGATTCCTAATGGGGACTTTCTTAGAAACTAGGACAAAGTTATTGGGCTAGCTGAGCTTTGAGAGGCTGGTGTGCTTCGTTCTTGTTTGAGGGCTCTCCCCTCTTTTCTTTTCTTTCTTTGCCTGGGATTTCTCGTCTCGCTTGTTTTTGTTGTACTTTCTTCGTTATCTTAATAACATAATAATTTTATTAAAGGAAGAGAAAGTAAAGAAATACAAAATAAAAGTACAACATACAAAAACCAAACACATTATACTTCCTCTAACAGTGGACTAGAAAGAAAACAAGACGGCCAAGTTCTAATTACAACATTTATAGAGAATTGGAGAGATTTGAAGCCAAAACCCACAAGCCACATCACATAATATAAATTATGGTATAACATTTGTTGTAAGACCCCTTTTTTAATAAATTTTCTTATCACAAAAAAAAAAAAAAAAATGTTTATTGTAAGATTTTAAGTGATTTCTTCTTCTTTTTCTTCTCTAAGGTATTTTAGTCTCTATTATTCTTCTTGCCATTACTAACAGCCCCATCCCTCTCTGCTTCTCTCCCTCATCCTGTGTTTATAGCCCCAAAATATTCACGTCACTGCTCAAAACTAAATTTTTTGATAGAAAGTGTATCTAGATTCATATCCAATATTCTAGATAAGTAAACAAATATGAATATGGATCCTATTTTTAAATATCCACAACATATCCATATTCGTAGCCAATATTTGGTAATCGGATTCAAATACTGCATATCCACTCTGTATTTGGTTTGCTTACAGCCTTAATTGCCAGCCTATGCTTAAACACTGGGATAGAATCCATTCATCTTTAAAATTATGTGAAAGGATCTATAATGGTGCTGCCGAGGGGGGGCTTTCCATATAACCTAAAGATAGGTGACAGTCCACTGCTCCTTCCAAGGGTTAAAGTTAATCAATCTTGTACGTCATTTGTCCATGGAATCATGAAAAATAAAATCTGAAACAATGTTGCTGGAGAATGATTCTCTCACATGACCTAAGGAGAGGTGGCACTCCATCATTCCTTCCTAGGGTTTAAGTTAAGCAATCCTGTATATCGCACCCGTTCATGCTTAACTCAAACAATGGGCTAGAACAGAATCAACTCCATCCTATCTTCAACAATATGTGGAAAGAACATGGAACAGTGGTGCTGTGGAAAGGTTCTCACAAATCACTTTTTTTTTATAGGGAAGTAGGTGAAGACGGTTTTCGAACCTAGGCTGTGGTACGACACCCACAGACTTTACCAACTTAGCAAGCCGGCATCTTCTTAAGGATGGGTGGCACTGTGGCCGCCTACTACTCCTTCCTAGGGTTTACGTTGACCATTTTGAGATCATCGAACCCCTCATATGTTAGACAACTTTCTTTTTTAGTCTTTCTTACACTCCACCTATCCCTTGGTCTCTTCCATTTCAATTTGTTTCCTATATCCACGTAAGAAGGGAATGTGAGGTGGAGCGCAATTAAACACAACTTGAGCTCTAGAAAGGAAACTTTTAACCAGACTCACGTCTCTAAAGCTATTGATGTGGAAGCATACTATTTGAGGAAGAAGAAGCTAGACGACCATAGATAGTCCTCTTTGTAGTTAGATTTAATTTTTTTTAGGGTTTTTCTCTAATTTTTTTAATTGTAGGGAGTTGAGTATGATAAGGTAAAATATTGCCAAGATATGGATTTTAGAGGTATATGACCAGCCATCCTTCTAGGTTTTTGATGTTAAAACATCCAAATTTTGTGAGGCCCACAAAAACTGGTCATACAGCTCAATAGTCTCCAAGATTTGGAGATTTTTTTATTTTGAAATTTGTGGGTCCATTTAGTTGGACGACAGCCTCAAGAATCTCTAATGTCTTATAGATTTTTTTTTTGAGATCTTTAGGGCCCACAAATGCAAAGTTGTCAACCCCTAATCTTTCCATATTTTGAAGCTTTTTTTTTTATAAAAATTTTGGAATCTTCTCTCTTTGGAAATTTTATTTTAATAGGAATCTTGACTTTCAGTCTTTAGTTTAGGGAGGTTTAGATAAGGTAGGAATTTATCTTATTTCAAATTATTGTAATGCCCATTTAAAGATGCTATTGACATCAATAAGAAAGATAGTGAATTACAAGTTAAGAAAAATTTGTGAACGTGTGCATGTGAATATGGGTTGTGACCCATCTCTTATACCCTAGGGTAGAGATAGTGGATCTCCCTTTTCTATCTTCCCTCCTCTCTTCCTCACCTGAAGAAGCAACTCCCTACCAATCTCTTATTTTCTCTTTCTATCCCCACCTTACTCCTTATCTCTTTCTTTATTCTTCTTCCTCTTCTTTCTTGCAGATTTCCAGCCAGCCCCTTTCTCTTGGCTGGTGCTACATCAGCTATATCAAAGGACCCTAGAAGGGTGGTGCTGAGAAGAGGTCCCCAAAAATAACTTTAAGAAAATGTTTGTCTACTACTCCTTCTATGGCTGAAAAAGGTGACCGAAATATCAAGTTTTTTCATACAGTGGCATCTCATCGTAAGAATCCTAATGGTATTCATGGTCTCTTAGTTAATGTGGTTTGGATTCAAAAGCAGGTGGATTTAGGAAGGAAGTGGAAACCTTCTATGTTAACCTTCTTAAGGAGGATGGGATGGAGTTTGATCGTATATCTAATCATGAAAGGATTGCATCGAAGAAACCTCTTTCAGAAAAGAAAATCTTAAATATTGTTGCAAGTATGAAAGGTGATAAAGCTCCAGGACCAAATAGGTTTACTATTTTTTTTCTTTCAGAAGTATTGGGATAATGTTAAGGTGCATCTTTTGAAACATTTTTAGAAGTGTTATTACTCTAACAAGTTTTATGATAATTTGAATAATATGTGTTGATCCCTAAGAAAAGAAATGCCATGGATTTGAAAGAGTATAGGCCAATTAGTCTCATTAGT
>JAOXJP010000006.1:6911131-6932836 GCA_025762735.1 Platanus orientalis | reverse complement strand
GTGTGTTAGGGTTATAAACGTCCAAAAAAAATGTTTAGTTGAAAAAGTAGGTGTCTAAAAAGAGGCACCTAATGCAAAATGTCAATCTATGGCACGCCTACAGAGATTTCTCATCATAGACAATCATTCTACGTGCATAAATGTGGATTCATACTAATACAAAGTCAAGTTTGGGAATCGAATTGCATGTGCAATGTCTTTAGTAGTTTGAGAATCAAGTGTTTTTCAGTCAAATTATTCATTACTTGATTACATGTACAATGGTAATTAGTCAACTCATTTTCCTTACAAAATGTTTGGATTAATGCCTTTATAAATTCATTTATTAAAATCATTCATTTGGCAATTTAAATAAATTACTTAGAAGAAAATTTTGATTGTTGGTACATATTTTTCATAAGATGAGATCTAGAATCCTTGTAAATCAATAAAATGTGAGCTACATGATAAGGTCATATGTGAAACATATAAGGTTATTACATGGTGATGATATTTCAATTATTGGAGTTGTTGCCTCCAAGCTTATGGATGTATAAATAAATATATGCATTGAATTAGATCACATGGAGAATTCATTAAGACAAGAATACTGTCAAAAGAGGTAACTCTTATCTGAAGACATCATATTATTCTTGGTCCCCAAGGTTTGTATTTGATAGATATATTTTATTTCTCACTTTTATTTGCTAATAACTGATGCGCTCTAGGTTGTATCATCCGCATTTTGTGTTATTTTCATTTACATCATGGGCTTATGAATGTTAAACAAGAATCAATTACATTGGCATAAGGAGATTGCACCCAATTAAAATTCTACTGGATTGATTTAGATTTTGGATCTAGTGGTTATGTTATTTAGGCTGTGTTTGGCAGCCACCTGTAATGAAATCATTTCATTTGAGTTTTCCAAGTCTTTTATAGCTACAACGGGATGGTTTGTAATGAACTCATTCAGATTTGCAGTGATATTTGCTTGATAACACAAGTCATTTCATTTTATAGAAAAACCTAAGATGACTTCATTTCTAATTGTAGTTAACAAATCAGTATAAATTTGAATGAGTTCATTAAGAAACCATCATCTCATGGCTACAAATGCCTTAAAAACTAAAATGAAATGATTACAGTACAGGTGGCTGCCAAACAGGCTCTAAGTAGTTTATTTGATTTGATTTGATTTGATAAATTAAGTAGTTAGGGTGGTAGATCTCATATTTCTGAGATTTAAGTAGTTTCCTTTTTTCATCTTTATATGGTTTTTTTTTATTCTTCATTTGGTTAGATTTTGAATTCTTTTTTAAGGTGTTATTATGTGAATAGGGCAATAGTGAACCCCACTATACTAGATATTTCAGAAGGAATTGTCATGTGAAAAAGAGAGAAGGACAAAAAACTTTTTTGTGTGAAAATATTTCCCAAAGTTATTTGGATACTCGTAATGCCCTGCCTGGGTAATGCAACATCACCTCTTCAAAAAAGAGGTCATGAGTTCAATCCCATAAAACATTCCGTGTAATGTACATTGTCTTGTGCCTCTCCCCACCTATTGTGCCCGTCCAACCAGGGCTTGGTATTATAGCTAACCATATGATGTACCCATTCATACAAGACTCGTGGGAATTTTTTTGATGAGCCTTTTTACTCGATAAGACTGGATTTTCACTTTTTCACCTTGTTCACTATTAACCTACTCGTTAAACATGACCAAAAAAATCAAAAGACAATGATTAACGGAAAAACAAAACTGTTCCTGTAACTTCAGAATGGATTCTCTATTAAGAGTTCATATAACAAGACGACAAGTACTGATTCAAAAAAGAGATGAGAAAGAGGGAATCCAGAGCATTTTAAGGTCCCCTGGACCCCCTTCCCCTAGTAAAATTGTCTCGAATCAAAAGTTAAGCCCAGTTTTTCTGCCGCTCTTTACATTTGCCCCAACTCATTTGCAGTTTGCAGCCTACCTTTTCACTGCAAGTGCATTTCAAAAGAATACAGCCTCTCTCTACTTAATTTCTTCTGTTGGCTTGCTCTCCACCTTCTTCTTGAGATTACCGCTCTGCTGGTGTTCTTCCTTCCCCACCACCCTTCCACCACCAGTGTCGCCGATGTTTCCATTGCACTCCTGCATTTTCCCTTTTCCATCCAGTTTACCTTTGGGAGAAGCACTGCTGTTACTATTTGATCTCTCTAGCCCATTTTGATTCTCTTGTGGGGATGACATCTCCACTGCAACATTCATTTCAATTGCAGTACCTGATAGTTGTGGAGGTGGTGAATTGCCAGAGCCCGGGGGAGGAAGGAAAACTCCAGTGCCAGGAACTGGGAGTCGAGGTGGAGGATGCCTCGGAGGAACAGTTGCCCATCCGGTTGACACAGGCGGCAGTGGAACTGGTGCTGGATAAGGCACAGTCGGTGCCACTGGGGTGGGCACAAACAGAGGCTGCAGACCATTAGGAGGTGGGAGGTGTTGAGGACGGATGGGTGGGGCTGGCAATACCCCAGTTGTAGGGACTGCACCATAATGTTTGGGGCCTGCAGGGTGGCGACCATGACTCATTGGCCTATTAGGTGATGGGCCCCAGTGGGATGGTACTGCAGTGGATGAGGGAAGACGCAAGCTATCACTCGGCGTGGTTTTCTTTGGTTGAGACTTTGTGAATGTAACAAGTATCCGCTGCTTGCGTAGAGATGAGATTGCATGTTTGGCAAAATCTGCACTTTTACCTTGTATTGTGAGAAGTGATCTGTGCATTTGCAGAGAGACAAGATTAGAAAAAATGTAGAGAACCTGAAAGTCGAGACAATTTTGGATTCCATGAACAATGCACAAGCCTAGAAGAAAGAAAGGAGAAACTGTTGCATACAATTTCCGATCCTCTATATTGATGAATTTACCATGAACATGAAAGGGATGGCATCTAATAAAATTCCTTGACCAGAAGATTGCTCCATAGATCTTAGATTAGGAGAGAAAAACCGTAGGGCACATAATACTTGGCTCTTGAGGACATAGCAGGTTTTATTGACTCAAGTACTTGGCATCCATGCATTTTTGCATATGTTTGTATACACTTCCTTTTTTATTTTAGTATTATATCAGTTTTAATACACTCCCCATAATGCAGAGTCTGGCATGATAACAAGTGCCATTTATTACAAAATTAATATAACCTTTTAACATGTGTTACACTCACTGCCCATTCTAATGATCATTTTATCTCTGTGGTTTAATTTGATAATGCTTAATAGCAGTTGGGCAGTCCCAGAAAAGCTTTGAGCAAGAGATTTTATGTTATGAATATTTGGCTAACTACATAAGGGTCAGCCATGTTTACTCAGAGTGTGGAGACTCAAAACAAAGTTGATGAAAAATCAATGACATACTTCTATAATGTAACTCAACACTCATATAAGGTATATTACTCCTTTCAGTATATGCAGCAATCTGATATCATGAAACTGATAGTATCATTGGATAACATTCAAGGTGCCCAAAATTCATTGGATGTAAATGCAATAAGATAAGATACGGTTAGTACTCCCTCAAAACCGTGCATCAGTTTAGATCAAGCATTTGGATTTTGTGTTAGGAAAATATCATTCAGTTTATAAATCCTTGCCTGTCGTGACCTTCGCACCAAGAATTCAGGTAATTCCAAAGATGCATTAATTATGGCATTGTTTTTTAAAAGTAAAGATACTTTTCATTCAAACGGAACAAGAAAAGTTCCAATATCAACTTACAATAGAACCAAGCAACATCACCCAGAAAAATAAATCTACCCCCAAGAGTTGTAACAACCAACTATACTATCCCAATCCCTTATTAAATCCACACTCTTTTCATTGGTCTTGAACTTTTAATCTCAAAGCATAGGCCTGATGTGCCCTTTGCACCAAGAATTCAGATAATTCCAAAGATGCATTAATTATGACATTTTTTTTACAAGAAAATTTTCATCAACATGGAACAGGAAAAGTTCCAAGGTCTTTTAATGACGTGGCAGAAGCCAACTACTTTTCGGAAACATTGGATACGAGAAAATCATAGAAGGATGGGATCAACAAAAGATAAGGAAGATGGATATGTAGGAAACCAAGGAAGTTGGATGGAAGGTGGATATGTAAGAGGATGGAAAAGGCCAACTGGTTATTTACATGGTTACGACTCTTTTCAGAAATAGAAGTCTTTTGGTTTTTATTTTTTTATTTTAAGAATTCCTTTATTTGTTTAGGATCTATCCTCAGAATATTTAAGAATTTTAGGAGATTTAGATGATTTTATGGTAGAATGCTTAACATGTGGGAGCATTCTTTCCTTATTTTTAGGAATTTTAGTTAAAAGAGATTAGTTTATTAGGATTAGGATATTATCTCATTTCCTCTCCTTTTGGGATTATCACCAAAAGTTTGTAAACCCTATAATGGGCTGGACGTATTTCTTGTTTACTGGAGTTTTTTAATTTGAAGAAATAGAGAAAAGAGAACCCAACGTGTGGAGCTCTCTCTCTCCTTTCGGTTTTTTTCTCCCAAATCATCTCTTGGTATTTTATGTTTGTTTTTAAATCATTGATCTTTGAAAGGTCACACTTAGCCTGTAGTGTTAACAGTAAGCTGAACAACTCTCCCAAAATCTTAAGGTGTTAGGAGAGACAAATTAATATACTTTAGCACCCCCAGGAAGAACATTGTTCTCTCCAAATAACACACTCAAGGAACCAGGTGCAAGTCCACACAACATGTACACACATGCACACCACTATGTCTGGGAAAATCCAACGGGATTTGAACTCGCAACCTGGTTTGGCTCTGATACCACGTTAACAGCAAGCTAACCAACTCTCCCAAAGCCTCAATGTGTTAGGAGGGACACAAATTAACATACTTTAACATGTGGTCAAATTCATTGTTTACTCAACGATCTTCCCTCTTTAGCTATCTCTTTGTTGGCCTATAAATAGGTGTAGCACTGTGGGTGTGTTAACCCAACCCGCCCTAACATTCACTAAGGACCAATTGATGAAATCCTTACAATGAACTGCCCAAAAAAGACACCTCTCCTTGGCCCTTTTATAAACAATAAATGCCAGTTCTGAACAATTTTTGAACACCTGACTATTCCGCTCCAACCAAATGGACCACCAAATTGCTGGGAGCATCAATCTCCAAACCACCTTTCCTTTCCAACCCACACACATGATATTCCATTGTTCAATCATGGCCCAAGGACTCCCCCCGGAAAGACCCAAGGGAGCCTCAATAAGAAAAGAATACCAAACTTCAAAAGCAAAGGGACCACATCTATCTTTTTCTTTACTATGTAGACTCCATGAGAAGGTTTTGAATACCCTTGGAAGGCTCTACTATTCCTCTCCGACTATATCAACCATGTAACTGCCGCCGGAACCATGTCTCCATTATAGATCTCTCTTTTGAATTGAGGGCCCATGTGTTCCAACCTTCCAAAAGAGTGCTTAGATCTGCTGGTTACCCATTGCATTCCAAACTTCCTCAACATAGCTGACCAGATCTACATAGAGAAAGGGTAATGTATTAAAATATGTGTAACCGTTTCCTCCCCAGCGCAACAAAGGAGAGAAATATTTGGTAATACAAAGCCTCTTTTTACCATATTGTCTACCATTAGGCCCCATGGTCATCATCCCAAAGAAGAATTGTTACCTTGCTAGGCAAAGATCTTGTCAAAACTTGTCTCCAAGGGACAGAAGAATCCTAAAGAGGGAGAAACAGATCAAGGCAATATCTTACTGAGAATTTGCCACTAGAGTGTTTAAACCACCTGCTGATGTCCTCTTGATCTGGCTGAATGCTGCACTCCTCCAATCGATTGAGTAAATCTGCAAAAGAAGTCATTTGCCAATCGTTTAGAGCTCTCCTTAGAACTGGATGCCAAACCACTTGCCCTTGTTTAAAGGAAAAATAGTCTGAAACCTTAGCCTTCTTATCCACAACCACTCTGTAAATATCTAGAAAGGGAAGCTTTAATAAAGCTTCCCCACACCGTCTTCCGGAAGAAAGTCTTGTTCCCATTGCCCACTTTAAAGTTGATTCCTTGAATCTGCATTAAAGCTTTAAAATTCCTTTCCAAATCCCCATACCATGAAGCATTGCTGCCCCTCGACCTAACTGCTCATTTACTTCACTATATTTAGCTATAATGATCTCCAAGCTATCCTCTTCCTCTCTGAAATGCCACAGCCACTTACTAAAAAGGCACTTTTTAGTGATGGTAATGGATCTCAACCTAACTCCCCCTTTCCTCTTGGGCTCACAAACAGAATCCCAAGCCACTAAATGACATTTCGAGGCCTCCTCCCAACCTTTACATTAAAGATTCCATTAAATGTGCTCGCTTTTTTTAGCTATAGAAAGTGGGATCACAAACAATGAAAGGAAGTACATTGGAATAGTAGCCATGGTTGCCTTAATCAGAGTCAATTTACCTCATTTAGAAAGAGCCAAACTCTTCCAGCCCAAAATTCTCTTCTGCATTCTCTATTACTGGGTTCCTAACATCTTTATGCTTGAAAGTAGCACCCAGAATCAGACCAAGGTAGGAGGCCAATAACGCTCAAATTCTGCATCCCATGTTTCCAACTAGAATATCCAAGTTAGGAACATCACCTAAACCATAAAGAATTCTCTTCACAAAATTTATCCGGAGGAGACGCAGCTTTAAAACATCTAAGGACACATATAATAGTCTACCTGTCAACAAGATGCCTTGCAGAAAACCAAAGTATCATCTGCAAACTGCAGATGAAAATTTGATAGACCCGCATTACCAATTGCAAATCCTTCAATCAAGTTTACTTCTGCCACTCTCGTGAGTAGCCTTCCCAAAGCTTCCACAAATATCAAAATTAAGAATGGAGAATGTTGACAGTGAATTAACCAACTCTCCCAAAACCTTAAGGTGTTAGGAGATGCACAAATTAATATACTTCAACAGAGAATTGAATCAAGGAGATCCCTTATCTCCATTCTTAAATTTTTTTTTTTAAAGATGAAGAATGGAGATAAGGGCTCTTCTTGTCTCAATTCTCCAGAACTCATAATATAGCCAACAGGAGATCCATCAATGACAATAGAAAGAGAAGGTGAACCAAAACATCTTTGCAACCATGTTCTCTATTTCCCCAAACCCATCATTTGGAGCACATACTCCAGAAAATCCCAACTCACGTGGTCATAAGCCTTCTCCATGTCAATCTTACAAATGATTCCGACATTCCCTTCTTTTATTCTTGAATCTGTGCATTCACTGGCACATAGTACCATCCAGGATCGGTCAACCTCTAGAAATGTTCCTTGGTTAAGTGAAATCACCAAAGGGAGTACATCCTTCATCTATGGATAAAACTTTGGAGAGTCTTATAAGCACTTCCCACAAGACTAATTGGTCTGAAATCCTTCATGCATTCAGCCCTTTCTTTCTTTGGGAGAGGGTGACAAAGGTAGCTTGCTGGTAATCTTTGATTGCTGCCATGAGGTCGTCTTTCACCACTTCTCAACATGGCCCTAGAGCTTTATCCCCTTCAAAACCCCATACTTCCCTTTTAACCTCCTCTTCCTCAATAGACCTATCCAACTAATTGCTTTGAGCATAAAAAATCTAGTTGAAAATCACTCCTTCCAATCCTGGTCTAAACATACAGGGTTTGTATATGACTTTTCAAAAAAATGTACAACATGAGATTAAATGGCTTTTATGTTTACTACATACTCTACTCTTTCCTTGATCCTAAATATATAGTTAACCATCTTCTACAGTTTCCCATGTGATGAAAGAACTTATATTATCTTTTTCTTTTTTTTCATAAAAAACAACTTAAACATAAAAAAAAAAACTTAGTATTATTATCCTCTTCCTTCAGCCATGAGATTTGGGATTTTTGTTTCCACTTCACTTCCTACATATGGACCACCCTACAAAACTCCTCTTTCAATGAGGTCTTAAGAAGAGTCTCCCCCTCATCTAAACCAGATTCCTTGTAATACCCCTGGAACTAACTGAGGGGTATTATTTGAAAAAAAAAATAAAAATAAAAGAAGATTAGGGGTTTTTCCCTTTTGCGCAAACAGAAAAGAGGAGAGAGAGAGAGAGAGAGAGAGAGAGAGATAGAGAGAGAAGAAGAAGAAGAAGAAGAAGAAGAAGAAGAAGAACATAGAGACGGAGAGAGCAACTGCTCTGATTCTGTTCATCTGACCTAGTAGAAGAGAGAAGAGGATAAGAAGAAAAAGGGGTTTTGAACCAAAATTAAAAATGACCTGCATTCCTGGTATGTGAATCCTTGTTCTATTATTTATAGTGCAAAAGATGGTTAATTTAATTTCAACCTAAGTTAATTTCTAGGTTAGAAAAAGATTTTCTCATCCTCACCTTGAAACTCAAGTTCCAAATCCATTTCCGGGTCAGACAAACAATTAACCCTTAGCTGTCATTGGGAAAACGTTTTCTATGAGCTGAGTCTCTAGCAAAACCCAAACTCAAGCCTCAAATAAGCAGCTTAACATGTTTGAGCTGAATTAGGTGGCTGGGATTGGTTTAAATTCGACTGAGTTAAGCATTTAATTTGAACTACTCAGCATAATCAGCCTTAATGCCTAACTTTATTACTTATTAAGTTTTTGTAACCTAAGTGATATTGTGTCACGGGTTTTGGATCAAAAGCTTTGTGGACATGCAACTTTTGGCTTATTATGACTGATACTATACAAGAACCAGTTTTAAAGCACGGAATTTCTTAACCAACTTCTTAGACTTTCCCAAACCAAGTCCCATGAAGCTGAACCAAGTGTGTAAAGCTTTGATGATCAAAGCTTGATACACTCATTTAAATAAAAGGTTATGGACAAAAACCAAAGAAATAAAAGGTTCTTGTTAAAGTTCTAGTTTAATCATTGAGATTTATAGAATGATCAATTAAGCTTTATGAGAAATTTGGAAACTGGAAGTTAAGATTTTTGTGTATGATGAGAGGTGTCGGTGTTGGAAGGTACAAGCTTTCATTTCATTTCTATCATATAGCCTACCTGTACATATGACTAGGGATTTTATGTGCATGTTTTATGTGTTGGAATCTTGCTAATTGTGTGAAATCATGGCTTATATGTATTGTATTTAATGTAGTGAAATCATATGTGCAGTGGAATTTTAATCGTATCACATGATTTTATAGAGAATTTATACATTTGTCATCAGGATTTGGTTTATTAGGCATTGACTTGTTGATTTAAACTATTCAATGCATGAGAATTGGGTTGAATGATGGATTTAAAAACATCATTAGGGTTGCACTGCATATTAATATATGCTGACAATGTAGAATGGTAGCGGCCAAAATTATATTGCTAAGGAGTTTTAGGCTTCCGAGAGATTTCGATCTCTGGGAGGCTTCAGTCTTAGATTTGGAACAGCCTGGTGGATGCACCAAAGTCAATGCCTATCCCTAGATTTTGATCCAAATGGTCCTCCCAAGAAAGGTAAGAGGTATCGATGTAACACCCCACACATGTTGCATGCACTTAATAGAACCATGATGTATAATCGATGATTAAATGTTTTGAGTATATGTAATTTTGTATTATAAGATTTATTAGTAGTATTTTGATACATATAAGAGAGTGAAAAAGTTGAATTAAATATAGAAGGGAAAATAAGACAAAAATAAATCAATGACTTGACAAATGTTGAAGCTATCCTAGACAACAGAATTGGGGTAACGTTAAAGTTAAACCTCTAGAAACTCTAAATGAATTAGATAGAAAACTATATACCATTATAAATATTTTGAATGCTACTTTCTAATGACATAAACAATAAGTGAATAGGAGTTTCCTATTCGAAGTTTTGATCATTTTCCCCACAAGGTGTCTGTGTTGACAAGCTAATTGATTTGAAGTAACTTTAAAGATACACCAATAAAAATAAAGAACAAATTAGTGAGCACATTATATATCATTGGAAAGGTATTGAAGTCTAGTTTCTAATGCAACAAACATCGAGTAAATCCGAGTTTTCTATAGAAAGTTAAAAGTAATTTAGCGTAAAGAGGTAAAGTTGTGAAATCTGTGAGTCCAGCTTGAGCTGACCCAGTCTGGTTTGAGTCATACTAAGAATTTCAATCCCAGATCGATCCGGGATCAAGAAGACACTTTTCAATTCTAAAAGAAAAAGTGACCAAAAACATTCTAGTTTGAGCCAGCATCATTTTGGATTGGGTAAGAAGTGCGAGAAACGAATTTTCAGATTTAGAAACTTCCAGTTTCAACTCAGTTAGGGTTTGTACTTCACATAGAACTCTTATAGGGTCTATATAATGGATAAAACTTAACCTAATTCGACATAAAAACATTAAAAAAAAAAAACAAAGGAAAAAAAGAAAATAAAGGAAAAAGTCATTGTTTAAAGGATTTTTGTGGATTTTTTAAGAACTTGAAGCTTTAGTTTGGGATTCATTTTTAGGTCAAAAGGTAAATAGACAAAAACACTTAGCATCATTTTGATTGTTATTAGGTTTTTATAACATGTTGATTCTTGTTTTCTAAGTTTTGATTCATGTCATGCTTTGATTTCAAATCTCTTTAAGTTCCTAGTTCATAAGAAATATATTTTGTAAATAAACTTGAACATTTAACATCATTTTCATTTTAAATAATCTTAGGTTCTCAAAACACTTTAATTCTCATTTTTTAAAAGAAATTATGAAGGTTTTGCAATTTTTTGGCTTCATAGGTTCTTTGAGCGATCAAAATTCTATTTTGCAAATTACTTGAACACTTTGCATCATTTTTTCATTGATTGTAGGTTCCTAAATCCCTTTGTTTTTTAAGTTTTGCAAAGAATCATGTTGATTTTGATTTTCTTAGATTCTTTTACATGTTTTTGAAAGAGGAAATTTGTTTTTAAAGAAGATTTATGTCTATCTCTTGTTTTCTATCTAAATAGGTTCTTAGATGATTTTAATCTCTATCTTGTAAAAGAAAGTTGGTTTACTCCATTTCTTAATTATTTTAAAAGATTAGCATATTTTGAAAAGAGTTATTCGAAATATTTTTTTGTGTAATCATATTTTTAAAGCTTGATTCAAGGACTTTGTTATGTCAATTCGTAGAGTTATTTACTTAGGTGGGTCAGATTCTTTGATTTCTATTTTGCTTCGAAGATATGTATTATTTGAATGATTAAAGATTTTTTAAAGATTAATTTTGATCTGTTTTGATATCTATTAGTTTATATATCTATTTTGATGAGATCATATGTTTTGTATTATTTATGACATGAGATCTTTTGTCATATATCAAAGAGGAATATTTGATGGAGCTCTTCGAGTTTAAATGGATGTGATGCTCATCACTAAGCATGAGATAGTGGTATCCTATCATCAGATTGTAGATGAGTCTTTTCTGTTCTATTGTGTTACCTGTTATCTATCTCACGTCATGTATGGTGGATTTCTAGTATATGATTCAATTATATGTTATCTAGTTCGCAACACGTGTAAAGGATTCAAGTATTTGTTTCAATAGGTCTCATATATGTATATCTGTTTCAGTATTTTAGTTCTGTATTTCAGATTATGTTTATGTTGAGTTATGCATTTTGATTTCAGTTTTGATCTTTTATCTACTTTGTCATAGATTAGAAGCATTATTTTTTGTATGTAAAATATGGTTAATAATTGTCCTGAAAGCATGTTCAATTTTGTTTTTTATAAAAATTATCTGTGATCACTGACCCAGGTGTTTCAGTATGTCTTAGTATTCCTGTTTATTTGCAAAGTCAGTCACGCTTATAGAGTTGACACCATTATTTTCAGATGATGAGGATAACAAGGTAGACTAGTATCTTGGATTCATAAAGCGATGTTGGAGACTTTAGTTTAGTTACTCTAATTATTTTCATAGTTAAGAAATTATGTCATTTGATTCAGTATTTGTTTTAAAGTCAATTTTGATTTAGTTTCATTTCATTTTATTTTAATTCTATTTGTTTTAATGTACTAGGCTAGTTTGATTTTCAGTTTTATGCAGATAGATTGTTATTAGTTAGATTCTGTCAAACTATGGTTTTAGATTTATGGATAATGGATTTTATTTATGGATTATGGTTTATAGATTTTATGGAATGGAATGGTTATGGTTTGATTATGAAAATTCCTTTGCGTATGTATGAAAGGCAAAAGAGAAAAAAATTTATAAGTAATTTAAATGCCATCGATATGAATAGATTAATGTCACGTGCCAAAATTTGTAGCCACATGGTATAGTTTTTAGGGTGTGACAAAGAGGGTCTTACCAATTAAACTTAGGGATCTAGGAAGAATACTTCATTGTTTTTTTTATAATGGACTCTCAATTTCATTTCAATGCCCTTTTGGGAAGAAACTAGATTCATTCAAATTTGTGTGTTCCATTGTTACTGCATTAGTCATTGCTTTTCTGGAATAAAGATGAAGTGGAAATAACCCAAGCCAATAAAATCTAATACAGAAAAAGAGGCATTTCATTACCACAAAGGTGTTTCACCTACTGGCCTCATCAACCATTTCATAAAAAGGTTCCCTACGAAAGTAAGAAATTTGCAGAGAAAGATTCAAAGGTGGAAATTATGCCTTTGATTTCAGTCAATATAGTAGAACATCTATGACTAATTTTGTGAAAGAAGAAAAGGACACGACCATATAGTAGCCCGTGAGAAAAGTTCTGGCATATATGACCTAATTAACAATAGAGAAGGATAAAAAAGAACTGGTAGAAGTCACCAAATTTATAATAGAAGAGAAAATCAACTTTTGCAACATTCCTCTTAAAATGGAGAATTTAGAGGCCACCCCAACCAAAATGTATAATATCAGGGCTAAAGTGTAAGATCCTCAAAAGAAAATTAACCTAAGAACTATGGAAGATCCTCGGCCTACATTTATCATCAGTTTGTTATATGCAGAAACAAAGGCCAAATTGATTGAACTCTTGAAAGAATTTTTTGATTACTTTAGAATTCTATTATAAAGCTCCAAAGAGCACAATGTATCAATGATCTAAATAACTAGTCAAAGGATGCCCTTTCACTCAAATATAATCTAAAGGAAAAATATACAATTCTCTATAATATCCATAACGAAGATAATCTAATATATGTCTAATAATACTAATAGGTAAATGAAAAAAAAAACTAGAAACATCGTAGCAAGTCTTTAGGATAGAAGACCTACAACCACAATTAATCTGAAAAATAATACAGTTGGATTAGTCCCAACTTAAGCAATTAAAATAACTGTAGAAAACATGAGGCAAGAAGCATTAATTTGAGTACTAGCAAGTCCAAAGTCAATACAAAGCTAAACAGAGGTTGAAGTAATAAACATAATCATGTTGAATTTGATGCAAATTTTATAGGTGATCAAGATAAAAGAGAGTCAATTAGTGGTCATGTGTTCTTCTTTAAGAGGAGGAACAGTTTCCTAGTCCATCAAGAAATAAATGTGTGTTGTTAGGTTTATCATGGAGTTAGAATTTTTACATGTAGTATAGCAACAATATATGCTATCCGGATTAGACGTTTCTTAAGAGATTTAAAACTAAGTTTGGTAAATGGCACAATTAATGTGTTTTGTGATAAAAAAAAATTGAGTTAATAACTATAAGGTAAAACACATTAATGTAGATTATAACTATATAATAGATATATTAAAAAGATGTAATGTTAAAATTGACTATGATACCTTTGAAAAGATGGTAGCCAATCCCTTTACCAAGGGATTGTCTCTGGAGAGATTCCTAGAGCATATAGCCAAAATGGGTATGGTTGGACCAAATTACGTCAAATGTGTTGGAGGTTATATGGGAGGCATTACTGGAAGGATCTCGGGGATGCCTGAGAAGAACAGTGAATGCAAGATTACTTTGAATTAGTATAAGAATGTATGGTATATATTTATAACTGAAAAAACTGACTTTATGAGAAAGTTTTGAATGTGGTCAGAAGTGTTACGTGCACTAAGGAGATATGGAAACCGGCTCAGGTCCTCTATCACACCCCAAAACCTATACCTGTAAGACTACAAATTTTAGAATACAATATTAATCCATCTATTCATTAATTAATATATAAATCTCCTGCAAAAAATTTTGCCTTTTTCATTTACTTTCGCATTCATATGCAATAAAATCAGTACATCAATCATAACCCATTAATCATAACCATTCCATTTCACATAAGTCCTACCTGTAAATAAAATCCATGTCATAACAATAATCCATAAACCTGTATGACTGACATTCAAAACCATATAGCCTATAGTTTAACATAAACTAAAATCAAATAATAAATTTAACTACTAAAATCCACTACTTTATTACATCTCTTCAAATAAACTAAAATAACTGAACTAAACTGAAATACACATAATGTCTTTACTAAAATAAATAACCCAAATAAAATCCCAATGTCTCATGACATGATTAAAACATTCATTTAGGTCTCCAGTCCTCTTTTGCTGGAACTACTACTTTATTATCTCATCATTTGTGGAGTGTCAATTCAGGGTAAACTTGACAGACTCAATAAAAAAACAAGTAAACTATAGAAAATATTGGATCAAAACTTAAAACGATTTTAAAAATACAAAACATATAGTTTTCATATGTTCTAAGCAATAGTTGGAACAATGCAGTACTTAAATCAATCTTTTAACAATACTAAGCACATTATCAAAATACAGTATTAGGTGTAGAACTGAAACCAATATGAATCAAATAATTTTAACTAATTATAATATAATAGAAATAAATATCAAGCTGAAACAGAACAGAACATATAATTGATATCAAAACCAGTACATATAACAGTTCATACCGTTTATACCCTAGTGAGAAAGAGTAGAATAATTCACATCATATACTCAATAAGGTGGGTACTACTATCTAACCCCTAGTAGTAAGGGATCCATGTAAATAGTTCACACCATATACCCGGTGAAGTAGGTTCCATCAATTAAACCCCTTGATAAGAAGGGTGGTTTTATCATAGACAATACCATTCTCTTGTAGTTTTATTTAATACATAACTAAATTATACATAGTTCTTTACAGTATGTAATTAAAAAAAAAAAAAAAAAACATAACAGAGATATATTTGATCCACCTAAGTACAAACTATAAATTATCTTTTGAAAACATTACAAATCTGTTCATAATCATTACTCTTTTGAAACCTTAACAATAGTATATAAAATCAATATTTTTCTTTACAAAACAAAGTTTTCAAGAACACTAAGAACCTATTCAATGCAAATTTGAATTAAAACATGTAGGATCCTTTGCAAAACAATGTGTAAATACTTTTAAGAACGTAATCAAGTTCAAAACAAATCATATGTTAGTTATTTTACTATTAAAAAGGAAAGCCATTTTTCAAAACTTTTGGTTTTCTTTCAAAACATGAAGATTTTCAAAGAAACAATGAAGATCATGCAAAACGGATTCAAAACAAAGATTATAGCACTCTATAATCCTAAGAGATTAAAAAAACATTCATAGTTTACTTGTCTTACAAATATAATCTATCTTTGCAAAAACAAGGTTTTAAAAGCTTTAAATGATTCAAATCCGGAACAAAACAATCACAATCCTTTCAAAAATGAGATTGAATGTATTATAAAAATCTAAGAATTTAAAAACAAAATAAAGTATATCAGTGTTCTTACAAAACAAAGTACTTCTTTGCAAAACAAGGATGTTAAGAGCTTAAACGAATCAAATCGGAGTAAAACAATCACAATTCTTTCCAAAATGAGATTATAGCATTTCTAAGATCATAAGAGAATAGAAAGAAAACAAAGTTTAGTGGTGTTCTTACCTTTTTACTAGTAGATTCGTTTTTAAGCTTCAGGTTCTTCAAAAATCCCAAAGTCACTTGTAAAACATAGTTTATCTCTTTTTGTTGCTCTTTAATTTGTGTCTAGGGTTTTATGTCGAATTAGGTCAAGCTTTAATGTTTATATAGTCCCTACAAGAGTGTTAAATCAATTTGGCAACTTCCAAAACCAAAAATCACAAGTTTTTAGTTTTTAAGAACTATCTCATGCATGTGCAAGCACTCGACACCATCCCTAAGTGCTCAGGATACCCCCCCGGCAAGCTCGAGGACTTCCTCATGGGCGCTTGGGCTCCCAGGTTTTTCCAGCACAGACGCCCAATGGGAAAACGGCTATACCTTTCTCTCAAAAACTTGGATTCACTCACTGTTAGTTGCATTCTAACAAAGACTCCTATAGCTTTCCAAAGATGTGTGATTTATGAGCTAATTCATACTATACTAATATAGGTTCATCTCTAAAGTTACCCGATTCTACTAGCTTAACCATCCTAGTCAACATAAACACTTGGTAAAAAAATTGTTATAAATTCTTCTAGGAAACTCTTGTTTACTCACCATGTACAGCATTAGAAAGTAGACTTTAAAAGATTTCCAATGGTATATAGTTTGCTAGCTAATTTGTTCAAAGTTTCTACAAGTTTAACTTTAAAGTTATCTAAAATCTGTTGTTTATCAACATAGACACCTTGTGGGAAAATGATCATAACTTTATCTACAAAATTTTTATTCATACACCATTTATTACATTAGAAAATAGACTTGTAGATCTTTCTAATGGTGTATAGTTTGTTCACTAATTATTTTGAGGTTTGTACAAATTTTTCTCTAAATTTACATAAATTCATAGGTCATTATATAGGTTTTTAAATCTTATTAAGTATGTGTGAAACATGTGTGACATATGTGTACAAAATATGTGCAAACTATTTGTGGTGTGTTACATTACATACTTGCATATGGAGTCCACAGAAAGCTGAAAGAAAACTAATAGGACTCTCAAGCATGTAGTGCAGTCATCAATTGTTGGTGACAAGTAAGTTAACATTGTCGGGGTTAAGGAAGGTCTTACTCTTATTTAGAGCGTAGGGAGTATATGATAAAAGGAATGTCATATTTCACAAGAAGGTAGGAGTGTAGGGAGTACTTTTACTTTATCTCAAGTCTACAATCTGAATTAGGAATATAGGTTGAAGTCGTCGTTTGTGATATTGAGTGTAAAACCTTGGCTTTGGAGACACTAATACAATTTCAGTCTTAAGAATTATATAGTGATTTGGCTAATCCTACTAATTGCTTAGTATAACAGAATGGAGAAGACACGTGTATTTAATCATACCCAAGTGGGAGATGAACAAACGTATGGGTGGTCATGTATGAGTGGTCATGATTTACCACACCCAAAACAAGGAGTCTTTTGGAAAATTAACTCTTGAAGAAAGGTTGTGATAGTTGAAAAACATCACAACTCCTCATGAAAAGTCATCTTGGAATATGCAACTCTTTGATAATAATTGTGTTGGTTTCTCAACCAACACAACTTTATTTATTATTTTTCTCACTAAAAATTATATAAAAAAAGAGTTGTGTTGGTTTATCAATCAATACAAACTTACATTTATGGATATCACATATTTCAATAATTATCTAGATAAGGGTATGTTTTTTCCCGCAAGGTGCAACTGTATTGATGTTGCTTCAAATTGGACCTCTGGAAGAATGCTCTACCATAGTATCAACTAAACAAATGTTCTGATAGCAAATATAGGCTGAAGTCGTGTTGGTGAAATAACCGCAACAATTAAACAGCCTAACATTGAGCTACTAGTGAATAGGTTGTCGGCCTATGAATTTGAGAGCCCAAGCCCGATCCCTTTGAATGACGGGGTTGGGCCCTGTCAGATCTATGGAGAAGGCTGTTAGTGCTAACGTCATCCTGCGTTCCATTCGCACAAGGGGATCTATCAGCATCAGGTTTAATCGGTGAATTAATTGTCAACACGTGTCTAAGTAACCTAAAGTTCACCGGCTCTTCCCCTATAAAAGGCGGAAAAAAACCCTAACTCTCACCAGATTCACTACTTCCTCTAAAACATCTTAGGGTTAGGAGCTTAGAAGGCTTGGTGTAATTTTTCAGTTTGTTTCTTATAATTTTTCAGTTTGTTTCTTTTGGGTGTGGAGTAAGGATGTAGATAACGAGTCATGGCTCTATATCTGAGTCAACAGCAGGTGCCGATCCATGGCAACCCGTCTGCCGCTTAGAGCCCAGACCAAATTGCCGGAAGAAGATTGCTTGAAACTCACCGTTGTTTCATGCCACAATACCTGGCTACATATCCCTTGCTCCTTTTTATCTTAATTCTTTCTTCTTTACTTTTTTTTTTTTTTTGTTTTCAATTTTTAAAATCTTTTTTTTTTTTTTTAAATCTTTCTGGTTTCTTGATATGATTTTTTTTTATATTTTTCTTCATCTTCTTTGATTTGGGCTTTAACTGAACTTTAAAAATCTGGAGAGCATGATAACTCTCGTGGCTTCTGGGTTCTGAACTTGAGAATCGACAGGTTGTCGACCGAGTTGGCTCAGCGATTTAGGTGCGAATTTTCCAGATTCACTTTTCTTGCCCTAAATTAATTTTCTTTTTTTATACCCAATTTTTAAATGTTGATGGTCATAAGATGGATGGCTAAGATCAACTCATCAATCAATCTTGAAGATGTTAAAGTTGGTCCAATGGCTAGCCTGCTCTCATTAAATTAAGGGTATATTTGGCTCTACTTCAGACACGGGTGCTTTGTTGTTCGATGACAAGTCACCTTTTGCATAGTGCCTAGAGAAAAAGCTGCTCAACACGATTGGAGAGAGCCTTTACTTTCTTTGTCATGGCTTCCTTCAAATTTAAAGCAGCTACATTTTTTTTTTTTTTTTTTTTTTTTAATAATTTAGATATTTTTTGGGTAAAATAATTGAGATTTTTTTAGTTGTGCGTTGCGTACTGGTGCGTTATTGGCTAGGGTTGGGTGGGATTGGGGTGTTGCTTAGCTGGATTGGTTATGGGTTGGGCTTGGCGTATGTGCTTTTGGGCCTGTTATCAACCCAAAACCTGCTTCATGGATGGAGTAAAAATTGAAAATACCATATTACCCTTGTTTTGGAAAATTGTAACCCAAGATTGTGACTTTTATCCATCGTGGGCGGAATTAGGTCTTGGGCTGATATTAGACCAACCCATTTACAACTACGATACCTGGTTGTACTACCTTTTATTTACCAAAATGCCTTCGCTTTAATAGTGGTTTTGTACAAATTGATCGTAAATGAAGGCACTTCATTATTGGGTTCATGAAGTGCCTTCAAAAACCACCTAGCTTGGGAGTTCAAATCCCCCATTCTGATGTTGGTTGTTTATCCTACTACTAGTGTTGTGGATCCTGCTCTATAATGTGGGTGTCTGCCTGACAGGGCCTACCAAGAAACGGTACTCATTCAAGGACAACGGAGTGTCATACCATGGCCTCTTGAACACCAAATTGGCAAATTGTTTGCTGCTGCTCCTTATTTTTACTTCTCCTTTTAAGTATCAACTAGGGAAGAAACCCGGGCTCGCTCCAGTAAGTTACACCTAAAGCCAAATCATAAATAAAAAAGTAAGCTTTGTTCGGTGGATAAACTCAAAGCAAAACCCAAAAATAATAATAAATCAATCAATAAAAAAAAAATAATAGTTGGCAAGGGAGAGAAGTCTATACTAAAAAGATTGAAATCGAATATGTTAAAATTTAAACACAAATGCTAAATGTCAAATGGGAAAAAAAAAAAAAAAAAATAGAATGTACCTTTTGGTAGAAGTGAAAAAGATTCCAAATCTAGTCAAAAGTTATCACATGGGTTTGTATTTCCACCTGGTAGAATATGAAAGGGATAAACTTCTTGCAAATGAACCAATGTATCATATCCTTTGATTTAATCTGATCTAGGTGCAAACCAAAATCTGACATGCCATCATCCTCCGGTTAAAATTACTACTACAAAATGTAGATTTCCATTTATTTTAAGCAATCATCCTCTAGATTCTTTTAAAATGTGCAATGCAATAGTTGGAAGGATGAATGATGTATGCTAAAAATTTGAAATCAAACATGTAAAAAATAAAAGAAAAATTGAACAAGGAAAAAATAAAAAACAGAATTGAAACGAAAGCACATCTTAATAGAGGAAGTGAAATTAAATTAAATATTTTCTAACTATTGTTCTGTTGAAAGTTAAACAATGAAACGGAAGCTTTTTGTTGTTTAAATAGATTTTCAAAAATATCTATTAAAATAGATCAAACATTTCTAGGTTGAAAAACATGGGTTCTTGTTCATGGGTCCCAAGAACTTGGGGGTGGGGAGAGTTTATTATTGCCAGTGTTGGAGCTAGATAAACAAAAGATGGACCATGTATCAACAACAACCTTGATCTTAAAAACGCGTAGTAGTGTCGTTACAGGAAATTAAATGATATAAGAAATGAAGTTAATTGAAATGAAATGAAAGTAAAGTGAAATTAAGTGTTTTCTAACTTAGTGTTTGGTTGAAAGTTAAACAATGAAAAGAAAGTCTTTTGTTTTTTAAATAGATTTTCAAAAGTATCTATTTTCATTCATCAAACACTCTTTTTTGGTTGAAAAACAGGGGTTCATGTTCATGGGTTTAAGAAAGTATGGACCTTGTGTTTCCACAATCCTAGGAACTTGAGGGGTTCATTATTACTAGTGTTGGAACTACCTAAACAAAGTCATCACTCTTGTCGTCAATCCCGAGACAAAAGAGAGTGGTCGACACAATTATAAAAGTATTTTTTTTATTAGACCAAGGGAGAGAAGGGGGAAGCTACGGTGAGAGAGAAGCCACTGTTGTGGTTGATGACAATATGTCACATTTGAGGCACTCCAGGTTCACCCCAAACAACCGAACATGCTTGCCTTCAACCTTACTATGGATCACTAGCACGGAGTCGATTACCATCGGTACACCCCCACCCTAATGTATAAAACCGACTCGTTACCATGCTGTAACTACCCGAGTGATGGTGGTGTTGTTGCATTTGATGGTTATAACAACGATCATAATTCTACTGTTGAACATGCACAAGTTCCAATGATGGCACGGACACGGTTAGGATGGGAAAAATTAGTCTTCTCCAAGAGGAGTGTGGATGGGGAAAGGTGTGTGCCAATACACTTCCTGAAAAGGGATGTGTCACTTGAATGAACATCTTGTTATTTTTATGTTGTCATGAGGTAATGTTTGGGTGTGTGAAATGATAATATTGAAATCCCACTTCATTTTATTGATTGTTTGATTTTAATCCATGAATATTTAGATTAAAAAAAAAAAAGGGATTCTTTATCATATATTTTATGGAATTTTATTATTTTTGGCTACATTTAGTGTATATACATTATGAAATCTCAATTTCCTTACTTCACTCAACCCTCAACAAACCACCCACATAAATGTCATGCATCATATTGTTAGAAATATGTGTCCTGATAAAGCTATTCACATAAAATATATGCATGATTAATTAATAATTTAAGTAATATTCAATCATCGCATGAATTTGTTTTTTTATATGGGTAATTATTTAATCTCATGAGATGAGATAGGTAGTCATCAAGTAAGATAGTAGGATGTCAGATGCATTGGAATATGTAAACAGATCTGATTATCTAGTTCTTGTAGACCTGAAAGTTTACAGCTATGGGTGATGTTGGACACATCACTTATAGGGTTGCTACATGTAGAGTTGTCATATGATG
>JAOXJP010000006.1:6891026-6905211 GCA_025762735.1 Platanus orientalis | reverse complement strand
TGAATTTTTCTAGTTTCTTGATTTCTTTTAAATTGAATTCTTGATACTCTTTCTTTAATTCTTGAAATCCCATCATTCAATCTATTCTAAAATTAAAGAATTAATTATTTTTGTAATCTTTAGGTTGTTTTGCATCTTCCCATCATCTTTCCTATTGTAGGATCCTATTCTTTTAGGCATTCTACTCCACGGTGTGTGCATGTGTACACGTTGTTTGGACTTGTGCCTGGCTCCCCAAGTGTGTTCTCAGAAGAGAACAGTGTTCCTCGTTGGGGGTGTTTAAGTATATTATTTTGTGTCTCTTCTAACACCTTAAGGTTTTGGAAGAGTTGGTTAGTTTACTATTAACAATATATGCAGTGGCAATGTCTTCCTGATAATTATTGTACAGTCTCTGTTACTGAAGTGTGCAATCTCTCTGTATGTTATCTGCTGATGAAAGTGTTCTGTGTTTATACTCGCTTGTTCACTCTGCTCTTCTTAAGTGCCTTAGTCAATGTATGCTTCAGGTTGGATCTTTTATTTAGTTTCTCCTGCCTCTCCTTTGGTCCCATTTTCCATATGCAAACTTCATGCTTGGTCTACTTTCATTTCAGTTGGCCAAGGTGCAGTGTCCCAGGGATACTCATTTTTGGGTGTACGAGGATGGGTCTTATGAGGAAGAAGGTCAGAATAACATAAAAGGAAATATGTGGGGAAAGGTATCATTCCATCTGCTGATGTCAAATAAATTAGCAATAGGTTCAATTTTGAAACTCCATTTAATTGAACAATGGTTATAAATTGATTTGTTTAACAGTTGCAGTCTGGTCTTTGCTAGGCAGGCATCAACTCGTCTCATTTGTTCAATATTCTCATTGCCTGTACTGCCTGGGAACACAAACAGGCCAAAAGAAAATGCGATTACCTTTTCAAGTAGGTCTGTGCCTGAGTATTTGGAGCAGAAAAGAGTTCAGAAACTTTTATTACTTGGCTTGGAAGGGTCTGGAACCAGCACTATCTTCAAACAGGTATGCTTGTCGTATTCCTTTTTTGGGTATTCTACTCATACCATATTGAATGTTTCAAGAGCAAACCTCAGATGTATTTTTTATTTTTTGGTAAATATACTTCAGACGTATTGTGGTTTTGTTTTGTCATCATAAATATGATGAATATATTGTTTTATAGTGTTCTGGTTCTGCTCTCTCTCTCTCTCTCTTCTTTCTGCATGACTTGAATGTTGAATCTATATCCATGTTAATTTGTTCCGAGTAAAATGTTGAGATGTAGATTATTCTTACTTGCAAGCAATGCTATGAGTTTTTACATGGATGCTATAACATAGGATTTATACTGTTTTTAACTTTTAAGGGACCGAAAATTTCTTGTGTTTTTTATTATTATTATTTTTGAAATATTTATTTATTTCAACTAGGCTACTCCTTCTAATGCTAAAGTGTATGACTCATATTTAAATCTGGCGAGTAAAACTTGTCTACCTGTCATAGCAACAGTATTTGATCTCCCTTTTGCTACTTATGTATCTATCTCAATTTTGGCTTCAATCCTCTTGATTATTTTGCATCGGATTTTTATTTTTTTCTTTAGATTTCAAATGTACTTTTAATCCTCAGCTGGAATTTGGAGCAAGTCATACTAATATAATATTATAAACTGGAATGATCTTATGCATTTATTAGAATCTACTGACTCTAGTTGGTTTCCTCTCCTGTGTAGCAGTTTCTTATAGTTTTAGTTTTATTTATTTTTAATCATTCCTCTAGCTTTAATACCAGATGCTTCAGATGTTCAACTTAAAAGCTCAAATTTAATTTCCAAAATGTTTGTTATTGTTTCTTTTCTCTTTTCAGTAATTCACTTTTCATTGACTTGTTAAATTCTGTTTCTTTGCATGCAACAGGCTAAGTTTTTATATGGGAGCAAGTTCACTCCAGAAGAGCTGGAGAACATCAAGCTTATGATTCAAAGCAACATGTATAAATATCTCAGTATATTGCTTGAGGGCCGAGAGCGTTTTGAAGAGGAGGATTTGATGAGCAAAAGAGCTACTGCATCAGATGCTGAAGAGTCTGGCCCATGTGCTGGTGAAACATCTTTTTTTTCCTTTACCATTATGCATTCTCTTTTTTCTCATAAGGAACTTCAGTTGAAACATTATTCATTGAGTTTTGGTATCTTTATAGCTGATGTCAAGTCGTATTAAGGATACATGGTCATTCTGGAATCAGCTTCTTAGTGCCTGTTAGAATCCTGTGTATTTATCATTGGGGCAAAGATTTTGATGCAACATTGTTTCTGCAAATTTTACTTGATTTAGCTGTGTCTGGTGCAAAAATATGGTGGATGGATACTTTTGAATCCTTTTGAATGATTCCGTACAGTGGAATGTAATTAAACCTTCTTTTTTTTTTTTTTCTCGCTCAGAGAAAAAGGGGGGAGAGGACATCCCCGAAGCAAGGAAAGAAAACAAGAGACCCACAGCCTCATGGGAATGTAATTAAAGTTGTAGCCGAGGAAAGATAAAAGATTGTTAATACAGCATTGTCTTAAAATTCTGTAGGCCCAAATCATTTATTTCATGGGATTGAAATTATCCCATGTTGGGGCATTTACTCCATGGGATTTTATGGGGCATTTGGAAAGAAAGAAATAGGGAAATATTTGTAGATCAAAGCCATGATTGGTGGGGAGTGGCTGATTCAGTCTTGCACAATGTTGCAAATTGGATGTGGGTTTAGCGGATATCAATGGGATATTCATAATGGATTTCTTGTGGGATTGGCAAACAGCCATCCCCATAAGAAACCTAATGCAAAGGCCTTAGGGAATGCCTTAGAATCCTCCACCAAGTGGAAACTCTATACTGAATTTTGATAGGGCCTCCTTTGGAAACCCGGGTCCAGCGAGTTTTGGATGAATCCTTAGAGATTTAAGCAGCAATGTGGTTCTTGTTATCAGTGGCCCATTGGGAGTTGCAGATTCTTCCAAGGCATAGGAATTTTTCCCTTTTAGTGGGGTTGCGCAAGCTAAAAGCTATGGGAGTTGGAGGGTGTCTAGTGGAAGAGGACTCATCTGTGGTTGTAAGTTGGAGGTTGGGAAAGAGTTGCGGTCCATGATGCTTCACACGTTTCATCCAAGAAATTATGGAGCTGGTTTCAGAAACGAATACACATTTAGCTCACATCCCTAGATCCAAAATGAAGTTGTGGATAGACTTGCCAAGTGGGTGTTGGGCAATCTTCTTTGTATAAAGGAAGCATGTTTCCGGTCATGTCATGAGATGATTATGTATTGTGTTTCTTTTCTTGTACTTCATGTATTATATTAATTGCAATAAAATCTTTGTTACTCATTAAAGATATTATTACATTTGCTCATAATTCTACATTGTTGGTGCTGATTTTCAATTCCATATTCTGGAGACATCTGTTCTCTTTTGTGGTTCAAATTTCTGTCTGTTTGCATAGATTTCTTTATTGAAGTTCTAGTACTTAAATAAAAATGAATATGCATGACTTACTCAACTTTATATTTAAGGTGTAAGTAGGGGGTGGAAGGCATGAATTGATATAATGGTTGCCTGCTAATAATGTCAGGGGAAAGTGAAGCTGACGAAAGTAGGCAGTCCATCTATTCGATCAACCAAAGGTTTAAACATTTTTCTAACTGGCTACTGGAAATTATGGCGACTGGAGACTTGGATGCTTTTTTTCCTGCCGCAACACGCGAGTATGCCCCTGTTGTTGATGAGGTTTGGAAGGATCCTGCGATTCAGGAAACATACAAGAGAAGAGATGAGCTGCATTTTCTTCCTGATGTTGCCAATTATTTCTTAGACCGGGTATGCCTGAATGTTCTTTTTAGCTCTTGATCATTAAAAACATTTTGTAATCTAACTGGGAAAACTTCTTGACATTGTTTACCCATTTATCTCTCTCTGCATTATAATATAATTTTCTGTGGTATTACTTGATTGCAGCTAAAATCTTATATGCACTGAAATTCAAATATACTTTTCGTTCTAGTGAATGTGTGTGTGTGTGTTTTGATGAATATTCTAGTGAATGTTTTTTGCACAAATCTTTCAGAATATTAGAGTCGTTGAAATTGTTTTAAGTCACTTCTCTGAAATGGATTGTAATTGGGAACCTTTATTCTTTTTCTGGACTCTACGAATTTTACTTAGCTTAGGGTCACTTGGATACTGTGATACTTAGTTTCATCATGACATGACGCATACATATTTTACTTAGTTTGGCATGATTACATATTTTTTTTGGGATAAATTGGCATGATTACATATTAGGATGCTGTGATAGTTCTAGTTTCTTCAGTACTAGTATCTGCATGATTTAACACCGATTTGTGTGCCTTTAGTTGCATAGAAACTTCTAGGATAAAGATTTTTCTAATCCTGTTGGATTATTGTTTATTTTTACTCCTAATGATATTCCTTGTTTGATTTGTCGATATAAATATGTAACTGTATATTACATTCAAAATATTGTGAAGACTATATCTGATCCTTAATTTTAAAAATAAAAAACACAAACAGATCTTTGGCTTACTTAAACTAAACTGATTTTTCTTTTGAAAAAAAAAAAAAAAAAATCTTGGACACTCTTATATGTATTTGTTGAGGATTTGGGCAACGGTTGTATTCCTGCTTCCTATATCTATATTTACATTTGGCAATTTTGATAGGTTGTACTATAGATATATAGGTCTTTTCCCATTTATTATTACGTCTGTGATGTGAGATGTGAAGCAGCCTAAATTCATGGTCCAAGGGTATTATGGGTATTTTAGGTTTATAATTTTTTATTAAGAAATAGTTTTCAATTTGGTCAGTTTTGAGTTAAATAAGGTTAGTTTTTTGTTAGGAAGTTTGTGGATTTTTATTTATTTCCAAAGAGAATAGTTTTTATTTACTTTTTTTAGGAAATCGAATGTTCTTATTTTTTTACTTTTCTTTAGGCCTCCTTTTGGTGGTTAAAATTTACACGTTTGGTTTGAATTCCATCCATATATTGATTTCAATTGCAGCTAATCAACGATGGCCTGTGCTCCAACTTGATGTCAAGGATGCATTCCTATATGGAGATCTTGAAGAGGAAGTTACATGAGATTTCCACCCAAGTTCAGTATTCTACTGACAAAGGAAATTTGTGTCATCTCAAGAAATCTCTCCATGGCCTCAAGCAGTCCCCTTGAGCATAGGGTGAGAGTGTTTGTAGTGTCTATTAACAGTGAACTAACCAACTCTCCTAGAACCTTAAGGTGGTTGGAGATATAGGATTAATCTTCTTTAACACCTTCCCTTAGGAGGAACACTATTCTCCTATTGGATCACTTGGGGAACCAAGTGTGAGCCCAAGACGGAGATTACTTTTTACTTCCACAAGGATTTGAACTTGCGACTTGGCTTGACTCTGATACCATGTTAACAATGAATTAACCAACTCTCCCAAAACCTTAAGGTGTTGGGAGATATAAGAATTAATCTTCTTCAACAATGTCATGCTTAAGAATGGCTACAAACAGTGTCAACATAATCACACCCTCTTTGTCAAGCATCAGAAGGGAAAGGTGATAACCCTCACCGTCTATATAGATGATATTGTTGTTACAGGTGATGATTAGTGTGAGATCAACACCTTGATGGGATTTTTGGGCAAGGAGTTTGAGATCAAGGGCTTGGGACATCTTAGATACTTTCTTGGCATTGAGGTTGCTAAATCTAGGAAAAGTATCTTCTTATTCTAGTGCAAGTATGTGCTAGATCTATTCCAAGATTTTGATATGTTGTATAGAGTTTGTGAAACTATCATTGAGTCTAAGCACCGCTTGGCTCGTTGATAACGGTCGTTATCAAAACTTGGTTGAAAACTTATCTACTTAACCTTGACTAGATTCAACATTTTTGATGTTGTTGGGGTGGTTAGTTAGTTTATGCATGCCCCCACAATGAAGCATCTTGAGGTAACATACTGTATTGTTTGATACTTGAAGAAAAGTCTAGGCTAAGGGCTTTTATATGTTAAGCATAAGGATCTTTGGATTGAAGCCTTCACATTTGTAGATTCGGCTGGTTTAATATCTGATAGGAGGTCCTCTTAGGCTATTCTACCTTTGTAAGAGGTAACCTTGTTACATGGTACAACAAGAAACAACCAATTATAATAAGATCGAGTGCAAAAGTGGAGTTTAGAGCTATAGCACATGGGATTTGCGAGATTCTATGTATTCATGGCCTCCTTAAGAGAGTTGGGATTCAACATTCAAGGTCTTACAAGTTTGTATTATGACAATAAAGAGATGGAAGTATAAAACTAATATAGAAGAGAGGGAGAAAGAAGAAGACGATTAAGAGAAATCGTATGTGTGTTGACTACTCACCCATATGTATTTGATTCAATATGTATTAGGGTATGGGGTATAATATCCAACATACCCTTGTGTGTATACATAGTACCAGAATAATACAAAAATGACATATCTGTCCTTATTTAGCCTTGTATACTTCTACACTCCCCCTCAAGCTGGTATGTAGATGAAACACATACCAAGCTTGCTAACATGAGAGTGAAAAACAGGGTTGCTTAATCCCTTGGTGAATACATTTGCAAGTTGTTCATCACTCTTCACAAACAGAATACAAATTTGACCTGACATGAGCTTTTCTTTGATAAAGTGACGGTTAACTTCAATATGCCTAGTCCGATCATGCTGGAGAAGATCATGAGTAATACTTATGGCTGCTTTGTTGTCACAGAATAAGCACATTAGATGAAGAACAATGAACCCTAATTCAGATAAAAGCATCTTTAGCCACAAAAACTCACAAATACCATGCACCATAGCACAACATTCAACCTCAACACTGGAATGAACAACTACACATTATTTCTTGCTCCACCAAGTGACCAAATTACCTCCCACAAAGGTGCAATATCGAATGTTGGTTAGAGATAGAGCTGGCCCAATTAGCCTCTGTGTAGGCCTCAACTCGCAAACCATGCTGGTTCGTAAGCAATAAGTCATGACCAACCTACCCTTAAGATACCAAAGTATCCGATACACAACATCCATATGAATAGTGAGTGCATGCATAAACTGGCTGGTTACACTGACAACAAAACCGATGTTAGGGCGTGTTAAGGAGAGAGAAAGCAAATGACCCAGTAGTAGTTTGTACCTTTCTACATCAATTAATCTGTCAACATCATCTTTCTTGAACTTTTTTATTAGGGTCCATAGGAGTGGCTTACAGTCCAACATCTCTGTTTCACTTAGAAGATCTAGGGTGTATTTACGTCGAGATATAAAGATACCCTTTTTAGAGTGGGTGACTTCTATCCCAAGAAAATACATTAAGTTGCTCCAAATCTTTAATCTCAAATTCTTTTGCTAAGTAAGACTTCAATTTCTTCATCTCGATCTCATCATTTCCAGTGACAATGATGTCATCCACCTATACAATCAATGTTGTGATGTTGTTGCCTCGTCTCTTAACAAATAGGGTATGATCACCTTGACATTGAGTGAAATTGTATGAAACCATGGCTACATAGAAACACTTAAACCATGCTTAGGGAGATTGCTTGAAGCCATAAAATGACTTTCTTCAACTTGCAAACCTATCTCACACTTGATGCAATCTGGAAGCTAGGTAGAAGCTTCATTTAGACTTCTTATTCAAGATCACCATGAAGAATTTTTTTTTCATATTGAGATGGAACAATGGCCAGCCTTGGTTAACAATTAGGGAAAGCTAGATATGGATGGCGTTCATCTTAGCAACTAAAGAAAATGTCCCTTGATAATCTACTTCATATGTTTGGGGATAGGCTTTCGCAACAAGCCTAGCTTTATAATTGTCCACACTTCCATCCTATTTCAGCTTGACAGTGAAGTCCCATTTACATCCAACAGGTTTTTTTGTCTATTGGTAGATCCATAAAGTCCAAAGTTCAATTTTTCTCTAGTGCCCTCATCTCCTCTTCCATTGCCGCCTTTCATTGAGGTTGAGAGAGCACTTCAGATACACTGTGAGGAATCACGATAGAATACAAGACAAGTGAAAAAGAACAAGTAGAGGGGGACAATGCACTATAGGATACATAATTATCAATAGGATATTTGGCATAAGAATGAAAACCTTTTATGAGAGCAATAAGAAGGTTAGTATCATCAATAGGATTAGAAAAATTACTTGGGGCAGAGGAGATATCAGGGTCTGGGACATGAGGGTCTTCAGTTACAACTTCTTTAGTTTGTCTCTTATAAACTCAAATATGTTTTTCCCTTTGCTCCCCCTGACTATCAACAACTTCTGTATGTGAGCCCTAATAAAAAAAGAAAGTGGTTATTGGCACTGGCGTAGGAGTCAAAGTCTCAATATCATCAACACAATACTCCCCCTTAAGTGTAGACTTCCCAATAGAGAAGAATGTGATAGTCTCATGAAATGTAACATCCATTTAAACAAATTTTCGACGGGTGAATGGATGATAACATTTGTACCCCTTTGAGTGGGAGAGTACCCAAGAAAAATACATTTTAAAGCATTGGGGTCAAGTTTGAATCTGGAGGACCTGACAATATGCACAAAACAAAGACAACCAAAGACCTTGGGGGGAATAGGAAATAATGGAGAATTAGGAGAGACAACCTCAATAGGAGATTTGTAATCCAACACCCGAGTAGGGAGTTGATTTTATGAGAAACGCTGCAGTCTGAACTGCATCAGCCCAAAAAATTATTGGAACATTCATCTCAAACATTAGAGCTCTAGTAATCTCCATGAGATGCCTATTCTTGCATTTGACAACGCCATTTTGTTATGGGAATTTATGACAAGTTGTTTGATGAATGATCCTATGCAGATTCAGGTAAGAACCAAATGTAGAGGAAAGATCCTCACGCTCATTATTATTACGTAGTATCTTGATTTTCTTATCAAATTGAGTCTCAATCATCTTATGATAAGAAACAAAGATAGAAAACACATCACTCTTGAATTTGAGTAAATAAACTCATGTGCAACGAGAATGATCATCTACAAAGGTTATAAAATAACGATATCCAAACAAAGAGTCAATGAAAGCAGTTCTCACACGTAAGAATACACAATTTTAAAGGAAGTAGTACTTTTATTCATAAAAGGATCAGAGTTTCTACAGTGTTGGGCATATTCACTTGCATTACATTGAAATACATTGGACTTTGAACATAAACTAGGAAATAAATGATGCATAAGAGAAAAAGAAGGATGACCCAAATGCTGATGCCGCTGTTGAAGTGAAATGGAGCTTTGGCCTTTATTTGTGGAAGTCTATAGTTGAATTAAAGTAGCTGTATGAGGAGCACTGTTGAGTATATGGAATCCATTCTTCTCATGTCCTTTACCAATTATCGTTCTTGTCCCCAAATCTTAGAAAACACAATGAGAAAGAAAGAAAGTCACACAACAATTCAAAGTCTTAGTAGTATGACTAACAAACAAAAGATTAAGAGTAAATTTAGTAACATAAAGAATTGAGGAAAGTGGTATGGTGGGTGTGACAAAAATGGAGCCCTTACCAGTAATGGAAGAATAAGATCCATCAGTGATATTAACCTTATCCTTCCCAGAATAGACATAATAGGATGAAAAAAAGGATATACCTGTTATATGATCTGAGGCTCCTGAATCAATGATCCAGAAGTTATTAGGAGTAGTGACAAACGCATTTAAGACAGAAGCTTAAATACTTGACTGGGCAAACAAAGAAGTGGATGCAGAGGTAAATTACTCTAAACTAGCCATGAAGCGATGGAGTGCCTCTATTTGATCTCGAGAGAAACTAACATTGTTTGAAGAAGCGATGGCAGAAGACATGGAAGTAGAAGTTGGCTTTGTGGAGGAAGTAACGGAATGAGCATTGGATCGAGTTTGAGAGCGAAAAATCCCTCTACCACCTATAAAAGAACCACGCTAGGGGTGACTTGGAAACTCCTGTTGGGGGCAACCATGGAGATCCCAACATGTCTTCTTAGTGTGTCTAGAGCATCCACAATGTTCACACCTTAGTTTATCTCTCATCCTAGAAGACTACCTCTGCCTCCACCACCACCACGATATGAACTGCGTCCTCCACGTTGAGAAGAGGATACCAGGGCTGAACGATCAATGATCAGCTGCTGTGACGGAAGTCGACGATCCTCCCCCTGAGCCAAGTATGAAAACACTTCATCTAAGAGAGGAAGGGGATGCTTACCCAGGATTATCACACAAATAGGTTCATATTTTGGATTTAGACCTACCAACAACTCAATATGCGAGTTTCCTCTACTTCCTGATCATATACCTCTGCATCTTTAGGACACTGAGCTGTGAAACCCTTGTAGAAATTAATCTCCTCCCATAGGTTGCAAAGAGTGGAGTAATATGAAGTCAAAGACTGATCTCGTTGTCTCAACGGGGACACTTTCTGATGGAGGTCATACAAACGAGCCTTATTCCCTTTCTTGGAATAGGTCTTTGTGACTGAATCCCAAATAGCCTTTGTTGTAGTTAAAAACTAATAATTGTTTGCAATCTTTGGTTGCATGGAATGAAAAATCCAGGACTTAACCATATCATTCAGAGTTTCCCACTTCGCATAGCTTGGGTCTTTAGTATTTGGCATCTTTGCATTACTAGTTAAGTACTTGGATTTGCCTTTCCCTATTATGAAGAGCCTGGCTGATTGTGATCAAACGAGAAAATTGGTTCCATCTAAACAAACAGTAGTGATGATGGTATTCGGGGACTCACTCACAATTCCCCCAAGAGTACCTATATTAGTATTGCTTGACTTTAAACTCTCTTATGTCATTCTATAATTGAAAAATAAGGAGGAATTTTGAGACTATAAATCAAGTCCCCACAGACTACAACATCAGTTAGACTACCCTGTGTAATATTGTATCAGGTCCCCCACAAACCACAACGTCAACTAGGCTGCACAACACAACAACTACAGTCCCCCCTAACAGTTTACAAGTGACTAACAACAGCATAAATAACAACTATAGATAAGTCACAATTAAATTAAGGTTCAGACACATGACATAGTCGTTATCTCATGGGCTAAGCCAACAATGACATGAACCCATTCTTTCAGTCACAGGAGTGATCAACATCTTCAAAACTTCCGATTAGTTCACAAAGACAACATTTTGCTGGTCTTTGATTTACAAACAAAGGTTTTGACGTCAAAGCCCGCACAGTAAATATGCTGTATGAAAACCATTGCCAACTCTCCAATTCTCCACAAAATCAACATAGACCACTTTCAAACAACTGCACACACTTGGGCGACCAATTCCTTGCTGGCCCAATTTTGACAAAAAAAAAAAAAAAAACTCTGGATCAATCGAATCATAAAAAATAGTGAAAAATGAATTTTCTGTGATTTTATGAAGAAAATTCATTTAAAAAATACATTCCATAACCAAACCTCAAACCAACACCACAAAAATTCATGAAAAATCATCATCTCTCAAAATCCACCATCAAATCTGACGTTGGTGGTGCCAATGCTGATGTCAGCTGTATGGATGCTAACATCAGCGTTAATTGCTTCTAGCATCGATGAGTTCCGACAGCGACCGATTCTTGAACTTTGCTCTGATACCAAGATGAAGTGTAAAATTAATATAGAGGAGGAGAAGGAAGAAGAAAAGAAAGAAGACGATTGGGAGAAATCGTATGTTTTTTAGCTACTCATCCATACGTATTTTATTCTATATGTATTATGGTATGGGGTATAATACCCACCATACCCGTGTGTATATATAGTACCAGAACAATACAAAAAAGACATACTTTTCCTTATTCAACCTTCTATACTTCTAAATAAGGCTATGATCAGTATTGCTCACAATTCTGTTCAACATGATAAATTCAAACATATTGAGGTTGACAAACATTTCATTAAGGAGAAGTTACAGATTGAGTAGATATACATTTCTTTTGTGTAAGGTTTAAAGTATTGGTATCGCACACTGTATCGCACCCTTGGGTTACAGATACGTATCGCTGTATCGTAGAGAAATGCAGAAAAAAGGAAACGGTGTACACACTAACCAAACATTGGATTTTTTTTATGAAACTTCATGATTTGATATAATAAACACTAATACACACTTAGGAATCATTACATATAGAAAACACACATTTTTTCACCCTCATGACATGTGTTGTTGCCTATGAAAACTATGGAAACACTACGTGAACCTTGGAATTTTTGAATGAAACTTTAGAAAATGTTATAATAAGCATTATTAAACAATTAGAAACCATTACACTTCATTACACATTTAGGTATCAAAAGTTGGAAAGCGGTAACCTCGTGGCGCATGTTGTTGCGCACGTCTTGAATTTTAAGTGTTAGAGGTTGATAAATAACACTACACATAAGGACTGAGACCAAACAAGGGTTTAAACCAGGGATTTATTTGGGCCAACAGGTGGGTTTTCAAAGGGTGAGTCTGGTCTGGGTTCAGAGGCTGCTAGAAGTCTTAAAACAGGGGTGATAAGCAGGGTTTATAGGCACGGTATTGATCAGAAAATCTGGAATTGTGTACAGGTCTGTATATGATTGATCTAGCTGGATGTGGGTAAAAGATGGGGCTTTATTCAGGCTTATAACAGGGTATGAAAGAAGGCTAATTATTATTGTTATTAGGCAAGAATCTGGGACTGATACCAGGTCACATTAAGGTCTGATTTTAGAGGTCAACACCTTGGGAATTTAAAGAAATTACTAATCCTTTAGACTGAGAACAGAGATGGATCAAGATTAATCTGAGATCTATTAGGGAGTATACCCAGGTGCTGCTGCAAGCTTGAATTGTGGAAAAACTTCTTAAATCAATCCACAAAACAAGAAGGAAACTTTGGATCACTCTGCAGCAGGGAAGATACAACTTGGGTTTGATGTTTTAGATCTGGAAATTAAGGGAAAAGGAGAATTTGAAGCATCCACAGGGTACTAGGGTACTGGTTGACATTTTTCTTTGAGGATCAAGATGGGAATAGGGAAGTAGGTGGGGGTTTGAAGGTTCAGAAGATCAAACAGCTCAGGATTTCTGACCTGGCAGTGCCACATGATAACAAACATGGAGCCCTTGAGGTAGCAGCCAATAAGAGGCTTGGAGAATGTAATGGAGGCTTGTAGATGTCAAGAACATGCAAAGAAAAAGATTCTTGACTGGGTTTCCAAGGTCTTTAATGGTGTTCTTGAAACCAGAAATTAGAAAACAGTAAAGAATGAAGAAAGAAAAGAAGAAAACAAGAAGAGAGAAAGTAGAAAGATTAGAAATACCTTGTGTGGTAATCCCTACCCAGATGACCCAAGTAATCCCTACAAGGGTTTCATACTTGGCACCAAAGTTTGAAGAGAGAGAGCTCCACTCATCAAGAGAAGCAGACCCAGAAAACTTTCTTATTCCACGAATCATCATCGATAACAATAGGGTATTCCCCTTTTTAAGGACTCCAAAATTCAAATTAAAGAAACCTCCTAAACAGAAACTAGATCCTAATTAACTTCCCTAAGAAAAAACCTTCTAAAACATAAAAAAATAAGCCCAAATTGTGGGTTGAAGAGGTGTGGTCGATCAGCCATAAATTTGAATCATGAATGTGCTGTCAACTTTGCCCAAAAACAAAAATAATTATTCCTACCATGTCCTAACCTCTAATATTGAGTAAAATATGAAATAAAACAGTAAATGGACTCTAATAACTCCTAATCAGCAACATGACTCCTCTTTTGACATGGAAACAACTGTTCCTCCATGGTCATCCCGAGTGGACCTCACTTGGCTCTAATGTCTGCATCAGTGGGATTTGGAAGTCTGGAGTGTAAAGAAATATACATTTGTAATTCAGAATTTTATTGTTGTTTAATTGATTTATGAATGAATTTTCCAAGGCCATGGCTATTTTTTAGTGTGATTCCAGAATTTGACGGTTTGATGCTTTCAACCTTAAGTGTGACTACTAAGTTCAACTAGTGTGAATTTATCTTCTTTCAGTATTTTGGATCCATTTTTAAACTTTATTTATTTTTAATTAGAGTTTATTTGAAATTTAACTTATCCATCATTACATTACTTCTATTCTAGTGCTTTCCTAGTCTTTGTTGGA
>JAOXJP010000006.1:6871468-6887226 GCA_025762735.1 Platanus orientalis | reverse complement strand
GCGCAAAATTAGAGATCCTCTATCTTAGCTTTTCAAATCATCCTATTACTACCATTCGGGCCTACCATCAACACACACACATGAGGTAACCTCAACAAACTTGTGGTACTGAGATCTTACTGAATCATTCACCTGATTTTTTCTTTTTCTTTTTCTGATTGGCATTAATGAAGCATGTATCTGATCTTTTGTCTTTCTTGTCACCATTTTTCTCCAGTTTTCTGCTAGTAACTCGCTTGGATTTTTTCTTGATGAGATAATGAACTGAATAAATTACTAATAGATGGTGAGCTAAATGTATTGCTAATGAATTTGTATTGAATGTCATGTATCTGATCTTATTTCTTTCTTCTCACCATTTTCTCCAGTTTCCTGCTAGTAACTTGCTTGGATTTTATCTTGATGAGAAAATGAACTGAATAAATTACTAGTAGACGGTGAACTAAATAAATTGCTAATAGATTTGTATTGAATGTCAGGATACCTTCTCCTTTTCCTACCAATATCAAATCAGGTTAAATATTGTAGTCTGGTGCAGCAGAAAACTTTTACATTTTTCTATATTCAGAAAAAAAAGAAGCCCTTCTTTGGCATATGCTCACATTGGCGTATTGTATATGAAGTTCTTTAGTTGTATCATCTTCTCTTCTACTGTCATCATTTTTATTTACAGTAATTGATGATAAGCAGAAGTTAGGAGAATATGTATGAAACATATGATCACTGTATTTCTATATGTACTGCCAATATGCATGTATGAAGATAAGCTGTATTTGCCTCAGTGATGAAAACTTGATAAAGCATCACGCAAAACTGAGCTGAATTAGTTGATGAATTCCCTTGATGAATGTGTATTTAATACTTAAATATAAGAAAAGGTTGAATCATCAATGCATGCTCCAATTGGTTAGCCCCTTTTTTACCCTCTCTTTTCCGACTTTTATCTTGTATAAATATAATGTCAAATAGTCCATGTCAAATATATGGCTCTTTGATTGAGATAAGTTTATTTTGTAGTTTTTCAGCTCTCCCCTTTTTTTCGCCCTTAGGCATTGTATCTAATTTGGCATTTCTCATGCTTGCCTTTTTCTGTTAATATAATTTCTTTATCTTTCTCAAAAAATATATATATTCACTTGCCTATACCCTTTAGGACACAATTTAGCAAGTTTGAAAAGTCAAATATGCTAATATACAAATAGAAAACCCATTAGTATATGACCTAAAAACATTTTAAAAAAAAGAACTACGTCCAAGTCTGGACCAAACTACTAGGATCAAACCCATTAGCCATACTAGACAAAATTACCAAAATACCCTGATACCCAAAACATAAGACTAAGTCCAACAGTTATGCTAAATTGCTAATAAAACTAAAGAAGCAAATAAACTAAAATAAGACTCCTAAACTCATCCACATGAGTCCCGAGGTCACCCTAGATCCCATGTTGGTCCCACACCATTGTAATGGTGCCAAATCAAAATTGGAGCTGCTTTAAACTTCCTTTGATAGGTCTTAAGGTGCTGAACTTGACTCCAATCACTTGGTCATCAATCTTAATAACTAACTCATTTCTACTACTTTTTCTATTAAACATGCACTCCATACATTTTTAGGATTACTTTAAAACCTTTTGATTCTAAAACACTCCACATAGATCTAACTTGACATGTATACCCTCTTCAATCTTGTCCTCCTGTATATGCCTAGTCAACTCATCCATAATCAATATGAAGAGATATGGGCTCAATACTGACACTAGGTGTGAACCTACTATGATTGGAAACTCACCTATCTCTAACCCTAGTTGTTCTAACACTAATCATACATGTATTTAACTTTGTAAATATATATAATTGAGACCTCTTTCTTTTTTAGAACCCACCAGATGATTTCTTTAGAGACCTATCACATGTTTTCTCTAAGTCAATAAAGATTATGTGAATGCTTTTTTTTATTCTCAACGGACTTTTCCTATCAATTGCCTCAAAAAATAGCTTAAGTTGTCAAATCTTTCAAGCAAAAATCCAAACTGATTTTCTGATACTCTAGGTTACGTCTGTGCCGACTCTCTCCCAAAATTTCATAGTATAGCATAAGATTGATCCAATGATAATTGGTAACTCTAAAAATCTTTCTTCTTATTGTCCTACTTCATGTAAATATGCACCAGGATACTTTTCCTCAATTCATCTAGCATTTTCTTAATTCTAATGATCTTATCAAAAAATAAAAATAAAATCAATCAACCAAGATAAGCCACCAGTCACAGTGATAGGCTAGCTCAACTTTGGAGGATCAGTCAAAGTGCTAGGCTGGCTCAGCTCTAAGAGTCAGGTCTTTGGAGGCTAGCCCACCTCATTAAGGAGGTGCTCTCTTTAGTTTCTTATTCTACCATATTGTTCCATAGCCAAGGTTGGTGTGGGCAAGAAACAGCATGTATATGGGGGCATACCCTCTAATTTGGTTTTTTGTTCTAATCTAATTTTGTGTAGTTGTTTGTGATATTGGAACAGGGGTGGTTTCTCATACCCCTCTCTTTGTAAACCTGTATTTCTTTATCTAAATAATATCTCTTATTCATCCAAAAAATAAATAAATAGGATAATCCACCATCTCCCATGCATTTCCACACCTCTATCAGAATATCATCTACGGCTAAAGCCCTCCCTATCTTCATCTTTATCAAAGCTTACCCTAACTTCAGAAACCCTAATTCTATGAAAGTACCCATGATCTCCAATCTCATCAGTACTACTGATTCCTCCTAAACCAACATTCTATACATGGTCCACATTTACTAATTTTAAAAATAGCTCCACCACATTTCTTTAATGTCCCTTGTCCTTCGCTAAGACTCTATGATGCTCACTTTTCATGCATCTGACATGACTAGATCTCTAGGTTTCTTTCCCTCATTCTGATAAGTTAGCAAACTTCTTTCTCCCCATCCCTAGTACCTAAAAACAATAATGGTCATCATGATAGAGCAAAATAATCCTTCCACCTTTAGATAAAAGCTTTGCTTTCCATCCTGGAATTTCACAATTGATTTATCCATAAGCAATTTGTGAAATTGCTTTCAGCCTAAACTGATACAAAGGAGCTCCCAAATACCTGAGAGAGAGAGTTGTTTTCTTGTCAAACTTGTCAAGACTAAATAATCTGGAATGAGCTTTCATAATCTTCTTGGATACTAAAAAGCAACTCTTGCTCCGTACTTACAAGCTGTTTCCATACCAATCCATGATTCCATAACACTGTTAATAGCATGTTTAGTTCCTCTTAGAAAAACTATTGTATCATCTACAAAAAGAAGCTGAGAAATTGCAGGAAATAATCTCTGGATATGATATCGTAAGCTCTCATTAAGCACCTCCTCATCTAGAATGAAAACACTAGGTGAAGGGATCTCCAGCTTGCAACCCCTAGAAAACTGAAAGTAACTGCAAGGTTCCCCATCAGAACCAACATTTACAAGAACATTATTGATAAACCAAACTTACCGAGCACACCCTTAGAATGAAATTTAACTCCACTCTATCAATGCTTTGGTCATATCAACTTCCAAATGCATACTTGCCCCTCTGACTTTTCTATCAATATCATACGCTATTTCCATAGCAAGCCCAACATTTTCAATAATAATTCTACCTCTTTGCAAAGCCTCTTGTTCTCTAATGAGCTTGGGCAAAAGTAGACACAACTTATTACTTATGATTTGTGGACATGATCTTATACGTGAAATTACATGAACAATTAATGTGTAGTACCTTGGCAAAAACTTCCTTGGAAAAATTCCCATACGGCCTTGCACACACACACCTTAATAATGTCCCAATAGCTGGTAAAAAAATGGCCAATGAAACCATCCAGACCAGAAGCACCATGTCTTGACATATTACAAACAGATTTTTTTTAAATTTGTCCAGAGAAACCTTTTCCATGTTTTAAATTGATCTAAATGAAATGAGAATCATATAGATAAAGGAGGTTAAGACAAGTTACAATGCAGCAGAAGTAAATTAATTATTTATTCCAGAACCTAGAATCGTTAGAATAAGTTGATGCTGGTAGGTGTAGGGATAGGGTCCAAAAAGAAGTTCATTAGAGGCTAAACATCGGGATTATAGAACAGAATGTGGACCAATGGGCTGGCCTTTTGGACATATTTTACATTAAATAGGCCCAAAATAAGAGGCTTGTATAGAGTTTTACCGCACAGAAGCAAACATATGATCCTTTGTTTCCACAAAGGATGTTTAATTTCCTTCTCCCCAATTTAGGAATCTAAACAACTAGGAAGTGGATGAACTGGTGAGTTTTTCTGCAAGGTTAATTGGAGATGCTTCTTTGGATCAATCAAAAGAAATGAGAGTACAGAAGTGGGGACCAGATGGCATCTTCTTGGTTCATATCCTCTCACCCAACCAGAACTGCCTCTTCTAAAAATTAGAGACCATAGATCCCATGTATATGCGCTTTCTTCCTTTGGACCACCACACTCAAGAAGTGCTTCAAAGTGGATAAAAATACGACAACAAATGTGTGGAAATTTTTTTTTTTTGATGAATGATAACACTTTATTGCCAGAAAAAATGAAAAACAAGCAATACAGGCGTGGTTAAAACAGCACGCATAAAATACAACAGACCAGAGCAAACAAACAAAACAAACCAAACAAACCGAACAGAGACCCCCTTGGAAATCCAGAAAGATGATTTCCCCTAAAACTTCCCTGCTGCCCTACATTCCATCTTGCAAGCTTGTTGGCCACCTCGTTCTGAGATCTAGAGACATGAACAAAGACATGTTAAGGTCCCTAATAATGGCCCTAGCTTCACGAATATAAGGAACCAGCTGCCACGATCCTTCGTTCACTCCATTTCCCCACCCCACAACCACCTTTGAGTCACCTTCCACGATTCCATCTTTAAAACCAAGATCTTTAAGGCTTTGCAGCCCCTCAAGCAATTCGATCAGCTCCACTTTAGCTGAATAGCAACACCCCAAAGACCCACACACTACAAAGATCACCTTATTCTCACCATCTCTTGCCACACAACCAAATCCAGCAGGCCCTGGGTTAACAACCGATGAACCATCAAAATTAAGCTTAATATTATCAGCACATGGCAGAATCCACACCCTCACCTGATCTTTTGGTTTATATACAAAGCCCGAGATTTAGGATATCCAATCATGCATAAAATTGTTCAAGGATAACTCTTTAAAATCACCATAAGTCATCAGCCACGTACACACTTCAGCAATAATGGAATCCGAAATTTCCATCACCCTCCTCCTATTCTGAAAAATTCTTCTGTTTCTTTCTCTCCAAATTCCCCATAGGACACCATGAATAAGAGCTTCCAAAGCCCTTCTAGCTCTTTCTCCCTCCCCTTACCCCCATTAATCCATTGCTCCACCAACTCCTATGCCTTGAAGATGGTGCAAGCTTAAACCATCTCTTTTTCTGCATTGCAAGTTTGCTACTTGTTAGGAAATATCTTTTAGATCTTCTGAGGGTTCATTATGTGCATCCTTCTACCTTGAAGGATCACCTTCATGGGTGGCAAATCTGTGATTTAGATCCAAAGGGAAGATCACATGGAGGGTGGTCCGGTCCACGCCCCAATTTTTGGAAAACTTGGAGGAAAGAAGAATCAAACATTTGAAAGCAAAGTAGCATCCATAGAGGTCACGAAGGAAAAGAGAAAAGTAACACATTTCTTTAAGGCCTCTGCTTTTAGGAGTTTGCTGGACTGAAGTTCGAATCCTTCCAAAATTGGGATGTATTCCTGAATGATGTCCACTAGTCTGTTTTTGTCCATACGTTAAAGCATGGAGAATTTCTTTTGTAACCCTTTATATACATACATTTTCGTCCTTGAATATGGGGTTTGCAACTTTTATCATTACAATTTATATATTTATACAATTCTCATATTAAAAAAGAAAAGGACTCAAACTAGAAACTACAAACCAAAGATATGGTGTCAAATCAAGAGTCAGACCCACCTCTTGGACTACCCAAACTTGGCAAAATCCAACTTAGGGGGTTGGACTAATGTGGAACACATCCACTGAATTAGGTTATTAAAGGAATCCAATCCATGTGCTTTCAAGTGCAGCAGTGGGCTTCTATGTACCTACAACTGGACACCTTAAGCCCCATGGGCTTGCCTGCATGGCTGCGTTGACAAAATGTTCTTTATTATTCTTTTTCCTTTTTCCCCGTTGGTGAAGTGTTTATATCCAATGTATAAACAGAGGATATGGCAAATTTATCATATTCGAAAATTGTATACAAGTTTCAGGAAATTTCTAACATTCCATAGAAAATCTACATGGTGGTATGGTACATAAAGCATCCCTAGAATTCAAAATCATAAGATAGCAAGTTCAGAATGTTACCTACAATTTCGTTTCATCACCCAATCTAACCAATTATAAAAATGCAAAGCATCAAAATGTCATCCTAATTTTAACTTTGAGTGAATCACAATGTTAAGGTATCCTTTCTCATGTTAGACAGATAAGACGCAATGAATTCTTTTATATGGAATTTGAATGGATTTGTATAATTTTGACAGTACATCATAAGATATAACATAACTGGTTAGTGAATTCACAATGACTTCTCTTTCAGATGGACTCATAATTAACAACAGTATTACCCTATATTCAAAAGAACTAGGTTTTTCTTTTCTTTTCTTTCTTCTTTGGGATGACTCATAATGAATAGTTAGTAAACTTGAGAAAAGGAGAACGCATCTTTGATGCTCAAACCCAGATTTAGATTCTTTGTCGATCTTATCAAACTCAGATGAATCATGCTGATATTATGTGACTTCAAGACTTGGCCAAATTGCTGCCTATTGTTTGTAACACTAAATGGATCAAAGTTCTAGGGTTTAAAACTCAAACTAAAGAATTTAACATTGTCTCAGATATCAGACAGGCTCTGGCCTCTGATTTAAAACAAGTTAAAACCTGAGCAAGATCTAATCACTTTCATTATTTCAGATTCCACGCTTCCCAATGAAATGCACCTGCAAATTACAGAATAAGAAAAATGGAAGGGGATTGCCTATGGAAGACATTTCAAGGACCTTGTAACCTACAAATTTCACATTGTGAGAATCCAGCCTAATCTTCTTATAGATATATTCATATTTTTGTAACATTGCATCTATTAGACATCAGCAATAGAGAAACCAATACATGGTATAACTGAATAGTCCAATCCAAGCAATCCTTTCCAAACCTTGAAAGTTGTTCAGGAAATAGAGGGTAACATGGTGTCCATGAACCAGTTCTGATTCAACAAAGAAGGCCCTCATGTGAGGGGGCCTTTTATGTTGGATTGGAGTCAACTTAACACCTATACTCCACCTTGTATTGGCATGAATGTACCAACACCAGTCCAATGATTAGAAAGCACCCCTTCACATGAAAGGCCCCAGTGAATCATGAGTCCTACTAAAAATGGGCATTGAGGAGCAACCTTTTAGTTGATAAGAAAAAATAACTACCAGAAAGAACAGAAAAACCAATCGCACAGTCGAGACTTACACTGGAAAAACTGAAGGATGAAATGATAGGCATCAGAAGGAGAAATAATCTTGTTTTCAAGCTTAGAGAGCACTTCCTCTGCCTTACTCTGCAGCTCCTTTCCCTTGAAGTCTTCACTTCCCCTAAAGATCTTCCTTACACAGTCCAGCTCCTTTATCAGGGTCTCAAGACCCCAATCCTTTGCACAGCACATGAATACATCCTTAACAAACCCAAACATCTCGGAAGCATGCCCGCATCCGAGGCAATGGAATTGCATCTCCGTTGTTCCTGCAGGACCCTTCAAGCTCGGCCCCGGCTTAATAAGATGCCTCTGGATGCCACAGACGGCATGACACCAGTGGGAACAGACATCACAACCAACCCAACTGCAAGTGTTGTTGGCACAGTCAAAATTCAAACACACAGGACACATACAAGCACTACAGAATCCCTTCTTCGTCGAGCATATCTTACAATCGCAATCATCAACAGGCAAGACACTCTTGCAGTTCACATTCGGACACCTCGTGAGCAAGAAGATATCCACCAGTTCAGCTGTCGGGAGACGGTTCTTCCCGGATAAGTAGTTTCGAAGGCCTGTCTTAATTGCGACCAAGATGTCCAATTGATCCCTCTGCGCCTTGGAAAGTGTCTCAAAAGTAAGGTCGGATCTTCTCTCCAGCCGCTTCTGCAGACTAGAAAACTCCTCCCTCTTCTCAGACAACCCAATAATACTCTTCAAGTGCTCCTTCGTGGATTCGATTGTATCGTCTGGAAGTTCTTGAAGTATTTGAGCCATGACGGGGATAGACTCAGAGACAATTTCTAGAAGAATTCTCTCAGGCCTTCTTAGCTTACGCCCTCTACCTCCATCTGAATTCTCCATACTCCTTTGTTGCTCAGAAGCTCTTCCTCTTGAGTCAGCCGATGCGTTATCTCTCCACGGCCTCGCAGGCAGTTCCGACGGGAAGAAGGAATGGTTTTCAGAGCTGGTTGTTCTGTAAAGACTGTTACATGAATCCTTATTGATCTGGCGCATACCCTGCGTCAAGGGATAACCGAAACCACTACCGCCGCCATGATTCGACAAAATAACCCCGTCGCCGACCGGCCGGAACCGACTGTGAACGGACCCATTAGTCCCCTCCCCACAATACCAAATCTGGTCAGTCTCTCGCCGGTGGCTCCCGACGGAGTACTCGTAATTCTCCGTCGAGTTTCGCGTGAGTGAGCAGCTGGGGTTGTGGGAAAATGGGTGGGAGTAAGAATAGGAAAGCGATGCCGCTGTAAAGTCATCGTCGCTCGTCGCTCGGGTATTATTGTTCGACGGCGCTAATGACTGAAAGCTTCTACTCGGCTTCGGTGGAGTAGGAGGATCGGCATTCGGCAATGGATTTGAAGAGGGGAGAGAGGGCGACACATCTGGAGGAGCTAGAGAAAGATTAAGGGTTTCTAGTTTCGGTTTCTTCTCCTTGTTCTCTCTTTCGATGTAATCATCCTTCTCTCGCTTCGAAACTCCTGCCCTAATTCCATTTAATTGCAGAAAATCCCTCTCTACCAAACGCTCCTCTTCCTTGGGATTCTCCGAAATCACTTGCTTTCCCTTGTACTTTTCTCTCTCCAACGAACTCAACAAATCCTTCCCTGAAAACTCCTTCTCTTGAAAACCCATTTTCAGATTATCGCAGAGATAACTGAAAGTCAGCTCTTGAGAGCTGAAGTTCCCATTTTTTGACTGTTTGAAATGAAACCCATCATGAGTGGTCTCTGATTCTTGCAGGAAATCGGCACCCTTTTCAGAAAACTCAATTTCCCGATCTGGGTTCTCGATTTTTTGCATGGAGACGTGTTCTTTGAGTGTGTTTTGAGAGATTTTTGTTCCGAAAACAAAACCATTTGAGAGATCGGTCTCCGGCAACATGGTCTGAGAGAGACGATCTCCCCCGTCCACAAAGAAAGAAAAAAAAAAGAAAAAAAGAAAGACAGAGAATAATTAAAGGGTGTAAGGGGAGTGATTTTGTTATTGTTCAGATCTTCTCCTCTCTGAATCTCCCCTTCGACTGCCCGTTTTACTTCCTCTTTCTTCGAATCTTTTTTTCACCACTTCATTACTGCAACGGCTGTATTCTCAGCCGTTTACACACTAATAAATGGAGACGCGCAGATTGGTTGAGATTTCAATAATGCCCTTACTGTTTTATGGAATCACTGGATTGGTGATTACTGTTGACAATAATGTGGGTCGGAATACTTTCATCAGCATTATCTCGCAATCAATCATTTTTATTATTATTATATTTTTTTTGAAGCGGGGCGGGGGAAGAGTAATTCTTTTTGGCAGGGCCACTGAACCAACTTTTGTTTTTTTTGGATACCAGCCACTGAATCAACTTGTAATATCGGGTTTGGTGTGTATACCTTGAGGATTTGGTGCAACCACTTAAAGTCAGGTTAAGGTATACCGATGTCAGGGACTGACACATCATCACCAAAAAGTGAAAAGCATCCTTAAAAAGTGTAAATCACTTTTTTGATGCTAATATGTCAGCCCCTAACATCAATCTCACCATAAACTCACTTTAGGGGTTGCACCAAATCCTAGGCAAAAATAATTTCAGCCAAATTACTGAATTTGAAACAAAATAGATGTTTTGTCTAGAATTTGTCATGAACTAGGATTTTCAGGTTGGGGAGCAAACCAAAGGATTATGTGCGTCCCTTTATGGATGCCAATGGTGTGCCCACAATTAGAGGGTGATACAACACATCAAAAAGGTAAAAAACACCTCCAAAAAATGTAAATCACTCTTTTAACATGATGTGTCACCTGCTCGTTGAGGCACACTGTTAACCCCCAATATGGGGCTTACCTAATCCAATCTTGGGGCAAGGATTCTTTGGAATTTTGAATCATCTCCAATATCAATGAACAAGAACCACTCCTTTAGCAATCAGTGCGTGACACATGACTTGACAAAGGGTGTTTGAACCTATATACATATGAGTCAAAGGAGGGTATTATAATAAATACACTATTATATTTATTAATTGAAATAGATGTTCTGTCCAGGATTTAGAGTCTAACACACCATGTGACTTTACATGGAATAAAATGGGCAAGAGAGTGGATTGTATCCACTCCTCTTATCATCTGCTCCTCTCTGTACCCTGTCAGGGGAGGGCACATCAGCGCCTACAAGTGACATGCACCCCCCCAAAAAGTGAAAATCACATGTTGGTGCTGATGTGCCCTCCCCCTGACAGGGTGGATACAATCCACTTTCAATGGGCAGTGGTTAAATGAAATTTTAAATTCCCACTCATTTTATCCCAAATGAAATCGCTTGACACCCTGGACACGACCTTGAGCTTAATGCATTTTCCGTATGACATTGTGTCATAGTTTAAGCAGAGACTAGAGTGGTACCAGTTCAGTCAGATTAGAGGTGACGTGAAATCATTTCCTGGTAAGAGGAGGGTGGAGGCAACTGATTCCCATCATGGGGTATACACGCATTCGGAGGAGGGGGGCAATTAACACATTCAAGGGGAGGGGGAGGGGGGCAACTAATTTCAATCGAGCATGATATTTTGTCAAACCCAAAATATTTTGCTTTTATGTGGTTTTGCCCCTGAACAGGGGTTAGATGCAATTTCAAATTCCCACCCATTTTATTCCAAATAAAGTCACCTTGTGCCCTTGACAGGAAATTTGCTTCCAATCTAGTTGATTTCTGAAATTTTGGTTGAAAGAAATTGGGTGTAATGTTATCCAAATCAAAATTTCTTGAAAATATTCTTACCAAATAAATTCTTGAAAAAATGGCATGTGGTAAAAAACCATTACAACTAAAAAGTCAGCTTGCTATGTTGGTAAAGCCTGTGAATGTCATAGTATGGACTTGGGTTCAAATTCTGTCTTCACCTACTAATAAATTAACCACTAACTTTTACCTAAAAAATAAATAACCTTCACAATTTCACATATACGAGTAGGAAGCCAACTGCGGCACCTATCTTCCCTAAAGAAAACTGAGGATTGAATGCGTTCGTTATTGGCAGGGATTTGGTGTTACCCTTAAAAAATGCTCAAGGTCTGTCCTATATCAGGAGCAGATACATCACCACCAGAAAAGTGATTTACACTTCTTGGGGGGTGATTATCACTTTTCAGCACTGATGTGTTCACCCCTGATCCAGAACCGACCTTAGGCATTCTTTAAGGGTTCGCACCAAATCCTCAGGGCTTCTCTTATATGCAGGAGCTGTGGAGCTTCCTTTTTGAGTGGTGGTTATGGTCCATGTGGCTAGTCAGTCAAATTTTATATGTAACAAAATAATAATAATAAAATAACATGTAATCCACTACACCCAGAATTGTTTGTCGCCACACCATAGGCTGACACATGACAAGTTTTTGAATTTAATGCCTCTTTTAAATAGGAAGCAAATGTTCATTTAGACACTTTTATATGAATTTTAACCTTACAAACCCCATTTTTATTGGATTTGGTGCGACCCTTAAGGTCAGACCGTTAGGAGTTGACACATCAGTATCAAAAAAGTGATTTATACTTTTTGGGGGTTGCTTTTCACTTTTTGGCACTGATGTGTCAGGCCCCCCCATGCCGGGTTAACCTAAGGAGGTTGTACCAAATCCTTGGGAGTATTTTTATGGATACCCATTTTTTCATTTGAAAACTGCTCTTACAGTGTTAACCTATGCTTCACCTTTTGAGTGTGGGGACAGAAAAATAGGGTGTAGCAGATCCTTTCCCATTTTAGAAAAGTTTAACCTTACACTTTTTTTAAATAGAACTAATTTTGAATTTTAAACATGACTATATGAAAGTCTATCTTGTTTTCAATCGCTTGAGATGGAAAAGTCTCACAGTTGGTTAAAGAGTTGAAAGTATACGTGGAATGGAACATTATTATATTCATGAATTATTTAGACTTTTAAAAAATTGTATAGTTAACAAGAGCCTATTATGTAGATGGAATTAAATGCAAAAATAAAATTATGTTTCTAACCCTAAAATCTTGACATTTTTAAAATTTTAATGCATGCTTTTAAAAATTAAAAAATAAAATTATTATTTTAAATTTCGTTGTGCCTAAAACAAATTTGAAGAGGCTTCCTAGCTTTGGAATCATGCGAGGAAGAAAAGTGAAGTTGTTTAAATTTGAAATAAAAGTGCATTGGCAAAGCCCTGTTCGCTGGCGCTGCAACAGGATTGGCTCGTTTGGATAAGTGTCAATGGAGGGAGGGACACCCCCAATCAACAAGGTAGGAAATTACCAAATAGTTTAAAAAATCCTTATTCTTCTTAAACATGTTATTAACCTGAACTTACTTTAGAGTTGAGCTTCTAAAAAACCCAACTCAAAACCCTAAAAAAACTCTTAATAGAATATTATTAAAATTATAAAAAATTTAGAAATTAATTATTTGAGCTCTGAAACATTAATTTTCATTTTGAAATGGCGCAATCACAACTGCATAATGCCACATTGCAGTGCTTCTCAAAACGATCAAAACAAGTACTTGCGGATTGCAAGATGATATCAGGATAAAAGGTTATGGCCATTTAAAGTTACATAATTTCACGATTCTATTTGATTCTGAATTACCTTCGCATTCTAAGGAATAACTCCCACCCCCTTTTACCTTTAGGGGAACTTGATTTAGAAGGGTGTTGGCCTTGGAGGCACTGATCCTTACTGAGTAGGCTTTTGGTCCTCATTGGTTGTGGACCCAAGAGGCATTACACGTGAATAGAGATCATAGCAGCAAGGTAGTACTAGAATGGATTCAACCTTATGAAGTGTTTAAAAGCTAGGAGGTAGGAAGCAATTATTTTGTTTTAATAGACCAAAAAAGTTTTCTAAATAATCATTAAAAGAATCCTAGCTTTATCTTTAAAAATAACACTTTTGACTGTATCATTTCCCTCGATACATCTTCTCTTCTTTGGCCATTTACTTTGGCTCTTTTTTCTTCCATTCTAAACATCTCCATGAATCTATATTCTTTTGAAAAAAAAAAACACAAAATTTTACCACTTTTTACATAACTAGATGGATTTCTCCCAAAGGGGTAAAACTAAAGTGCAGAACATTCGTTCAACTAACATGTTTTATTGAACTCTGGTAGTGCCTTGATATGAATGGAAAATCAAATAAGTTCTATAATTGAAATTCCAAAATCTAGAATATGATCTTTAATTGCTATGAAGAGTTATTATAAAAATCACCTAATCATATTGATAATCTTGGTTTCAATTTTTTCATAATTCATGGCTTAGCCTCTTACTTGTGCTGGCACTAGTGCCATTGGGGAATTTATACACATGGTGGATTTGGTGGAATGAGTTTTGTAGAAAAGGAATCAACATGACCTAGAATCTTAGAAGCACAATTGGGTACTTCCAAGTGGACTCCACATACATTATCGTATCATTGCTAATAACATCCCACCATGTGGCAAAAGAGAGCCTTCTTTAGGAATTTTTCTCGAATAAAAAGTTGGGAGGGAGGTACCCAATATATGATATTGTACACAGCTAAAGGATACTGAATCTATAAACACTTCCCTTGTTTGATGGACGGGTTAAATTAGACACAAGATCCTCCACATAACTTAAAGAAGGGTATTGTGTAGTGAGAAACCCAAATAAGTGACATTTTCCCGGGGAACTAAGATACATCACATTGAGTTTATTCTTATATGCCTTATTTGTTACAAGGTAAACAATGGGGAAATGAGGGAACTATAGAGAAACCCCACTTTATGCTATTTAATGCACGGGGTTATTAGATGGAAAAACTTGGTAAAATCACCTAAAATATTAAACCTTTCCCATGTTTTCTCATTCCTCCAAATATTTACTCTTTCACCTATTCTTACCAAAACAATGACAATAAGAGGACAAGGGAAGGAAATGAACAGTAAGTTTTCCTCCCTCTCCTTTACTAAGGTGGTTTACAAACAAGACCGACCAGTCATAAGAAAGGAAAAAGCATTAAAGGTTTTTTTTAGTATTTACATCCCTATCATGATTGGCCACGGAGGGAATAAGACATCATAGAAATTCTAGACCTCTTTGTCTAACCTTTAAACCACTTGAAGGGCTAACATGATCAATTTCACTATCAATCCCATACAGGATCTTTTGAATTGGTCACATGTTCAATACCCCACTTCCCATCAACTTCGTACCTTATCTGTCATAGTGTATTGGACTTTTCCCTTGACAAAGGCTAATGATTCAAGTGTCAAATTTTTAATTGTGACCCGTATAATGAATACGCATTCAAATGAGGTATCACTTTTTTAATCATCCAGATTGGTTTCAAAGGGTACTTATGCTAATACAAGGTGGGTATGAGTGTTAACCATATGGCAATCAGATATGAAAAAGCAACACTTCATGTGAAAGCATCCTCATATCCAACAAAGGATATGATCTTGATTCGATGATGGTATCTTCACTTGTGTTGCTTTTTAACAGCTGAATTAATGAAAAGGATTATCATGCCGGTACAAGGTGTGATATGGGTTTTAAGTAGTTTCCAATCTAATGCTAAAAGGTTGCACAATACTTGGGAGTTTCCATCATTGAATCAAAAATTCTGTTAAAAGAAGGCCTAAGAAAGAGGGGTTTGAGCTGGCAAAGGATCCTCTATAGTTACAAAACCCCCCAATAGCAAGTGACAGCGCTAAGGATCTTGCAGTCAGGGATTTTAACTGCAGAGGATCCTCTTCCTTTTTATACCATGTTGTAGGGGATTAGAAAGGGTGACACTTGACCAAAGCGGATTTCCTAGAGCACTTTTCTGGAGCAATCCTGAAACACTAGGGTGCCAGCTGACATGTGGGCAAAAAAAAAAAAAAACACCTAGTAGTGATTCACTTTTTCTGCTCACATGTCACCAGATGCTTCATGAACGTTCGAGGAAAAAGCATTCTAAGAAATCCACCTTGGACACTTGACTAGTATATTTAGCTTCATCATACAACTTAGGGGTGACAATGTTTGACACGACCCATGACCCACGAACCCAACACGACCCAACACGAAAATAAGTGGGTTAGGGTTGACCCTAAACGTTTTTTGTGTCAAAACAGGTCAACACGTTTTGAAATGATTAATAAATGGGTCGGGTTAGGGTTGAGCCAAATGGTATTATACCC
>JAOXJP010000006.1:6852642-6867652 GCA_025762735.1 Platanus orientalis | reverse complement strand
AAAAGAGGGGGGAGAGGGGGCCTACCTGGTCGTGGGTTGGCTCATTCTTCTTCTTTCCTTCCTTTTCTTTTCCTTCTTCTTTCTCTTCTTTTCTTTCTTTACTTTATTTTCTCTCCTCTCTTTTTTGGGTTTTTTTGACTTGGCCTACTTGACCACGACCCAGGGGGGTTTTTATAGTGGGGACTTGAGGGGGTGAGGAGGAGGAGATAAGGATTAGAGAGGGTGAGGTGGTTGGAAGAGAGGGGGTGTAGGGAATGGGTGGTGGGGAGAGGGGTGATGTGTGTCGGCAAGGTGGGCTTCTAGAAGGGTGGCTGGGAGGTGGCAGCTTGTGGTGAGGAGGTGGAGAATTTGTGGAGGGGGAGAGGGTTAGGTGGCTCCTTCTAGAAGCTTCTAGAAGGTTTCATGGAGGTGGAGAGGGGTGTGTGGATGAGGGTGAATGTGGTGGGTCCTAATGCCACATGTCATGTAGTGATAGGTTATGGGGGAGCATGTGGGGCCCATGGGGAGGGATGCAAGGCTAGGAGAAGTGGTCCTTATATGTCCACCCCTCATTTGGAATATTTCAAATGGGGGGTTTAGGGTCTAGAGAAAGAATCAGGGGTATTTTTGGAAAATTGAGATATTTTGGCTCGGATTTTACCCCTTTACTATCTGGGTCTACTTCTTGAGTTCTATGGTTCCCACATCTTCAAGACTTATGAGTTTTTCACATCTCTCAAACATTTTGGTCGCAATGAAACTGACGGAATCAGAATCGAGTATGGACAAGTGGGTCAAAATGGACCAGGAATGTTCCCGTACTAGCTCGTACCAATGAAAGAAGTGTTAGAAGGAAAAATTGATTTTTGAAATCTTCATATGAAAGATAGCCTTTGTGATTTGTGAGCCATAGGCTCTAACTGTGTATGAATTAGATACCTGAGTTGAAAGTTATGCTCCAAGCCCTGAATTATCCTAGGACAAACATTGCTTGGACTTATGAGTGGTTTTTTTGGGTTTGAATGGAGAGTGTTTGAAATTATGGTTGTTTAGGCTTTGGACTTGCAGTGCCCTAAGGCCTAATAGGTAGAGAATTTGATCCTTGGTGAAATTTTGGGAGATTTTTAAACTAAGGTCACCTGATCGAGAAACATGCCCTGGGTTAGTGAAGAATTGAGTTGATAAGTGGTGCAAGGTTTGAAGAATGGTTTCTTCATTAGGGCATTTATTGAAGTTCTCAAAAAATAAAGAAAATGGGCCTGACCTTGATGGATTTGGACTTTCGAAGAGTTCCTAGGGGCTCATTGAGTGTCTATGGCTGATACAGGTGCATTTATTGTACTTTAGAGACAGATTGGGGCAATTGAGGGACATTGTGTCCTTTGGGGTTTTTCTTAGGGCTTATGAGGGTATAGTCATTGACTGGCTGAGTTTCTGACTTGTATCTAGTCTCCAAGGTTTTTTCGAAAGTCTGATTTTGGGAAAAAATGATGTATTTTGAGGGTGTAAAGGAAAAATGGTAATATTATTACCTTTTTGTACCCCAATATGGAAATGTTGATGAGATTTAGAGAATCTTAAAAAAAATCGGCTTCATAACCTATGGTTTGAGTTTTTTAGAGGTGTAGGGGTAAAATGGTCATTTATCCACCTTTTAGGATTTTGATGCTGAAGGACTTAAAAAAGTGGCTAAGACCTAGATGTATTCTTTATAGAGAGTATTTTTGGGAGTTGTGGTTCAAATAGGGTTGATTTGGCCTTCAGAGGGTATAAGGGTAGAATGGTAATTTGCCAACCTTTCGTTGCTTCAATGTGGGAAGGCTTATGAAGGTTGGTAAATTCAAGGTGTCTTTGTTGATGTAGAGAAGTTAAAAAGTGGAGCTTTAATTGGGTTTGATTTAGGCTTCTAAAGGTGTAGGGGTAAAATAGTAATTTGTCAGCCTTTTGATGTTTTAATGTGGGAAGGCTTATGAAGGTTGGTAAATTCAAGGTGTCTTTGTTGATGTAGAGAAGTTGAAAGTGGAGTTTTAATTGGGTTTGATTTGGGTTTCTGAAGGTGTAGGGGTAAAATGGTAATTTACCAGCCTTTTGATGTTTTAATGTGGGAAGCCTTATGAAGGTTTGACAAATTCAAGATGATGATGATTTAGAATATTTTCATTGTGTTTGCAACAAGAATGTTCATGAAGAATGCTTGCCTATTCAAAGCTCAGGGGTGTTTAGACCTAAGTCTTATCCCATGCTGTAATGAAACCATTTGACTCCATTTATAGACCTGAGTCAAAATTTAGGTGCTGACAGAGGTAACATAAGAGGATGGTTGAACTGGATAATGATGATGTTCAGGGAGACTGAGGTATGGTGATAAGCTTAAATGGGGGAGCACTTAAGCCAGTGTGCATAGAGGAAGTGATGATAGGTACAAGTGTGCCATGACTGAGGTCGTTTGTTCGAGGTACTAGTGTGGATAGAGTTTAGATGAGAGCTTTGTTATCTTGACCGGTTGAGTGTCAATGTTCATATAGATGAGAGTTAGTATGCCGCATAGGGTGAAGAACATTGTCAAAGCATAATCAATGGAAACCTCATGGACAAGGTATGGAAAACCAAGGTGACTTGGCATAGGTGATTGCGAGCATCAAATAAGGGATGTTGGCCACACATTAGACTCGACAGACTGAGTTCCAGCATGAGAAGGGTCGGTGTACCTAGGAGCTTATTGGAGAATGTTAGTGTGGGTCAATGGCTACATTGACATGGTTTACAGAGGTGGACATGGGTTGGCTTTGAGCATTGCAAAAGGGGTGTTGGTTGCAGTGTAGGGAGTTTAACGGACTGAGTCCCCAAGACATGGAAAGGTCAGAGGACCAATAGATTGGAATGTAGGTCAGTGTGGGTTGATTGCGGTGTTTGACAACAAAGGTGAGTGGAAGTCCTCAGAGGAGGCATTGCATGACGGACTGTGTAAGGCGGCTTTAAACAACGGGATTGGGTTGTTGGCCGTGAGGATGCAACTTGGTTGGACTTGCAGGGGGCCGTAATAAGAATGAGACTACACGAAAACCTGTGAGTCAGAATCAAGGGCAATTTGGGGTGGACGAGTCATAGTGAGATGAGTTCACATTGGTTGATTCCTAATGGAAGGGAAAACCATGCAGCGACAGACTGCGGTTGGCTTACGGACCACACCTTGTGAGGTGCATGGGTAGGGGATCTCGGGGGAGAGACACGTGGCTTAATGGATTGAGTCATAGCTTGGCTTTAGGAAAGCTAAGCATTTGGGCATGAGGTGCGTGAAGTGGTATGGGGATCGTGCCGTGGGGGTAAAGAAAATTTGGGACTGATATCTAGGGTAAAGCGAAGCTTGGGCTAGGTTTGTTTGTTGGCTGAGCCGTGTTCAGAAGTGTCTGAAGCCTAAATGCTAAGATTCAGTGGACTTTGGTGCACCACAAAACATGCATGTACATTATGGACTATGTACATTGAGGTGTTTCTGTGCAACAGACTGTGTAGAGTGGCACGTGGAGTGCCTTGGAGACTAGGGTTGGTCATGGAGTAGGTGGTATATAGGGGTTCCTATCCAAGTTCAGTGTGGTACTAGGCGTTGATCGATAGTGGTCGAGGTAGGGGAAGAGGTGTGCAAGGAGAAGTTAGCACTTAGTGTGCGTGGGGAAGACCATGGTAGGTCGTGGAGTAGGAGGTGTACAAAGGATCCTAATCGAGTTCAGTGTAGTACTAGGCGTTGATTAGTAGTGGTCGAGGCAGGGGAGAGGTGTGCAAGCCGAAGTGAGCACTTGTTGTGGATATGTTGACAAGGGTGTCAACTAGTCAAGTGGGGGAGGATGTCACTGAAATGTCGAGGCGGTGCATGTGGCACGAGCAATTTGGCATGTGGTATGGTGGCATTTTCGTAAATATTGTCTAATGACATTATTGTAAATAGGTACAGTATGATTTTCTGGGGGGTGATATTCCCTTTTGGCAACCCTGTAAAAACTTAGTGTATACCTTAAGGAGGGGTAGGTGGTCTGAGGCACTCAGGCCCTTGACATGGGCAGGAGGTATGTCAAGGCCAAGAATGGTACGATAGATAGTGCTAAGGCTAAGGACATGCTCCTAGCTCGCATGAGCTTAAATTGCGAGGCATTCCCCAACATGGGTTAGGGGCAGCTCTTGGCATACATAGAGGTATTGCCTTGAGTTCCCTTGGGGGTTAGGTTCCCTAATGGAACAGTGCTTGGGAGCTTGGTGTGGCGGCACTACATATTAGTCTGAGGACGGGGGCTTTTCTATATGGGTGCTACTAGCATGCGCTATGCGACAGTGGCAACTCATGTGGAGCTAAGTGGGCTATCACGTGGCCTTAGTGTGCTCAGGTGTGCCTTGTCCTTGTGCTAGGCAAAATCCTGGCTTGGCCTTAAACAGCCACACTGGTGGCATGACAATACTCGGGGCGAGGTCTTGCATGGAAAGGGATGGTGTGTGGGTAAAGTGCCATGGCTTTCAGTGGACATAATGTCTCGAGCAAGGGCTTGAGGATGTGTTATAGGCGAGTTGGGCCTTTAGTGCTATAAGTGGAGCATGGAGGACTCCGGGGTTGTTTGAGATGAACTTCAATGGCACGACATGGGCACCAAAGTGGCTAAGTAGTCAGTGCACATGGGGCATGCTAACTGATTAGAGGAAGGACTCAAATGGTTAAAATGCTGACCTTGGCTGGGTGATGGTCGAGGTGTTGTACGGTTTTGACAGAGAGAAAAATCTAGCCGTAACAGGCCCGCCTAGAAGATTCTACTGCTATAGGGTTATGGTTTGGTGGGGTTGTGCCCTGTTTTTCAAGCATAAGTTGCTTGGCCATGGCTTTTAGCTTGGTTATTGCGAGATCTTGAGCGACTAAGCATTGATCTCAACTTTCTACTTGGGCTTGCCAATATGCTGTTATAATGTGTTCTCCCTTAGAGTTAGAGCGATACTCCCTAAGGTCTACATTTTCCACGTTCGTTGTAGTGTCAATTGGTGGATCTTGGGTTCCCCTTGATCCTGCTAATGTCATTTTAAGACCTTGTGAGGCAGAGGTAACATTAACCATTGTAGCAACCCTAGGTGTGGTGTGAGGGATGACTCTGTCCTAGAACATAACGAGAGAGTTCCTTAGGGCTCTTCTGGTAATCAACAGCTTTCTTGAAGGTGTTCTTGGTGGCCTAACGGTTGTCGCTAATTGACTTCTAGTCATCATGCTCACAGAGTTGAAAGCTCACGATCGAGATTCAGGACTTAGAGTACTGGTAAGGATGTCTTTCCTTGTTCCTATAACTATTACTACTACCTGAGGGTCTTGCTTAGGCCTAAACATTCTGCCTTTGCCAACATAAGGTGTATAACCTATACTGCCTTTAGCATATGAAGGCAGAGATGGGTTAGCCTTTTGCAGATGTGCCCATGGTGGAAGCACAATAATTGACATGTTTCCTACTTCTTGTTGCTCATAGAGGAGTTTATGGGCTTTAGCCTTTTGCCTTTAGGCAATGTTTCTTCTTCACTTTTGTTCAGGGGATAATATCATTATTCTTTTGGGTGGTTTACTTTCCTCAAGCTCCCTTAGGGGCTTAAACCTTGTTAAGAGCATTGAATTCCTAAACTCCACGCTAGCCTAAGCATACTGTTGATCATGGCGTATGCGTGGAGTTTGGGTGGTGACACTACCCAACTCCTACTCTTCTAGTGATGTAGTCTTCGTAATTGTTCTTGTTCTATTTCTTTTTCTTATCATGTGAGTTCTTCTTAGGTCCAAGTGCTTTGAATTTCCCATCTTTTCTACCAGTTTGTTCCTCTGTTTGGCCCCTTAGCATTAAGGGGACTCCTGTGAGTGTCACGTGTACTATGGTCAAATTTTAACCTTCTGGCGGCGAATGGTAATTTTCACTCACGAATATGACTTTGCGTGAATGTTCTCTTGTGCTCATACTGTGCAAATTGGGAACTCGTATCGTCATTCATGGATTGCTTGTTGTGCGAATGTTGTCATTTGCACAAACGCACGTTCTTGCACGAATTAGAAACATGATATTCATTTGTGAGACACATCTACAAAAAGAGGGTCTACGAATTTGCTAAAGTCATTGACTTGTGATTTCTCTTGGTGGTTAGAGTTCATTTGTTGAAAATTTGTCTCAGATTTAGGCATTTAAGATTTTCTTACTTTTCGTTAATACAAACATCTGTGATGGCGAATATTCCTTTGAGAGTTTGCTATTTTCATTTCACACGCGGGTTCCACCTTAAGCAAATGTGAATAGTAATGTTCATTCGTGCAACTTGGTAGTGGTGAATAGAAATCTGGGACTTCACCTGAATCATCAACTTGTGTTTTTTCTAAAGTTTCAATGACTTTTTTCTAGGGGTTCAGCCTAGACTTATATACCCATTGTTTCCTTAAGTTATTGAGGGTGATTTGGAATGAGCATCACTGCAGCCACATGGGGGGAGAATGTAGCCTCAACCCCTATTGAGGTCAGGGAGACCGAAGCCTCAACCATAGATGTCACTTGGGAGACCGAAGCCTTAACCATAGATGTTGTTTGGGAGACCAGAGCCTCAACCATATAAATAGATGGTGATGGGGAGACCAAAGCCTTAACCCATGTTTTCGATGTGGCAAAATGTCATTGTGGTGCATTGGAAGAGGGCTCCATGGTTGCAATTTCATTAGGGTACCTATGATAAGGGAAGACACCCATTAATATAACGGAACTTAAAGAGAGATGAAAGGAAAGTATAGTTCTATCGAGTATTTTAGAAATTTGTAACACCAAATTTTGAGTTGTGTTTGAGGCAAAATTCGTTGAACAAATTACCTAGTAGTTTTAATAAGCTAATTTATTATTTTTATGAATGAATATTAATACTCCAAATCTTACAAGAGATTTGTTAATTACTGCCTTATAAGGGCACACTTCTAATTAACTTTAAGTTTCTCAACTTGTAGAATAAAAGAGAAGTTGCATAAAGAAAAGAGAAAGATGGAATTTTTGATTTTATTAATGTAGGTAAATGTATACAAACTTCACTCTTTAAATATAAATATGTCTTGCATTACTTGTCACTACTGTCTTTTTCATCAAGTTTCTCTACTATCTTCTTTAAAGGGTTGCGCAGAGGTGTTATGGACTTGCAGCCTTCTTGAAAGAGAGAAAACTTGTTGAACTTAAAGAGCTTCAAGGGTTTGGTGGGATGCAAGACTTATCCCAAATTCAAAGAACAATGTTTGTTTTTTTTCTTGTGAGTTTGTATATGATTTTTAAGGGACTTAAAAATTTTCTTTTCATGCATCATTTTTTTAAAAGTATTTATAGGTGTAGGAACGAATTTATGAAGAGTCCTTGGTAGAGAAAAACTCTATCTTCTTCATGGTTTTAATGTTGAAGTGAAATTCTTTCATCTTTATCTCAAATATGTTAATGTTTTCTTTATGCAAGAGTGCATCTCCTTTAGTCTTCTAGGTGGTTAAGAAACTTATAAGAGTCGTGGTTACCCAAAACAACCATCGTGGAAGGAGATACGACCGTATTTCAGTTTCTGGTTTCCGCAATATATGAATGCAAACAATACATTTGTACACATTTTATGTGACGAGTGTCTTTATTTTGTCGACTCGTGATTTACTGTGCGAATGAAGTATACATGTCTTCATTCACCCAAATATGTGGTGGCAAGTGACATGTACACCGTCATTCACACACACATTTTTTCAGTTTCTACAATGATATATGCAAAATAAAATTTGTATAGTGATTATGTGATGAAAAACTTTTAGGCGTGCCATGTATTGATGCATGATGTGTTTTTAAATTTGGTATCTCTTTTTTCAACTGATTATTTTCTTGGATGTTATTAACCTTGAAAGGATGTTCTATCCCGGATGATCTTTCGTCCCCTCACAGGAGATTCTGGGCCCCATGCAAAAGTGCATTGGACCCACACCACCTGTGAGGGGTGAAGGTACATCCTGGACAGAACATCCTAACTCTTTTTAACTCTAATACACCAGGTGTCAGCTTATAGGTCATCACAGAGATTCTCACACTTTTTAATCTTTTTAATTTATCATAGAACATTTGTTTTCAGGCTCGATGGTTGTTGATTGGGTCAATCAATACGGAAACCCACCACAACTGTCCTGTGCGGGAACCACTCGAGGCTTCATAGTCACTATTCTAAACCCTGTGGAAAGACCATTTGATAGGAATATTTTATCTTATTTACTTCGTCTGCAATCTTTGCTACATTGCCTAGTTTTATTCTATCAATCCTTAAAATAAAATATCCCAATTAAAGAAACCTAAGACTAGGTCTGTTTCTTAACATCCTCGGTAGTTAAAATGGGGCTTATAGTACCCTACTCTTAAATGATGGAATCAACCTGAGGTCCTCATGCATGATCTCCTAACCCATCGTTTTCCTTGGTCTTGGTCGGTTTCCCAACCCGACCCACTTGCAACTAGCTGGAATTCTTTGATATTCAGCCACGTGGATGGGTGATATGGCCAATCCGGATCACACCTTGGATAGGGGGACCAAGATTGGTCACCAGTTCAATTCCCTAATCCGTGCCAGCTCCCAAAGAATTAGGTACAGATAATCCATGAATGAATAGGTGTGAATGGAGTCACGGGCTGACACAACAGCACCAAAAAGTGATAAATGCCCCCCAAAAAGTATAAGTCACTTTTTTGATGCTGATTTGGCCACCCCAGATGCCATTCACACCTATTTGTTAGGGGGATGTTGGTACCAAATCAAAGCTTGTATCAGCTATATGACCCACTTTGTATTAGGTAATCTATTTAGAAATACTAGCCGTTCTAAGCTTTAAATTTCTTTTTTCATTTTAAATTGCCCACAAAAAAAGGGGCTTTCTAATGGGACCAAATTTCATGTTCAGAATGGTGTCCAGGGCACAAGTGACTTCATTTGGAATAAAAAGGGTGGGAATTTGAAAATGTTGTGACTAAACCCACAATCTACAAAAAAATACGAAAGTAAACAAGAATTACAAAGCATAAAAATGCAACGGTATATATGATTCAGCTTAAAGTCTTCATCCCCGGATGAAAACGGCAAAAATATTCACTATCAACCAAAGGATTAAAAGGAAATTAAGCTCTCAAACCCTAACCCCCAAATACACTCAATAGAAGTCGCATCTAACCACCCTTTCCCATTTTATTCCATGTGAAGTCACAAGTGTCTTTGGACACCAAATTCTGGACAGAACATTTATTTTGCTTTCTAATTGGCCTTTTAGGCTGCCAACTAGGATGCTAGGTTTAGGACTCCTAAGACGCCTAGATTTCTTTGTTTTCTGATTCAGATAGCAAACCCCTTCTCATATTAAATTATAAATTATACAATGAGAAAAAATTGTATTATAACTCCAAAAGTGAATTATACATCCAGTGATCACTGATTTGTTTGGCTAGGCAACTGCAATCAGGGGTTAGCTTGGGCTCCACTTGTCATGAGCTAAGCTTAGCCTGTTTTGAAACCCATAAAGCTGAGCCCAAGCTCCCAATTGAGTTCTTATAACTAAATGAGCCTAAGCGAAGCTGCACTACTAAAAGCTCAGCTCATTAAGCAAACAACTCTCTTTGCACAGATTAGAGAAGAGAAAGGATATCTTATACTCAAATTTGTCTGCCCCCAAACCACAGTCTGACACTTGTTTTTATTTTTGTTTGTTTGTTTGTTATTTATTTATTTATTTTTAATTTGGTGTCTCATTTTAGATATCTACCTTTTCATTTGAACAATTGTTTTTCTTTGATTTTAACCCTATACACCCATTATCTTAAGTACGGGCACATATAAGCATTTTTATGGTTTTAACCCTATACACACCAGCTTTTGTGTCTAGGAGCATGGGAATAGACAAATTTTGGGAGTAGAACATGTTTTTCCTTTGGGTACTTAATTTGAGAGAGAGAGAGGCTGTGTTCTTATTTTGTGTTAATGTCAGCAAAGAAACCAACTAGGAGAATGATTATCTGTATTGACACAGACCTCTATAAGCATGCCTTTGATTGACACATAGTGGGTTTTTGAATTTGATGTCTCATCTTTTGAACACTTTTGTGAACCTTTTTAATCCAAACACAACACATGTCAACTTATCATTCACTATATACAGAGACTTTTTCATCATAGAACATTTTTTTCCAACTAAGAAACAAAAACAAGGTATGTCAGAGAAGCCGACAGAAAAGAAGCAGAAAACAAATCTTCTGCAACAAGCTTAAATGCCCCCCCCGGATTGCATGCGCACAACTTTTGTGTGCATGAATCAGGGTACGGACACATCAGTGTCGAAGAATGATAAGTGCCCCCCTAAAAAAAACTGTAAATCACTTTTTGGTGCTGATGTGTCTGCACCCTGATTCATGCATACGGCTTGCGCACATCTTTTGGACTCGCTAAATGACATGTGGTTAAGAATGGGCCCACTTTTAAGTTTATGACATGACACATGTATTAAAACTCCCGCCCAGTGTTGAAATTTCGATTTTTTGTTTTGTATACATGCCCTTCTTCGACGGCAGTTTCTATTATTATTAATATAATTTCACGCCAGACTAAGCAAGGGCCAGCCCAGGTACAGGTACCGGTGTACAAACCAGTCAGTCCAACTCTTCTAAGTTGACGAAGTTTGGTCACGTCAACCTTCAAACAAACCTATATTATTATTATAATTAATATGCATTCTTTGTTCATTCAATTCCAGCTATCTATTACCATTTCCCTTCTGACGGTTTCACTTTCAAACTTTCAACGGTCAATGTTCAAACCCTTCTACTGTCACATACCTTCCATCTCCGGTCTCTACTTTGAACGTTTCCTTCAATTTTTCTTCCCTTTTTTTTCCCCTCGTATTTCTAAACATTTAAGCCGAGTTTGAACTTTGAAGGAAGGGTAAGCAACATATAAATCTATTCAATTCCCTCTTTCTGCACAAACATAAACATACCTTCTGCTTCATCTTATTACATATCCCTTTCTAACAATGATTTCCACTTGGAGAAGGCGACGAGCAGGCCGTCGTGCCACCGGCAAGCAGCAGCAGCAGCCGGATAGTGACATGGAGGTTACCATCCCCACACATTTCCGATGCCCAATATCACTCGACCTGATGAAGGATCCCGTTACACTGTCCACCGGAATCACTTATGATCGCGAAAGCATCGAGAAATGGATTGAAGCCGGCAATTACACATGCCCTGTCACACACCAAGTTTTGGCGAGCGTAGAGCAAATCCCAAATCATGCCATAAGGAGGATGATACAGGACTGGTGCGTCGAAAAGCGATCTTTCGGAGTCGAAAGGATCCCGACTCCTCGAGTTCCAATCACTCCAACTGAGGTCTCAGAGATTCTTTTGAGAATTAAGGGTGCAACCCAACGTGAGGATCAATCCGAGTGCCGAGACTTGGTGGTGAAGATCAAGACCTTGGGGAGGGAGAGCGACCGCAACAGGCGGTGCATTGTCTGCAACGGGACGGGACGCACTCTATCGGCGGCGTTCGATGCATTTGCCTCCGTCTCGTTCGAGAAACATACCGGGGTCTTGGAGGAGATCTTGTCAGCACTGACTTCGCTGCTCCCACTTAATGCAGAAGCCGGGTCATACCTTGGTTCACCGGCATCTTTACGTTGCATGGTATGGATTTTGAAATGTGGTGGTCTGTCAGCCAGACGGAACGCAGTTTTGGCACTTAAAGAGCTTCTTTCTTTAGATCAACATCGTGTAGATGCCTTGGCAGGGATTGAAGGTGCAAAAGAAGCACTGGTGAAGCTAATTAAAGAACCCATCTGCCCTACAGCCACAAAAGCTTCTTTGATGGTCATTTACTACTTCGTTTCATCACCTCTCTTAAATGATAAAATCAAATCAGGATTTGTAGAGATGGGTTTGGTTTCATTATTACTAGAGATCCTTGTTGACTCCGAAAAGAGCCTGTGTGAGAAGGCTTTAGGTGTTTTGGATGGGATTTGTAGCCTGGAGGAAGCAATAGAAAAGGCCTACAATCATGCTCTAACCATGCCAGTCATAGTTAAGAAGATTTTGCGAGTTTCAGATTTGGCGACTGACTTCTCTGTAGACGTAATTTGGAAGCTCTGCAAGAATGAAAAGAGGGATGACGGAGGTGTTCTAGTTGAGGCTCTTCAAGTGGGTGCCTTTCAGAAGATTTTGTTGCTATTACAGGTTGGTTGTGGCGAGAGAACAAAGGAGAAGGCAACGGAGCTGTTGAAATTGTTGAATATTTACAGAGATAGGTTGGAATGTATTGATTCAATGGATTTCAAGGGGCTCAAAAGACCATTTTAAATTCCAAGAGGCACTGTTTATGGAGTGAGGGAGGGAAAATTTTAAAGCTATGGGTTTTGTTCCATGTACAAAAATGCCAAGTATTCTGTTCATGTCATCGGAAACTTTTATACATTCTAGAAAGAAAAATATTTGAGGGTCTATCTTGGGTTGAAGGTTTAATGGTGTCATAATTTGCTCTTGTTCTAGGAATTATGTGTTTTTCTCATGTCTTACAATCTCAACATATTGAGAAGTTGTAGCTTCATCAGGAGTTTCTGAGCTATAGCTGTGGGACTTGATTTTATGTTTGTTTGTTTTCTTTAGGTGGGGTGGAATGGGTTTTTTTTTTTTAATAAGCTGGATCTTGCTCATTGGGTCTCATTATGTTGACTGTTTAAAGGTTGTAAGAACAATTGAGAAGTATTATTTACCAATAAATAAATAAATAAAAGTATTAGCCAGAGGTGTGGCACTTATATATATATATATATATATATATATATATTCACTTTGCTTTGCCTTTTAACTTTCTGAGAATAACTGGAACTAGCATTTTTTTAGAACCCTAAAATGCTGTTTCTATCATATAGGAATTATCTTTTGAACATTATCTTCCAATGGTAGGTACACCGGGTTTGAATTACTATTTCTTAATGGACCATTTCCAAATTGAAAACTTTTTACCAAATTTTGTTTTACCTCTAAAGATTTAGTCTACACCTAGTAACATAAGGCGTACCCCTAGGGCAGGTTGAGTCATGTTGAAGCCAACTCTAACAACTAAAGTGCCACTGTAAGTCTGTAACCAACCTAATTGGGAAATCAACCTGAGGTGGTGAATCCAAGTTCAATCAGAGCCTAAACTTTACCCTTATCAGGAAATTTTGTAACAAATGGTAATAAGGTTTAAGGAATATGATTAAAGCTAAGGATATGATTACGATTTGATTAGGTTGGATTTGGTTTCGTTTCTAGTAACTTTTTTACTGAAGCCACTTGTTAAAGGCATTGTGATCAATGAGAAAATCATGAATAAAGATAATATATCCTCTCATACAATAAAGCAATGCTTTAATCACTAAAGCATCTACCTAAAATTTTAAACTTTCACATGCGATATGTTTGTTATGCATATGTACTGTTTTATACTTCACTCGAATTAAAGATGCGTTCAAAATCAATCAATAGGCCTATTTTATTTAGATAATCCTTTTCTTCATGATTATTGTAATCAAAATCTTTGAAAAAAAAAAAAAATCTCTCTATCATTAATTCAAACATTTTAAAATCAAGGTTTTTTGCCTTACCGGCATGAGTAGGGAGATGCAACCAACCCGCCCTCTATGTTTGACACATTCCAGGAGAGGGTTTTAATAATTTAAATGATCACCAAAACAACATCTTTTCCACTTGGAAATTACCAAAACACCCTCACCCATACACAATCAATCCTTTGATAATTAATATTCAATAAACTAATAATCTCTAAAATAATAATTTTAAAAGGAACCACCTTATATATATAAGTGTGTGTGTGTGTGTGTGATATATATACATTGATACTTATAATATGGAAGGGTGTTTCTTGTGAAAACAATAACAATATACATAAGTACTTAAAAGATTATATATATGGAAAGTTTTTTTTTTTTTGGGTGCATATATACGTGAGATAGGATTTATTAACTTCGAAAATCCTATTTAACATGATTAATTTATATAGGTCACCAACAAAGTGTTCAAAAATATATTGGTGCTAGAATGACTATTCTTCACATTGTGTTGTTGTTTATATCTGTCATTGGTGCCTTTCTCATTAGTGACTTTAAAGAGATCACTTACGTGGAAACATTATATCTTGGTTATTGGATTTCTGATCAAAATATTGTCTCACCTTCATATATAAGTCCCCTTTTGAAACAAGTTCCTCATGTTTGGTCTAGTAAGTCCAAACCGCTATTTGTAATGCTAAATTAACTTTATTATAGTTCTTATAATTGTTTTATTTTCTTCCCGAAAGTCCAACTAGCCTGATCATCCTGTTATTATATGTCAATGACATGATCATTACAAGCAATTTTGGTATTATTCAGGTCAAAACTTCTTCAGTCTTCTAGATCTTTTCAAACAAAGGATCTTGAAACCCTATCATATTTCATGGGTTCTGAATTCTCCTCTTCAAGACGTGTTAAATAATATGCAAAAGATCTCATTAACTTAGCTATGCTAACAATTTAACAAATTTGTGGATCCCCGCAATGAAACTTAATGTCAATTCAATAAGAATAACAAGGATCCAACAACTTACCCAACACTATAATTAAGAACTACTGAAGAACCTAATCTATCTCACTATAACAAGGCCTAACATTTCTTATGCCATCCAGTCAATATGTGCGGTGATCTTCATCAACTACATTGTACTTTTCTTCATCACATTCTCTAATGGATATGGAATAGTAGGGCGCCAAATTTATTATCCTACATCTTCTCTATATGTCTTTGACTTCATGAATGTAGATTTGACTGGTTGTTCTAATAGTCATTGATCAACCACTTGCCTCTCCTATTCTATCATAAATTATTTGCAAACATATTTTCCGAAGCCCTAATCCCTTTTTTTTTTTTTTTTTTTGGGAAAACAAGGTATAGGGGACTCTTAGTGCACCT
>JAOXJP010000006.1:6818168-6828831 GCA_025762735.1 Platanus orientalis | reverse complement strand
ATTTAGGCTTGTCAAGATAAATCTCATCAACAACAGTCTTACAGGACCAATCCCTCCGGGCATTGGGTCGCTGAAGAAGCTCACGATCTTGTACCTTCATCAGAACCAATTATCAGGTCCCATACCTATGGAGATTGGAAACTTGTTGACTTTAAATGAGCTTGATTTATCTGACAACCTCATTACAGGACCAATCCCTCCAGACATTGGATCGCTGCAGAAGCTCACGATTTTGTACCTTTACCAGAACCAATTATCAGGTCCCATACCTACGGAGATCGGAAAGTTGTTGAATTTAAATGAGCTTGATTTATCTGACAACCTCATTACTGGTACCATCCCTTCTAGCATAGGAAAGTTATCTAGGCTTGTCAAGATATATCTCAACGAAAACAGCCTTACAGGACCAATCCCTCCGGACATTGGGTGGCTACAGAAGCTCACGATCTTGTACCTTTATTAGAACCAATTATCAGGTCTCATACCTATGGAGATCGGAAACTTGTTGAATTTAAATGAGCTTAGTTTATCTGACAACCTCATTACTGTACCATCCCTTCCAGCATAGGTGACATGAAGAACCTAGAAGTTCTTCATTTGTACACAAACAAGCTGCAAGGAACCTTGCCTTCATCGATAACCCGCTTGCGAAACTTGACTTCCCTCTCTGTTGGCCACAACAACTTCTCTAGCAGCATACCGGAAGATTTCGGCCCCAGTTCTCTCTCATTCGCAGGCTTCTACGACAACAACTTCTCCGGCAAGCTCCCCCCACAAATTTGTAGAGGAGGAAAGCTTGAATACCTGGGAGCCAGCGGAAATAGACTCGTGGGTCCAATCCCAGAAAGCTTTAAAAACTGCACTGGCTTAACCAGAGTCCGCCTTGATCAAAACCTTTTAGAAGGAGACATCACGAACTCATTTGGGGTATATCCAGTTCTGAAGTACATTGACTTGAGCAATAACCGATTATCTGGCGTATTATCACCGACTTGGGGAGAGTGTGCGAATCTCACTTACTTCCGGGCATCTGCCAATAATATTTCAGGTGAAATACCATCAGAGATTGGAAAGTTGAAATATCTGGAAGATCTCAGCCTTTCTTCAAATCAACTAAGGGGAAAGATTCCAGTGGAGCTTTTTTATTCATCTTCGCTTCTATACAAACTGAACTTGAGTAACAATAGGCTCTCAGCACAGATGCCGGCAGAAATTGGAAGGCTATTGAATCTGGAAAGTTTGGATCTGTCAGCAAACATTCTAAGTGGACCAATACCAGAGGAACTGGGGAACTGCCGAAAACTAACATCCCTAAAACTCAGTGACAACTATTTAAATGGGACGATCCCCTTCCATCTCGGAAAACTATCGTCCTTGCAGTATCTCCTAGATCTCAGCCAAAATTCACTCACTGGAGAGATATCCCCACAGCTTGGAAGCTTAACATCGTTAGAAAATCTGAATCTTTCTCACAACAGGCTTTCCGGTCCAATACCCTCAGCTCTGCAAGGTTTGATAAGCCTTATTTCTGTTGATGTATCATATAACAATCTTGAGGGTCGGCTTCCAGAAATTGGTGCCTTTCAGAAAGCTCCTCCCTATGCATTGGCAGGTAACCCAGGACTGTGCGGCGAAAATGTGCAAGGTTTGCACCCATGTAGCAACAATACTTTATCCAGAAACCGAAGCAAAAACAATAGGCAGAGGCTGATCATCGCTGTAGCCGTTCCGGTCGCTTTTGCCGTGCTTGTGTCAATTTTGCTTGGAATTTTCATTTACCGTTGTAATCACAAAGATGATCTAGATGAAGAGAACCATGATTCACGAGGCGATGACTCATTCCCAGTACGAAATTACTCCGGGAGATTAGTCTTTAATGATATGGTCACTACAACAGAAAACTTTGATGAGAAGCATTGCATAGGGAAGGGTGGACATGGGACAATTTACAAAGCAGTTCTTCCCGCTGGTGAAATCTTAGCCGTAAAACGTTTTCATACACCAGCATTAGATGAAAGTGAGTTTCCCGAGGGTGAATGGAAGAGTTTCGAGTCTGAGATACATGCACTAACAGAAATACGGCACAGGAATATTGTGAAATTGCACGGATTCTGTACAACCAAAGGGTTCATGTATTTGATGTATGAATACATGGAAAGGGGTAGTCTGGCAAAGTTCTTGTACGAGGAGAAAGAGGCGAACATGTTGGACTGGGTGATGAGGTTGAAGATTATCAAAGGAGCGGCGCATGCCTTGTCTTACTTGCACCATGACTGTGCACCCTCCATCGTGCACCGGGACATATCGCCGAAAAACATCCTACTGGACTCAGATTTTGAGCCTAAGATTTCTGATTTTGCGACTGCGAGGTTTCTGAGAGCCGCAGAGTCTAACTGGACGGCCCCCGTTGGTTCATATGGCTACATTGCTCCTGGTAATATCATTCTTCTCCAAATCTATGCCATTCTGTTATTAATTTCTGTTATAGCAAAATAATAATTTCAGGATTTTGTGACTCTGAGGCGGGTTCGAAACACTGTCTTTAAGGTGTTAATTGCCTCCACTCAATAGAGTTTGCTACTGGGTTCAAAGCAACACACCTCCAGGATACAACAAAGTCACCGATCTGCAGACGGTAATTCTGAAGATTTTCTTCAGAAATTTTCACTGAAAATAACTGGTTTTTAAGAGAGAGGAGAGAGAACAGAGTTACTTCAAAAGTGCAAATTATGGGGTCAATTCTCTGTTTATATAATCCAACAGCGGTTACAACTCTTCATAAAGACAACTCTTAATTGAAGAGATACGTCCGTTGAAAAGGTTACAATTCTTTATAAAAGACTACTCTTTTAAAAAGAAGAGATATGTTTTACAAAAGAATACCCGTGGAACGGTTACAATTCTTCACTTTTTAAAATTTAATTGGTTTTACCCAATTAATATTCCAATCTAATCGTTACATATACAACAATCCCCCACTTAGATTGCAATATTAAGTTCCCAGTTAAATGCCGATATTCTTATGCATAAGAGAAGGTATCTCTCGATTTAAACCTTCTATTAGTATAAGTATTTCAAATATCTAACGAAGTTATTGGTAGCCCAAGCTTAAAGCATGACTCCTATTTATTAGATAAGGAAAAACCACACAGATGATTCTATCCAGTTTCAGTGAAAAATTCACAATTCGATAATGTACTTCATCCTTGTTTTCATAAACATTTACAAAAAATAATCTCTATACCTTTGCTAGAAATTGTACTACTTCTTATGTTTATATATGTAAAATTCCTTTAGTGTTCCTGTTACTACATACATTTATACAATTCTTTAAACTTCATTAAGAGTATAAAACTCATCCTCAATTAAACGTAACAGTCAGCACTGAACACTTCGGAATGAATTTATAATAATAAATAAAATCCCAGTGCTCAATCAACCACTTAATAACAACTTGTTATTACCCGTTAAACCTTAGAAAAGTTATAACTATTATAAGGTTGGGTTCCTATTGCAGGTGACTTTAGAAAAATGATTTCAAACCCATTCCAGTAGATGAAGTTTTTACTAAATCTCTTGAGAGTCCCTTGGTTAATAGATCTGCCAAGTTATTACTTAGCCTTACATATACTATGGTAACAACTCCATAAAAAATTAGTTGTTTGACATATTCATGTCTCAAACTAATATGTATAGATTTACCGTTATAAATTTTGTTATATGCTCTAGACATAGTAGCTTCACTATCGTAGTATAAAGAAATGGCTGGCATCGGTTGTGGCCACAACTTTATATCCAATAATAAAATTTTCAGCCATTCCGCTTCTTTGCTTGCAGCCACCAAGGCAATAAACTTAGATTCCATTGTGGAATGTGAGATACACATCTGCTTTTTAGATGCCCATGAAACAGCTCCACCTGTGAGAGTAAATACCCAACCAGACGTAGACTTGTTATCACTTGCACTAGTTATCCAACTAGCATCAGTGTAATCCTCTAGTGCCGCTGAAAAATTGGTATATAATATAACCCCAGTCCAATAGTTCTTTTATGATAACCAAAGACTCTAACAATTGCTTTCCAATGTTCAGTACTAGGATTATTTGTGTATCTAGAAAGTTTGCAAACCGCAAATGAAATATCTGGTCTTGTGCAATGCATCGCATACATTAAGCTACCAATTGCACTAGCATATTGCAATTGAGCAATTACCCTATCAGAGTTCTCTATTAGTTTCAAAGAAGAATCATATGGAGTACTTGCTTCTTTGATTCCTAAATATTGAAATTTGATAAGCATTTTTTTAATGTAATGAGATTGACATAAGGCATAACCCCCACTATATTTCTTTACTTTGACCCTGAAACAGTGTCAACTTCATTATGATCTTTCATCTTGAATTTTAAAGTTAGGTACTTTTTAGTTTCATGGATTCCTCCATATTAGTCCCAAAAATAAGCATGTCATCCACATAAAAACAAACAATCACACCATAGTTGTTTGTGAATTTTGAATAAATGTATTTATCTGTATTGTTATGCTTAAAACCATGAGACAAAATTACAGAGTCAAACTTTTTATGCCATTGTTTATGTGCTTGTTTTAATCCATATAATGACTTAATCAATTTACAAACTTTCATTTTATTCCCAGGCATAACAAACCCTTATGGTTGTTCCATATACACCTCTTCATCAAGATCACCATTTAGAAAAGCAGTTTCAACATCCATTTGATGTAAATATAAGTTATAAATAGAAGCTAAAGTCATGAGTACTCTAATGGATGTTTATTCTAGCCACCGGTGCATATGTATCAAAATAATCTATTCCTTCCTTTTGTTTGATTCCTTTGGCAACCAATCTAGCTTTAAAAGTTTGAATATATCCATCTATATTGTATTTTCTTCTAAATACCCATTTACAACCTATAGGTTTCAATCCAAGAGGCAAATCAACTAATACCCAAGTATTATTTGATAATATTGAGTCCATTTCATCATTAATTGTCTCCTTCCAAAAAGCAACATTTCTAGAAGCCACAGCTTCACTAAATGTTTTTGGATATTCTTCTCCTATATTTAATATAATGGGTATTTCATTTAAAACAATGTTTCTATCTCCTTCCACAAGACAACTAATAGCTTGAGAAGATATAAAATCAGGATCCAAATTCTTTTTTTTTCTAACTCTTTGACTCTTCCTAGGTTCAGTAGGAGTTTCAGGTTTATTTCTTTTATTTACGACAAATGAACCAAGGAATGAGTCAATAGCTTGTGTTTGAGTAGAATTTGGAACAGATTTGGAATCATTATAGAATTTATCCTTAATAAATTCTACATCTTTTGATTCTACTATAATATTAGAATCCAAATCTAATAATCTATATGCTTTGGAATTTTCAGCATGTCCTACAAAAACACTTTTCAAAGCTCTTTGACCTAATTTTGTTTTTTTTTTGTATGGAACTCTATAAAAGGCCAAACAACCCCATACCCAAAGGTATTCTAGATTTGGTTTTCTGCCTTTCCATAATTCATCTGGGGAAATTTGTGTAATCCTAGAAGGTATTCTATTATGCACGTGACAAGCAGTAAGTAATGCTTCTCCGCATAAACTAAAAGGTAACTTTGCATTCAAGCATTTAACATATCAACTAGTGTTCTATTTTTTCTTTCTGCTAAACCATTTTGTTGTGGGGTGTAAAGTGCACTAGTTTGATGTATGATGTCATTATCTTCGCAGTATGGAATAAATTCAGCAGGAAAATATTCTCCACCTTTATTACTACAAAGAACCTTAATTTTCTTTTCCTTTTGATTTTCAACAATAGACTTATAACATTTAAACGTGTTAAAGGCTTGATCTTTATTTTTTATTAAATATACATGTGTATTTCTTGAAAAATCATCAATGAAAGTAATGAAGTATCTATTGCCTCCTTTAGTCAAGATGTCATTTAATTCACAAATATCAGAATGCACAAGTTCTAATAATTTAGAATTTCTATCAGTTTTAGGAAAAGGTTTCTTTGTCATTTTAGCTTGAATGCAAATTTCACATTTAGGACTATTATCGCCATTATATGAAATCAAACTATGCTTTGACATAAACTTTAAAGATCTATAGTTTAAATGTGTTAAACGAGCATGCCACTAAATAGGAGACTCAACAATATAAGTAGAACTAGAATTTATTTTATTAATACTAAGTTTGAACATCCCATCACAAGAGTATTCTTTTCCAACAAACATTCCTCCCTTAGGAAAAATGAGGTTATCAAATTCAAGGACAACTTTAATGCCCTTTGTACAAAACAGATTTGTAGAAACCATATTTTTCTTAATTTCTGGGACATAAAGAACATTGAGAAGTATAAGTTTCTTCCCATAAGTAAATTGGAGTTCAACCGTTCCTTTTCCCAACACCTTGGCAACACTATGATTTCCCATCAACACTTCTTGTCCATCCTCTACATCTTCATAAATTTTGAAGTGAGACTTGTTATTGCATACATGTACAGTAGCGCCTGAATCATACCACCAATCAGAGGACTTGGTTGTTGTTGCCATATGCAATTCCATGATCATGCCAATTTGCATTTCGGATATCATAGCGATAATTTCAGAAGTCTCCTTATCGACCATGTTTGCAAGATTGAAATTTTTTACTTCCCCCATTTTTTATTTCTTCAAGAATCTGCATTCATGTTTGAAACATCCTTTCTTTCCAAAATTATAACAAGTCTTAGTTTTCTTTATCTTGTTATAGACTTATAGTTGTTGGAATTGTTAGAGTTGGAATCACTGTGTTTTCTCTTGTTTCCTTCAAGATTTTTATTCTTTTAGTTAACAAAATTCACTTTAGAATCATATTGAAACACCAATTTATTATCACGAATGAGAGTTTCATCTTCAATTCGTAGATGTTTCTAAATCTGTTCTATAGAAAAATTTGCAAAAGTATGCAAAATTTTCTTCCTGTAATCATTCCAACTAGGGGGAAGTTTAGCAATTATAGCCCCCACTTGTAATGATTCAAATACCTCAACCTTCAAATCTCGAAGTTTGTTCACAAGGACTTGCAAATCATGGACTTGGTCCAATACAAAAATATTTTCTACCATTAAAAATTCAAAATATTTTATAATTAAAAATTTATCAGCACCTTGTTTTTCTGTATTATATTTGAACTCCAAAGCCTTCCATATCTCCATTGGTGACTTGATTGAAGTGAACAGATCATAAAGCCTATCAGACAATGTGTTCAAAATGTGTCCTCTACAGACTACTTCACCTTTTTCATGCCTCTTATGCTCTGCTTTAATCTGGTCAGTATCATCAAGTTTTGGATCTAGAAGTGGTGCCAAACTTGGATCAAGCAAGTACAAAATTTTTAGGGCAGTAAGCAAGAATAACATCTTATCTTGCCAATGGGTGAAATTTGTTCCATTGAATCTGTCCAATTTCACGAATTCTTGATTCATCACTTTGAAAGCCGCCATGTTGGATCCCGCTTTCATTACAATTAACACCTTAAAATTGTTAGAAATTAAGTAATAAAATCAAGATTTTGTGACTCTGAGGTGCCTTCGAAACACTGTCTTTAAGGTGTTAATTGCATCCACTCAATAGAGTTTGTTGCTGGGTTCAAAGCAACACACCTCCAAGATATAACAAAGTCACCGATCTGCGGACAACAATTTTGAAGATTTTCTTCAGAATTTTTCACTGAAAATAATTGGTTTGCAAGAGAGAGGAGAGAGAATAGAGTTTCTTCATAAGTGAAAATTATGGAGTCAAGTCTTTGTTTTTATAACCAACAACGGTTACAACTCTTTATAGAAGACCTCTCTTAATTGAAGAGATATGTCCGTTGGAACGGTTACAACTCTTTATAAAAGACAACTCTTTTATGAAGAGATATGTCTTTACAAAAGAATACCTATTGGAACGGTTACAACTCTTCCCTTTTTAAATTTAATTGGTTTTACCCAGTTAATATTCCAATCTAACCATTACACATACAACATTCATAACATTCATATATATCATTGTTTGTTTGAACGTTATATGCACAATCACTCTTCACATATAGGTAACCTTTGCAAGTTGAAATTTAAAAAAGACGAAATCATCATGACTTCTGAGAAGGTAATATTTAATTTTAAGTATAGAATTATTGTGCATTGTTTTTTTCCTTTTTTTGTTCCTCTTTGCAGGAAACCCTTTAGACTTTCAGTTAGAAGATTCGTTAATACTGTTGTCTATCTTCCAGTAGGATGATGCTTCCTGTCATCACCTTGCGTAAGTAGTGGACATATTCCACAAGGCTGAGCGGGTGATCTTGGAGATAGTCTTCTATCTTCCAGCAGGATGAGAGTATCCATTGTCACTTACATTAGAAGTGTACATGTTCCACAGGCTAGAGTATAGTGATCATGGAGATAGGGTATTGGTGCAAGATTTCAGAGCATGTTGAGCATCTTTCATCCTTTAGAGAGAAGATTCGCTAATACTGTTGTCTGTCTTCCAACAGGATGGTGCTTTCCATCATCACCTTGTGTAAGTAGTGAACATGTTCCACAAGGCTGAGCGAGTGATCTTGGAGATAGTCCTCTATCTTCCAGCACGATGGGAGTATCCATTGTCACTTACATTAGCAGTGAACATGTTTCATAGGCTAAAGTATAGTGATCTTGGAGATGGGGTATTGGTGCCAAATTTCAAAGCATGTTGAGCATCATTTATCCTTCATCCTTCAGAGATAAGATTCGTTAATACTGTTGTCTGTCTTCTAGTAGGATGGTGCTTCCCGTCGTCACCTTGCGTAAGTAGTGGACATGTTCCACAAGGCTAAGTGGGTGATCTTGGAGATAGTCCTCTATCTTCCAGCACGATGGGAGTATCCATTGTCACTTACATTAGCAGTGGATATGTTCCACAGGCTAAAGTATAGTGATCCTGGAGATGGGGTATTGGTGCCAGATTTCAGAGCACGTCGCACCCTTCATCCTTCGACCTTTAGACTTGCATCCTTCAAGAAAAACTCATGAGGTAACATTAAGTTAAATTATAAAAGTAGATTGCTCTCTTTATTAAATTTCTTCTGCAGGTGTTATTTTTAACTTTAGAGTCCAAGATAAGTTCTTAAAAAAATTTATTGCAGCCAATACAAGATTGAGATGAGTTATGGCTTAAGGTTTCTCTCTCATTTTCTTGTGGTTAAAAACAGAGATTTATGAAGTTAGGCAATAAAGGATCTCTCATGCTTTCCTTAAATTTTCCAAACACTAGCTCATATGGTAACCTATAATTTTGCATAGGTATGCATTTTTTCTACAGGTGTGGCTGAACTTAAAGCAATGTCATAACTTTCCTACAAACTGAAAATCTAGACCAAATCATAATATATTTCAAAACATGCTCTACCTCTTATATTGATTGCACTTTCAGATGTTGGATTTTGCCATACACAGTTTATACTCTTGCGGGCCAGGAGTATGGTGTGGAAACCCAAGATGTTTGGTTCTATTTTGTTGTACGCCGTTTATGCTCATGCGGGCCAGGAGCAAGTACAATTTTTTTGTTTGGGTCGTACACAGTCTATACTCTTGAGGGCTAGGAGTAATACAATATTTTTTTGTTTGGACCGTTCATAGTTTATACTCTTGTGGGCCAGGAGTAGTACACGATTTTTTTTATTTAAGCTATACATAGTTTATATTTTTGCGGGCCAAGAGTAAGTACAAGATTTTTTGTTTGAGCCGTACACAATTTATACTCTTGTGGGTCAAGAGTAAGTACAAGATTTTCAAAGGTAGTATCTTTTAAGAAACTTTTCGTTGATGGGTTCGAGGCGCAGTCCTTCTGGTGTGATGAGGAGATATGCACCATTAGAGTAGACTTCTATTACCACATATGGTCCGTCCCATTTTGGATCAAACTTCTTTATGGAACTGTGAGACAAGATGATGGGTCTCCGAACTGTAAGCACCAAGTTTCTAGTTTGAAAAGACCTGGGCCAAACTTTCTTGTTGAATGCACGAGAAAGGCAAGCTTTGTAGCATTCTAGTCTTTGTTATGCTTCCAACCTCTTTTCATTTAGTGTTTCAAGTTCTGTAAGCCGCAGCCTTGCATTTTCATCATCTGTAAGCCCTTCTTGGATAGTGATCTGCAGTGATTGGATTTGATGTTCTAGTGGAAGAACAACTTCTACACTACATACCAAGGCATATGGCGTAAAGTGAGTAGGAACTCGAAATGATGTGCGATACAGCCCTAGCTCTTCTCTAATTCGCTCATGTCAATCTTTCTTCAACTTTTACAAGGTCTTTTCGAGCAGTTTATAGAGTTTTGTTGAATGCCTCAGTAAGTTCATTAGTGGGAGCATTGTACATGGTAGAAAGTTGTTGTTTTATCCCAAACTTTTCACAGAATTGGTCCATCAAGCTGTTCTTGAATGGCTTATCATTATCTATGATAATGTACCGTGGGATTCTATAGCAGAATACAATGTGATTCTTGATGAATTGTACCACAATCTCTTTCTTTACCTCCTTGAGTAGCACAGCTTCAGCCCACTTTGAGAAATAATCCGTTGCAGCCAAGATGTAGGGATGTTGTTTTGATGACTTTGGGAGTGGACCAACTATATCGAGTCCC
>JAOXJP010000006.1:6785743-6809324 GCA_025762735.1 Platanus orientalis | reverse complement strand
CCTTTTGCATTATGTTTTCATGGTCATAACATACTTCATGAGTAGTTCAACCACATCTGAAGAAACCCTAGAGGTGACATCTTTTAAGTTCTGAATCTTCTTCTCAGTTTCTTCTTCAAGCCATTTTACATTTGATCTAGAGTTATCTCTCGTCTACCAAGATTATAACAAACAAGACATCAAATTATTATCTTTATCGGATGTACAAATGGTAAGATTCCTAAAAAGTTAAAACTAAGTAATATTATTTTAAAAAATTACTTATAAAAAAAACATAAGCATAAACATAAAAAATAATAAGTAATAGAAATAAAGGAATAATACCTCAGAAACATTCTTCTGATACTCAGCTTCTAAATGGGCACGATAAAGTGATGTTTCCCTTTCAGCTTCTACTTTGGCTTGCTTTAACCTTGACATTTTTTCTATAAAGAATAAGATTAAATAAAATGTGATTAAAATAATGTTAATTCACACTTACTCTCTAATATTATAAATCATATAGATGATGTAAATAATTGTTTAATTACATGACAATATCAATAGTTTAAACCCAAAGTAAGATAATTTTCTTTCTAATAGAATAAAAATGGATTAGATTTACGTTTTTTAGCACTGGAAACAATTTGTTGGGCCTTTTGTTCTACAGTCAACAACATTTGAATGCCACCTTGTCCCTTAATTGTATCCATGAGACAACAATACCTGACCATTAAAAACAAAAGTCAAACCTCATGGGGAACTTAAATAAGCCATAATACTGAATGATTTTCCTTAAAAATGTTTTTTGATTTCAGTTGAAATTATTTCTTAAAATTTTATTTGTAAAGTGGTGTTCTAATAATGATGTCAAGAAGAATAAAATACTATAATTCCAAAGAATAATAATTAGAGTGATGATAGTACAAATGAGAAAGGAAATCATCTATGATGTTTATCATATAAAACTAACTTGAGAAAATTTAAAAACTTTTTTATTTACATTAATGCAATCAAGTATAGAGTTATAATCATTAACATTAACATTAAACCAATAACATGCACTACTATCTTCTCTAGATTCTTTCATTTAACTGTACTATGGATAATAAATATGGAATTCTAAAAACTACAACAACATTGAGTATCTTTCCATTGTCAAGACACCCTCTCATAATCAAATTTATTTTATTTCCCTCGCAATGGATACAGAATGATATCAAAATTAAGCATTTTTATACTATAACATTGTAATTTGCAACTTTTAAAATTGTTGAATTATTGCAAGTGCTAAAAAAGTTAATGCGTTTTTTTATCCCTAATTCTTAAATAAGATTTTAAAACTAAATAATCATTCTAAAAGGAAAACTTTGGTAAGCTATTACAATGCATACTACAAGGCTATGGAAGTACATAGCCCATTAGTATTATTGCCATTCATTTGGTTACGTACAATGGACATAAGGTCCCAAGATTTAGGAAAATCACGTGCAAATGACGTGTGACATAAAGCCCTTTGGCTCTCATATCTACAAACCTTAAGAGTACAATAAAATTTACTAATTGTGATAGTAAGGCATTTACACTGTCTCTCACTTAGTCTATTAACCATTCGAAAATGATTGGTTTCAAAAGAAAATGATGAAAATGAATATATGTCTACAATATCATGGCCTGCTTTTTTCTTCAATCCTATAATAAAACTCATGAGTTAAGCATCTTATTGTAAAACTAAATACCACTATAACACTTTTCAAAGAATATATCCAATGATGCTCACATGTAATATGTTGAATAAAATATTATTAACAATCTTGAGAACTTTGCCTAATCATCGTTCTCCCCATTAATGTAATTGGCCTTGCTTGGCTTGAGAAATATCAACCCTAATAAAAGTTCAAGAAGGAAAACAAAATTAGAGAAAATGGGCATTCTTAGTCATGGGCCTCACCAAATCTTATTAGATCTCACCAACCAAGCCAACTTCTTTAAAGGTTGAAACTTAGTGGGAGCAAACCTAAACCCTATTTTGCCCTCTATTTAAAGTATCAAATTTATTTTCTCTAATCATAAGTTACCAAGATGGTAGTTTTGCAATTTTTCTTTTTTTTTTTTAAAGATTTTAAAATGTTTGGACTATAAGTTTGAATTCGACTGGGAGTAAAATAAGTTAATTTGGGGTTGAAACTAATAGTGGTTAATTGGTTGTTTGGGTCATTAATTAAGGTCTCCAGCTTGAGTCCAATAATGCAAAGATAATGGTTTGATCAATAATACTATATATATATAAACTGGGGCATGCATCACCGATTCAATAAGATTTACTAGCACATCATTGATCTATCTAAAATTTTAAATCCAAAATAATAATGCCTTCATCAAACTGTTGATAACAAAAGTATCTTGTTAAATTTTCCTATAGATAAAAGAGAAATTGAAATTAAAAAACACCCTATGACTAAGTGAGGCATTTTTAGGGAGCTCATGGTTTTACACCTCCATGGAAGAAAGTATATGTTCCCTCTCTACAACACGGTTAGACCTTCATATTTTTAAGTGCTGTAGATATGATCATTTATCCTCTAAATTCCCTAGTGAGTAAGTTGTTTCTGTTGAAAAGACAATGAAAAAGGAAGAATAACAAACACCAAAGGAGAATGACATGCCTACAATTGGCCAAAGCATTACGCAAATGAAGGATGTGATGAAATCATGCCTTTGTCCACACATGAGATCAACAATGAGGCTTAATGGTATCCATAAAAAAAAATTAAAAAAAAAAACAATGATGCTTAATGGTAAAAGCAAAATATTTTCTAGACTTAAGTTCATTGTAAATAGGGGTATGCATGGGTCAGGTCTGAGCTGGGTCCGGATTGGGTCTTAGGAAGCGTAAGGAAGGACATAGTGTTATCTCTTACAAGCTTAAATCCATAAAAACTCAAACCTTAAGGCTCTAGCTAGGCTTGATGTGGGCTTAAACTTAGGTTGGGCTTAGGCTAACCTTGGCCCACACCATGTTAATTGATCATTGATATTGTGTTAGAAGAGAAGGCAGATAAATTGAGACTTTAATTTGAGCCACAACATGATCCTTATAAAACAACTTAGGTGAACAACACTACACTCGAGATTGAGAAGGTTTAGCTACTTGATTAGGAAAAAGCACACAAATGCTATTTTATGTGATGCACTATCCCAACTTTTGCTATATTCCTCTAAGTTATCCCTAGTTATGTAACAATGATGTGTTCTATTATGATAAATCAAATGCCCATTATGCATTCCTAGGAATTGTAGAATTGTATACATACCAACAAAAGACTTGTTGGGGTTGAAGTTAAAGAAAAATGCTTGATAATTACTTTTGTAGAGAAATCCTCCATCATCAAAAGTAATCATTCATCTTACTCCCACCTCAATGGAGTAGAGTATTTCCAAGATATGAAAATTGATACAATCATCCTTGATTAGCTTGAGAACTGGAATTAATGAAAGCTTCAAGGTAGGAAAACAAATATAGAGAAAATGACATTCTTGGCCATGGACTATATTGGGTCCGATTGAATCTCACCAACCCAATCAACATCTTTTTGGGGACCAATAACTCATTTTCTATTTTGTTTAATTTTTCAAATTGGTTCTAGTACCCTAAGCTTTACACTATCAATTGACTAATAAAAGGTAGGGTTTATTGGAAAAATGGGTTTAGGAATAAAAATATTATATTGAATACAACAAGTTTAAGGTATACAAAATGCAAAAGTAGGTTTAGTATTTGCTTAAAAATTAGTCTTGAGGTAAGGGACACAATGGATAAGATAATATGAAATAGAATGGTATTGTTGTTGATTATGCTAAAACAACAAAAATTTGAGATTTCAAAGAAACAGTTATTATGGCTTTAAGAAAAAATTTGTCCTATTAATTAGATTGTATGGAAGTTTAAAGGATAAGAGTTAACCCAAAAAAGAAAGAAAAGAAAAACAAGAACAACAACAACAAATTCGGTTTTGATAGGGTTGAAAAGAAAATTAGAGTTTGAGAGGTGAAAATGAAAACCTAGTATGTTAATATGCCATGAATATATGTAAACAATACACCATGAATGGTAACTATGAACAATAATTCTAGATGAAAAAGATCATGAAAGAAGAAGAATTGCTTACCTAGGTCGCACCTAGGGGTTTCACATATTGAAGACAACACGTCAATATTTTTCTTTATTTTAATTCTAATGATAAAAAAGGCTTAATACTATCCTATATAAGGTTGGATGTCCATTTTGATGTTATCGATATTTATCAAGGCCCCTAATTATAAACAAAGTTGAAATTTTAAAAATCAAAATCTCTTTTAATTCCAAACATTGTAGAACCAAACAAATTAGGACCAACTAAAATAAAGTCAAACCAAATGGAAAATAAGGTCCAAGAACCTGGCCAAAATGTAAAATGACAAAAATGCCCTAATGCTCAGATTAATAAATATAGTGACCTATCTTCCCAATATAGTCAATCTATCCCCATAGTTTGAACTTTTCTTTGACATCTGATGTGAGGATCCAAAAGGTAGACTCATGTGAGACCCATAGGCAAGAAATTCTTTGAATTCCCTTTAAGCTGGGGTGTCCATAATGGTTGATGCATGCCAAGTCGTCCAATAGTTGTTGTATCATTGATTTTCTCATGTTGCGAGTTATTGGGATTGATAGTATGTAATTTGGATATTTTTAGATTTTAGGATATTTGGGTATTTGTTTAGATCTTAGTGGAATTATTTTGTATGTGTAGTAAAAATAAGTTAGTTTGGAGTTTTATTTGGTAGTGGCTGGTAGGTTGTTTGGATCATTAGTTGAGTTAAAGTCCATCTCAGGGCTAGGAGAAGGGCTATAGAATCATCACTCTTAAATGGGCAACACCTTTTTTAATAAGTTTAAATAGTAATATAATAATAATAATAATAATAATAATAATAATTTATGGCTAGAGAATCCAATATGGGAAACCCAAGGTAAAACCTTGGTGAGCTCTCTCTCTCTCTCTCTCTTTCTCTCGTTCTTAATTATTTTTATTATCTATCAGATGTTGTTTAATCTTTAATCTCTTATTCTTTACTAACCTATTATATGACCTCAAATCTTCTCTACCCTAGCTTTATAAACCCTTTCATGCTTTCTTGTTGTTTTCTTCAAAGTTTTAGCATATACCTTCATTGTCAATAATAAACTAGAAAGTTGAACTTGTTGACTTTTTTTTACCCTAGCTTTATAAACCTTATCATTGATAAAGAGATAATTTTCGATGATAAACTAGAAAGTTGTAAAACAATATTCAAAGTGACTAAACTATAATTTAATAGATTATTGTTATTATTATTATTATTATTTTGTGTGTGTGGAAGTAACCATAATGTTATAATTATAACTCATTACCTAATGCCACTTCCACTCCACATTGAACTAGTTCCCTAGTATCTTCTGAAAACTCAATCTAGCTATTTTAGAACTAATTGACCTATTAACTCAATGATCTGGACCATTAAGCACATCAGGTGATTCTTGATGGGGGCACAACACATAATTTATATCCATCTTTCTACATCACAATTCACAGCACCCATATAACAATTTCTCCATCAGTGTGTTACTTTCCTACCGTGATTTGTGCAATTTGTCAATGTTCCTGTCCAAACATGGCCATAAGTTTCTTAAGGCAGTTAGAACAGGACTGCTCACCATGAGCTGATTGGCAAATGTATAGATGGGCAAGTTGGGTTCCTATCCTCAGTGGGGTCCATCCCACATCTTTCGAGTGGCCCACCAAATCAATAATTTGGACCATTTAATTGGTGGGCCACCATTGTTATGGCCAATCTGCTTTCATGGGCATTTACCCATCCAATGGATGCTTCATCATTCCATAACAGCTCACAGCAAACAATAATGTATAAAATGAAATAAAAAAAAAGAGAAAAAAAGAAAAAAGAAGTTGATCAGCAAAACACATAATCACATCTTATTAGGGTTTTGTAAGTAAAAGGAGTACATAAAAAAGAAAGAAGAAATAAATTTGTCTTCCTGAAAGATTACCTGAACGTAGATGAAGAAGGCGGGCGACCTGACTGTCAAAAGAATGAGAAGGCACTCTTTCAGGCCATCATCGAGACGGTTTCGTCCTTTTTCTATCAAATTTAACGGGAACGTAGCGTTTTGGGTGGGGGATTAGTTTCATGATGTGGACACGTGTCAACAAATGAAGTCTTTATATACGTAAGATCCATTTATTTGTTGAAACGTGGCATAATACGTAGAGAACGATCGTAACTTTTGAATAGGTCAAAAGATTACGAGAACGGACCTGATTGATTGGAAGAAAAGAGAAAAAGAAATGCGAAAGTTAGATGCGCAAGTTAGAAACCTTTCCTAAATTTTTTGGCCGTGACATGTGCATGTTAGAAACTGGTTTTCAGACCGATTTGTCAAATGAAGCCATCGATTTGGTAGCGGAGGAGATCAAGAGGAAGTGCTTTATGAGCTTTCGGTGTCGTAACGGACCGTTTTCATGGCGAAATTCGAGAATTCGAAGCCTAGTTCATCAACCCTACCTCCTCCTTTCATGAAGTCGCCGGCGAAAAATTTTCCGGCGAACGACCAAGAATTCGATCCCAACTCCTATTCTCTTGAGAAATTCAAGCTCTACGAAACCCAAGCAGTAAGCGATTCTTAGTTTCAAAATTGGAATTTTCTTGTATTCAGTCAAAGTGTAGGTAAAATTGTTGAGTTTGTGTTGGTTCGGCGTCCATTTTTCAGAGATTTTATCTAATTGGGAGCGATCGCAACAAGCGCTTCTTCCGAGTGTTGAAGATAGACCGATCAGAGCCCTCAGATCTCAATATCAGCGAGGATCCAGTTGTCTACTCACGCCAAGAAGTTAAGAACTTGCTTCAGCGCATTAGCGAAGGCAACCGTTCCACTGGAGGGCTCGCCTTCGTTGCTAAGATCTTCGGAATTGCAGGTTAGTTTGTTTATGTCTTCTATACTTCTTTTGTCACTATTTCTTCAATGAATTTGCTTTCTAATTGTATTTGTTTCTTTTCTCCTCTTCTTTTAGGTTGCATTAAGTTTCTGGAGTCGTATTATCTGATTCTTGTTACAAAGCGCCGGCAAATTGGCTGTATATGTGGTCACGCAATCTATGGCATAGATGAGACCCAGTTAGTCACTATTCCTCATATATCAATCCAGACTGATGTCGCCCATTCAAAAGCTGAGCTAAGGTCCTCACTCATTTCTTTATCTTAAGTTGTTTTATTATGTGCTTATGTGGATTCTTTTGTTTTTTTTTCTTCGTGCTGGATTTGAATTCTAGCTTAAATAGGGACCTTGATGGGGTATTTAATTTGACTAACCAGCCATGCTTATAATCCTTACAAGGCAGAATATTGGCCCAACGAGTATCTTCAATATGCCTTTGTAAAAAATAATAGGTGCACACAGCTCATTTTCAAATTCCTCCAGTTCCATTATCACTAGCATAGATATATCTTTCTCCACACTTGTTGGGACAAAGGTAGAATGTGTCTTGACTCTTAGTAATTGTCTTCAGTATTGCCTTCATAGAGCATAGTAGGCACACTGCACTTTTTGTTTTTTCATCTCCAATTTCATATTCACAAACATGATTGTGGATTATTCAACATGGTGTAAAGGAGAAATCTTTGTCATTGCCTTATGTTTCTTATCCTTGCACAGGAGAAGAGAATACATGATGCTTGAAGTATTCAGGATGATCTTATTAAGGATCTCAACCTGTATGTGCCCCGAAATTGCGTTTGTGGGGAGCTCAAAATCGTTCTGTCTACTTTGTTTATTTGTTTTGCAACTAGTTCAGCCTATCATGGTTGTATGAGTATTATTGCATGGAGTGAGATGTGATACTCTTCTGAATCAAGCTCGCTGATGATGCCAAAAAACCTTACTAGTACAGTTCACATAAATCAGTGAAATTATGTCAAAGGCAAGGCATTGGTGACATTGTCCTGTTCCTCACTTATTCTCAGAAACAGAGTTCCTTGGCTACAGGGACTTATAAGTCAACACACCACTTCTTTCTGATGCCTTAATATTTCATACCCTAAGTCCTCTACTTCCGTTTCCTTCTCTCTCTCTCTCTCTCTCTCTCTCTTCCCATTTCAGCCATCTTGCATTGCAATAACTTTTTTCAGTTATTCTCATGGGACTTTAAGAATAGTAATGATCATTCTAGGATTCTCTAGTTGTTATGGAACCAAAACACTTACATTTCTCCATTCAAGACTTGATTGGGTGTACGACTGTTGAGGAAAACTAATTCAGCCATTACTCTGCTACCTGTATCCAGGAACATTTTATTAGATTCCAAAAAACAAATCTCACTTCACTTTATCATCACCATCATTATCCAAGTGTTTCCCAACTCTGTCATTGCCTGTAGGAATTTTGTTCTGCTGATTCTTGATCTCTCTGCTGCTGGTAAAGTTGCTTTATTAAATTTGTTGGCATTCTGTAAGAACATCAACCGATCAGTTCGACAATTCATGGAATGTTATGATTCTAATGGATAGGTTTGTAGCTATGATTTGTGGGTAGTTAAATATTCTCTTATTTTAATTATTGAAAATAACATTTTTATTTTTGGTAGTATCAAGATCTCAATATTGATATATCAAAGATAATATAGCTGCATTGAAGTAGTGTTATTTTTTATGAACTGTTAGCCCTGTCTCTTCTACACTTAATTAAAAATATAATATGCATGTTTAATTCTTATCACAAATTTATTTGCTTCAATTGTAGGTACAAGAAGCTCTTATCCAGCGTTGATCTGACAAAAGATTTTTTCTATAGTTATACATATCCTATAATGCAATGCTTACAGAAAAATGTCTCGGCAATGGGCGAGGAAAGGATGCCGTATGAGAACATATTTGTATGGAATGCATTTCTAACACAAGCAATTCAATCGAGATGCAATAACACTCTTTGGACAATTGCATTAGTTCATGGAAATTTTAAGCAGGTACTTGACTTTTTACCCTAGCTTAGTTATCTTGTTAGATGAGTCCTCATCTCATCAGACATGGGTTTGATACATGCAACCCATGGTTTTATTAGTGTGATTTTTTTTTTATAGATTTTTTGATAAGTAAAGATTGCATTTAAAGGTGAGAACCCCAAAGAGAGAATACAAAAGCAACATGAAACAACTAATAAAACCACCAACCAGAAGAAACTGGGTTGGTTTGGATATGTCATTGAGGGTGACTCGGTGGTTGTTATTGGGTGGGGTGATGGAAAGGACTGTCAATCGTGGAGAAAGTGTCATTTGGCATATGAAATTTGGGAGCTCTCTCTTGAATTAAGATGTTCCTTCTCCCACACCCCCCGGGAGCAAAATTTGGAGGCCGATAAATTAGCTAATTAGGGTGTGGGGCAGCCGGCAATATATTTTGGATATAGTCTCCTAGTCTAAATTGTTGGTTATCGACTATATGCTCTGTTGTATTACTATTTTGTAAATTGTAAGTATGTAACTTTTCTTTTTCTCAATAAAATTTTGTTAACTATCGGAAAAAAAAACTACCAACCAACCAAAAGAAAACAAAAGAATAAAGAAAAAACAGCAACCACCACCCATCACAGCCCAACTATCTTATGCATAAGGTTGCAAATTGGGCTGAGCTGACCCGAAGCCCGACTTGTTTGGTCTGCAATTTGGTCGGGCTGGGTTTGCTGAGTTCGGGCTTGGGCCAAGTTCGGGTTCTAATAGTAAGGCCCGACTTTTTTAGGGCTGAGTTTGGGCAGAGGTAAAAAAAGCCCGAGCCTAGCCTAGCCTGACTACATATGTATTACTTGGTCCGGCTCGGCCTGAATATTATATAAAATAAATATTTACATTTAGTGCCAATCGTTGGATGGATTCCCATCTAATGGTCTATTGTGATCCAAATCTAAAACCCTAAGTTATATTCTCAGTTAGTCTCACCCTCTCTCTCTCTCGACGGCCTACTTTCTCTCTCTCTCTCTCTCTCTCTCTATCTATTGTGGGTTGTCGACACTACACACCGTCCTCTCTTAGTCTCTTTCTACCAATAAAGCATTGTAACCATCATCAACTATAATGGAGATTTTTTTCTTTTTTTTTTAATCGTTCTCTCCTTACAATTTTCTGGTTTCTTGAACAAACCTTACAACAACAACTTTCTTATATAAAATTATAGACCAAATCTAATCCAAAATTTATGGAATTTGGAACAGTGGTACTTTATAGACCTAAGATTCAGTGATTCCCCGTATAAAAGTGTAGAATTTTTTGACGCATGACTAGGGGTTTTTTGCTCATTTTTACCTCTGCTCCGGATTTTTCAGATTTGAATTCTTGCTTTTGTTCTTTGTTTCAATCCTTGTTTTTGTTTCTATTAAGGCCCACACTCAGCAGGGAATCATTGCCACTCTCTTGGCAGCCCTGCACCACTCCTACCCTATAAAGATAGACAATAGATAATGTTCAAGATAAATATAAACTAAACTAAAACATCAATGCTTCCTCCAAAATAGTCCACATGACCACACAAAAATCAGCAAATATACGTTCCAAGTAATACTTCAGCTGTGACCTATGTGGGACCCACTCTTGGGCCTACTCGAACCAAATATTGAGGAGATCTCTCTTCCTATGATGGTATGCTCTAATGTTGCCACGTGTCTTGATGTTCTCATAATGATCTCTGCAAAAGATTTACTATCGGAGACTGAAGAGATCTGCTAGTCATTTAGAGTTCTCCTCAACAATAGTTGCCATGATATCTCTCCCCCATTCTTAGAAGTGTAATTTGCCACCCCTGCATATTTCACTGGAAGACTAAAAATCTCCGAGAGCTCCCTTGTCAGATTATTTTTAATGCAGGGCTGCCAAGCGAAGGCAGTTAAATCCTGCTAAGAATGGGCCCAAATATGATTTAATAGAACCCCAAATAAAGGGATTTTGAGTTTTGACATAATTTGGACAGCAATGTGAAATGACCAAAATACTCCTTCAGACTGGTTGGAACTGTATGAAATTTTGAAGGCAATTCAGAAATCCATGTATCCATATATATACGTATATTGTTACTACACGATATACAAATATTAAATAATATAAATATTTTTAGTGGAGAGACCCTAATCTCTTACACACGATTCTCATCTCTATTTGTTTCTTCTTCTTCTTCTTGTTCTATTTCCCTTTTCTTCCTAATACCATAAAATCAAGTTGGTATCAAAGCAATACATCGATCAAAAAGTGTAGAGCACATACATACGAAGAAGAGAAGAAAAAAAACATTGCTGACGTCAGCAGTCTGTATAGGTGTCAGAGGTGGTCGAAGGCATGTTTCTAGTCGGAATGATTAATGGGGATTTTTGAACTTTTTTTCAGATTTTTTTGGTTCCTGGAAGCATGTTTTTCAAGTGGGTTTTTGTTGAAATTTGAAAATCCCCAAATTTGTTTGATCTGATCGATTTGATCAGTTAGGGGTTTTTTGAGATGATTAATCATAAGTGGATGAGTCGTTTTTTTGCCAAGAATCAAACAAAACTTGTTTCACAAGATTTGGTTGAGGATTGAGGCTGTGGTGTTCATTCTTCTCCCCTACGGTTGTGACGCCTAGAGCTTCTGTTCAAGGCTTTTTTTTGTATTTTTCATTAATTACTCGTTCTCAGTAGTTTTTTGAGATGAAAATTTGTGGAGACCATTTGTGTATGCCTGCAACCTTTTTCGTGCCTTAGATCTGTGGATTGAACAGGCTTTGAGGTTGGCTAGGTGTGTTGCAGGGACTGTGGATGTGTGTCCCCTTGTGTCCCCTTTGTGGTGTGTGTTGATTGCAGGTTGAGTTACCTTGCGCATGACTTGATGTAATTTTTGAAGGCTGTGGAGCCTTGTGATTGGTGATACTTGTCGTTGTTGTTGCTGTGTGGTTGTGCTCCATTGTTACAGGTTACTTTTTCCCATCATGTTTGACCTTAGTGAGATATCTAATACTTCTGCTATTGTTGACGTCAGTATGGGTAGCCTCCCTCTTGATGTTCCCAATGCTCAAATTACCAGTTAATTTTGATAGAACTAATCATCTAGCTTGGTCTCAATCCGCCCTTCTTTACATTAGTGGTAAAGATAAGGAGGAATATATTCTTGATAATATTCTTATTCTCGATCTTAAAGATCCTAAGTATCGCAAATGGAAGATTGACAATGCAATTGTGATGTCTTGGCTCCTTCACTTTATGAAGCCTATGTTTAGCCGTTAGTACTTTTCAAGACAACCAAACAAATATGGGATGCTATGTCCTAAACATATTTAAAAATCGAAAATACAGCCAAAGTGTATGAAATTAAGCTAGCCATCTCTTAATTGAAACAAGGCGATTTGCCTTTGGCTGCCTATTATTCTAACCTGCGACAGATGTGGGACGAGATGGATCATTATCTCACCTTCCATTCTAAATGGTCGGATGACATTTTTGCTTATGTTAAACATGTTGAAGAGTTTCGTGTTTATGAGCTCTGAGCTAGTTTACATCTTGATTTTGAGTAGATTTGAGTCAACATCCTTGCCAAAATTTCACTTCCTTCTCTTAACGAGGTTTATGTGCACTTCCATCGTGAGGAGAATCGGCATAACACTATGACTCAGTTGGCTTCGGGTGAGAGATCCGCCTTAGTTTCTTCTTCTCAGAGAGGTGGTCATGGAGGTAATGGTATGTGAGGCCCTTGGGGATGGTAGATTTGGTGGTTTTTCTGATGAGGGAGACAAGCTAAAGTGTGAATACTGTGGTTGTTTCCGCCATACTAAGGACATCTGTTGGGATCTGTACGGTCGTCTTGCGGATGTTCCATTTCGTTCTTCCACTTCTCGTGGCTGTTGTGGTAATTGTTCTGGTGGTAGTCGGCTTAGTGCACATTTAGTTACTTCTGCTCCTGCTTCTGAATCAAATCCTGCTTCTATTAGCACTAGCATTCCTGTCCTTGACGGTACCTTGTCTCATGAGGAGATTGATGCATTTTGTTATTTTGTCAATTAGAACCTCTTACAACAGTCTCTACCTCCACATTTGCCCACTTAGTTACATCTGTCTCTACGCTCAATGTGTGTCTCTCTGATCCTTCCAGCTCCTAGATCATAGATTTTGGACCCTCCCACCACATGGCAGGTATGTCATTTTTATTTTCTCATATAATGTGTGTTTTGGGGGGGATAAGGTTTGTATTGCTGATAGATCTTATTCCTTCATTGCTGGAAAATGTGTTGTTCTTGCAAGTCCCTCTATGCATTTATCCTCTGTATATCATGTTTCTAATTTTTCTCTTAACCTCTTGTCTATTAGTTCCCTCACTAGATCCTTTAATTGTAGTGCTACGTTCTTTCCTTCTCATTGTGTTTTTTAGGATTTGGAGACGAGGACGCTGATTGGCAGGGGTTTGAGAAAGATGGGCTGTTCCTATTGGACATCACCTCACTGGCAGCTTCTTCTATCCAACAAGTTTCCACCTTGCAGCAGAGCACCTCTACTATAATAAGTTTTGCAGATTTTATGCAATGACACAACAAATTAGGCCACCTTTTTTTTCTTTATTACATAAGATGTTTCTTACATTGTCTTTTTCTTCGAAGTTTCATTGTGAACCTTGTGAGCTTGCAAAACATTGTAGATCTGTTTATCCTATTAGTAATAAAAAAAACTCAATTCATTTTCATCTAGTGCACTTTGATGTGTAGGGGCTTACTCCAACTGTCTCTTTATTTGGCTTTCGTTACTTTGTTACGTTTGTTGATGATTTTTCTAGAGTAACGTGGATGTATCTTTTGAAGGCAAAAAATGATGTGTTTTCTACGGTTAAATCATTTATTCGCATGCTATCCACCTACTTTGACAAGAAAATATGTACATTTTGCTCTGATAATGGATGAGAATACTTATTTGGGGGGCTTTCCTCATTTTTTGATGTGTCTGATATTCTTCACCCAACCACTTGTCCAGGCACACTAGAATAGAATGGCATAGCCGAACGCAAGAATTGCCATTTACTTGAAATGACTAGGACACTCATGTTCACTATGTTCCAAAGACCTTTTGGTCTGAGGCAGTTCAAACAACAACATTCTTGATAAATCACCTGCCCTCTCATGTGCTTAACTTTCAAACTCCGCTTGACCTTCTCTATTCTTGTACTCCTCTATTTCCCCTACCACCTAAGACTTTCGGGTGTATCTGTTTTGTCAATATATCCAAATTTGATTGCACAAAGCTGGATCCAAAAGCACTTAAATGTCTTTTTCTTGGCTATGTTGCGAATTAGAAGGGATATAAGTGTTACCATCTTGCCTCTCGCCGTCGCTTTGTTTTATGGAATGTTACTTTTTTTTTAGTCCCTTCATTTCTTTTCTGTGCCGAAGTCTTTTCTTTAGGGGGAGAGTGTTCGTAGAGAGGAGACATCTTCTGTTGCTCTGCTACCTGTTTCTGCTCCTTCTTTCTTCTTTGACAGGAGTGATCCTGAATTTGTGGACAAATCTATGGATGTTGGTGCTGAGGGGGAGAAGGAATTACAAGTGTACTCAAGAAGAAACAAAGACAAGGACAAATGTTAGCCTACATCTTAACCTTCCTGTCAAACACTTTCCTCTGATCCAGGTATTGGTCTTTCATCTGTCCCTTCTGTTACTTCTTCTGTTGTTCTACTAGATGATATTGATGTTCCCATTGCTATTCGTAAGGATGTAAGATCTTATACTCAACAACTTATTTTTAAGTTTGTTTCATATTGTCACTTGTCTCAATCTTTCCGTGCCTTTTCTTGTGCTTTGTCCTCTATGTCTATACCTCACAGTGTATCAGAGACTCTCTCCCAACCACAATGGAGGAGGAAATGAGAGCTCTTGAGAAGAATCGTACATGGAAAATGGTTGATCTTCTTCACAACAAGGAACCTATTGGGTGCAAGTGAGTATACACTATAAAAGAATTGAGCATATGACATTATTGACAGATATAAGGCAAGACTGGTGGCTAAAGGATATACACAGACGTATGGGATAGATTACCAAGAGACATTTGCATCGGTTGTTTAGATGAACTCAGTCAGGGTGTTAATCTCATTGGTTGCATCTCAGAAGTGACCTTTGTATCAATTTGATGTGAAGAATGCATTCCTGGATGGTGATCTGGAAGAAGATGTCTTTATGAAGCTTCCACTTGGTTTTCAAAATGTAAGAGCAAAAGGGAAAATTTGTAAACTAAGAAAGACGTTATATGTCTTAAAGCAATCTCTAAGAGCCTGGTTCGAGAGGTTTAGACTATCCATGGTGAACGATGGTTACACTCCATGCCAAAGTGATCATACTTTATTTGTAAAGCATGACAAGAACAAAGTCACAGCCTTGATAGTTTATGTTGATGACATTGTGGTTATTGGTAATGATGTAGAAGCAATCAAGATATTAAAATTACAGTTGGCCAAAGACTTCGAGATTAAGGATCTGGATCCACTCAAGTATTTCTTGGGTATTGAAGTAGCAAGGTCTCCAAGGGGTATATTTCTATCCCAAAGAAAATGTGTTCTTGACCTCTTGACAAAGACGGATATGTTGGGATGTAAACCAACCACTACACCTATAGATTCAAATCATAGATTTACAGATGCTCAAGATGTAAGACTCATTGATGCAGACAGATACCAATGGTTGGTGGGAAGCTTGATATATTTATCCTTGACTCGCCCTAATATTGCCTATGTAATAAGTGTAGTTAGTCAATATATGCATGCTCCTACTATGGCTTATATGGAGGCAACATATCAAATCCTTATGTATTTGAAAGGGTGCCTAGGGAAGGGGGTCTTTTATGCTTCTCATGGACATCTTAGAGTGGAGGCGTATACAGATGCAGATTGAGCTGAATCAATAAATGATAGATGTTCTATGTCTGGTTATTGTACCTTTGTGGGGGAAAATCTAGTCACTTAGAGGAGCAAGAAACAAGTAGTAGTTGTTCGTTCTAGTACATAAGCATAATTTCACTCCATGGCGCATGGTGTGTGTAAAATTTTATAGCTAAAAGTGCTTCTAGCAGAGTTGGGATTTCCTGTGATAGATCCCATGTCTTTATATTGTGATAATAAGGTAGCAATAAGTATTGTTCATAACCCAGTTCAGCATGATCGCACAAAGCATATTCAAGTGGATCGCCACTTTATCAAGGAGAAACTCCAACGTGGTTACATTTGCATGCCTTTTGTTAGGACTGGAGATCAAATTGTAGACATTTTGACAAAAGGTCTAAGTGGTCCTAGGTTCAGCAAAGTTGTTGTCAAGCTGGGAATGATAGATATCTATTCTCCAGCTTGAGGGGGAGTGTAGAAGTATATGTATCGTTAAGGGTATATTCAGAAATCCATGTATTCGTATATGTACCATATATTGTTGCTATACAGTATACAAACATTAAATAATATAAATATTTTTAGTGGAGAGAGAGACCCTACTCTCTCTCACACGATTATCATCTCTATTTGTTTCTTCTTCTTCTTCTTCTTCTATTTCCCTTTTCTTCCTAATACCATAAAATCAAGTAGTTAGGTGAATCAGAACACAAAATTTCAGATCAATCCGATAAATAATATATAAAACCTAGGCTGTATCAGGCTGTTTTAGAAAATGTAGAAAACAAGATTTAAAGAACTTGGGTTTGGGTGACAGAAAATCAGCAAACCCAAAAATAGACTCAAGTGGATTCTAGGGAGTTAGATGATTAATATATAGAGGAAGAAAAACCTACAAAAAATGAATCAAAAGGCCTTACTTTAGGGGGGTGATTTTGATGGAGAATCTGCCCAGGATTACCTCAACCGATTGCTTGATAGTTTAAGATAGGGATTGTCGCAATCCTTAATTCTAGTAGCTATTGATTCTCCCACTTTAAAAAATTGATCACAGTTGATACTACTTCCAATTGTATGCAGCAACAAATAATGACCGTGAACAATAAGAGAATATAGATAGAAAGAAGAAGAAAGAGAAGCAAAAGAACAAGAAGGAGGACAGGAGGACCAATCAACAACAATTGATTGGGACTAGAGGCACCAACCCCTAGGAACAATCACAACACCAAATCGTGAGAGTAGAGAGAGTTTAAAACTCCAATTTTATTTCTTAATCATTCATTAATTCCTCTACATGTCATGCAATCCTTTTTATAGACTCCAAACAATAAAAATTAGAAACTTCCAAAATAGAAACTCCTATTCTACTTAGGACAACTACTAAATTTAAGACTTCTAAAAACAAAAAGGACTTCTAAAACTTCCCCCTAGAGAGGCTGTCAACCAGCTCTCTAAAGGGCACCACATCTTGACTTATTGACACACTAAAAGACAAGAAACTTATGTGCTGTCGACCAACACTTATTCCCCTAATTACCTTTGGCCTAAAAGCCTTATTACAATATACCCAGAAATTAAAGGCAACCCCTAAACTATCCCTATCTTTCTGGCTCCCTTTCTTGGATTTTTCTTGGACTGTGGCCTCCATATTGGCTGCCTCTTCTCAAGCCAATCAATGGCTGCTGCATCAATTTTCACCACACCATCAATCTTCCCAGAACCTACTCTCCTCCCGCCGCCACCCTAACTTAGTTCTCTCTCTAAAAGTTTTTCAAAGTACTCGTAATGTCTTTCCATAAACCCTTTCTATGAGGATTGAGGAATAGCTATCGCTTTCTCTCCCCAGTTTTAAGAGTTCCATATTTCGCTGCTATTGTTCGTCTCCTTAAGTGTAAATTGTTTGAAAATCTCCTTTATTAGAACTGGATTGTGTTCAATCATTCTTCTGAATTACTTTCCCCCCCTTGTCCCCCTCCCATGTGTGAGCTGGTTTTAATTGTTGTTCACATTTCAAATAGCCATAGGAATTAGGCATATGAGTGTAAATTGGTAAGTTGAAAAAGAGGATTTAACTTTTGATTAATCTATTTTTTGGTATTTGAAGCTCTTAAGGGAATTTAGTGTCTTTTATTTTATACCTGATGAAACTATGAAAAATATCACTGAGGCTTCAAAAACTTATTTTGAGATTTTAAAAAATGGTTAGTTCTGTGATGATCAGACATTTCATAAAAAAGTTTGAGTTGAAAATATACTGAGCTCTCAAAAGCAGAAAGGTTCTCTACATTGACATCGCAACAGCAGAAGTCTGCATGGACATGCTCCTTTTCGCTTGTGGCAGCTGAGGTGGTGGGCACAAAATAAGGGGGTCTTCATGCTTCACCATATTACCCTCTTTCTATGTGGCAAGTTCTAGCCCGATAACACTCGGCCATTGCACTTATCTACCTCCTTCCTATTAGAAGAAATGGGACCATCGCTCTTCTGGAATGTGCAAGAAGCATGCCCCTATGTCTGCAAATGCCACATGGGAAATGAGTGCTGGGCTAAAACTTGCCCATGAAGAAATGATGAGTTGGCGAAACATGTGGACCTGTTGAGGCCCAACTTCTGAGCTACCAGAGGCAAAAAAGCCTGTCTATGCAGGCTTCTTTTCTGCATTGCCCATGCAGAAATCCATTCCCTTTCTAGCTAATCATGTGTTTTAAGTCTGATTTCGCTAGACCTTTATGGATGATGAAAGAAACCTTTATTTCTTATGTTATGATTTTTAAATCTTTTAAATTTAGGACTTAAATAGAAAAGTTTAGAAGGTGAAATAAAGCATTTAAAGTAGTAACATGACCGTTAGATGACAAATGATGCCTTTTATTTCTTAATTTAGGAATTCTATATCTTTTTTGAATTTAGGATTTTGGTGGTTTAGTTAAAAAAGACAATAAAAAAAAAGAGTATTTAACAAGTTGAAAAAAAGTTATAGGACTTATATCATCAAGTCAGTAAGACCTATATTTATTAACTTAAGGCTCTTTAAACATCTTGTGCCTGAAGGAATTACAAGCTTCTAAGGTAAATAGTAAGAAAAAACCATTACAAAATTGCAGAATTGTGTAAATTTTTTGTAATTCTTTTATTGTTGAATTCATTTTTGATGTCATTATTTATGTGTTTCATCTTATCATACTTAATAGAGTGTGCTAATAATTCTTATCAATGTAAATATCTTGTTTGGAAAACTTGACTGCCAAGGAAGTAGAATCTCAGTATGCTTGAAACTGTGAACTTGTGTCTTTTGATCCTCACTGGCATACTTGCAAATCTATTATTCAAGTTATCAAATATGATTGCTTGATCACACTGCATTGCGTTTACCTTGAAGACACTCAAGATATTTCACTTTTAGTTTGTTAAATGTAACAAATCTTTTTTATAATGTCAGGTTAGATTATCAATTTTTGGGCGGGAATTCAGTGTTTTGCTCATTTCTAGGCGTTCTCGGCATTTTGCAGGGACACGGTTAGTATCAAAAACCAATAAACTGTGTGGTTGTTATGTTGAATCATTTAATTTGGTCCACCTGCTAATTTTTTCAATTGGTGTGGAAAAGGAAACTCAGAACATTAGTATACGAGAAAATATATGGTCAGAGTTTGGACTGTCATCCTCTGTCATTATGATATGTTTTACAGGGTTCAAATTTAATTGAGTGAGCTGTAGTTAATTATCAACTTGAGGCAAATTTTCAGCCCCAAGTCTGCGGCTTGTAAGATGTTTGATTGACCAGTTAAAATTGATTAACCTTTATCTTATATACAATAATAATCTGATCACTATGTATTACCCAACTTTTGCCACAGAAGCCTGCGGACATTGTAGCCTTTAGATTATTTGGTAATGAATATACGTTTTTTTTTCTTTCTATTGTTTTATATTTCTTGTTATCTTAAACTTTTAGTTACACCAGTCTTGATTTTTGAGAAAATGGTATAAAATACCTTACTGTTGAGTTTGGCCTTGGAAGCATCTTTTTTAGTCTAATTTTTCATTTGCTAATATTTATATTGCAGCTATTTGAAAAGGGGAGTAAATGACCGGGGCAGGGTTGCAAATGATGTTGAAACTGAGCAGATAGTCCTTGATGAAGAAGTTGGATCGTTGAAGGGGAAAATGAGTTCTGTGGTGCAGATGCGTGGTTCAATTCCCCTTTTCTGGTCTCAAGAAGCTTCTAGATTCAGTCCTAAACCTGATATAATCTGTAAGGATATCTAAGTGATGCCATCTTTATTGGTTGCCTAGTACATTCACTTTGAGTGCCCATTCTTTCCAATTGTATGTTAAACTTTATCAAACAGTATGCTTGATTTTCTGTTTTGGTTTCAGTACAAAGATATGATCCTACATATCAGGCGACCAAGTTGCATTTTGAAGACCTGGCGAAGAGATACGGCAATCCAATTATTGTACTTAATCTGATTAAGGTTTATTTCTAAGTCCTCTCTCTCTTTTGATGTGCACTTCGAGAAATCCAAGTTAGGGTTATGGATTTTGAGTTTTTAAACATTCTCATGATCCATATCAGATACATGAAGTACCCAGATATTGCCTAGTGTCACTGGTTCACAAACCAAAGTCTTCAAGAAGATACTTAGAAATTTAAAGCCTCAATTTAAGAACTGACAGAAAGTGCACATGAGATACATAATGCTCACCTGGATTGTGGTTATACATGAGTAGTGTGTTTTCATTTGGTCCATCCAATGTATGCTTCAATACACTAATAAGTTCACATGGAACTAAGAGATCCACAGCAGATATTTGACATTTCACTAAATATGACCACCCACATATCCTAGATATGGTTAGTGTTTTGCAGGTTTGAATGGAATTAGATAGTTAGGTCAACAAGTGTAATGATTGTGGTCAAAACTTTTGAGTTTCTACCATGTTACCTTATGAGACAATCTCTTTTTAAAGGGACTTGCGAAGATATGATGATGTTGATTGGGTTGGCCCAAGAAAAGTTTTAGTGCAACCCAGATTGGAGAAAATGTGGCCAGAAAGAAATCAACCCAACTTTGATTACATGTTTGTGGGGAGATGTGATATCGAAGTCGACAATTTCCTGGCGTAAATGAGGATGGTGACTCTCCTGTGCTATTCTTATGAAACCATCCTGTGCTTAACGTATTAGATTAAGGCATGGAAAAGAGGTAAATGTTTATGAGATGTTGTCTGTTGGGGACTAGTGGTGAGGGAGGGGAGAGCATATGATAGGTCCCTTAGAGATCAGATTCTGGAAAAGAAAGGGGTCTCAATAAGATATATTGACATAGTTGAGAATATATATGATGGAGCAGTTATTTATTTTAGAACAACTGGGGGAGACACATGAGTTTCCAATCATAGTAGGTTTATTCCAGGAGTCAGCATTTTTCTCATATCTCTTAGCATTATTTTTGAATGAGTTGTTAGGCATATGCACGATGAGGTCCCATGGTGTATGTTGTTTGCGGACGATATAGATTTACGAGACTAGAGAGAGGGTGAATGTTAAGTTAAACCATGAGGAATGTTTTAGAATCAAAAGTCATTGCGATAAGCCAGACTAAAACAGAATATATGGAGAAAATTGGAATAGAAATAAGGGAATAGTTGAGATTAGGGCTGTCGGCTCGGCTTGGAGCTCTACCTAAGCCTCCAATTGAGCTCGTTTTGATAAATGAGCATAGCCGAGCTACACTATGCTCAGCTAGCTAAAAGCTCAGCTCATTAAGGGTATTATATATGTAAATGGTATATAGATATAGGTTAATATATCATATACATAAACATTAAATGAATAAGACATAGTACATAGTACTTGCATGTGTAGTTTAATCATGTTGTCAAGTAAGCATCACATCATTCATTAGTTTATAAAAATAAAAAATGGATTTGATTTTAATAAATTTGTATTTACAAGTCGAATCAAAAGATTTTGTTATTTCTCTTTTCCAATGTAGGTACACATCAAAAGCAGTTTTTTTTGGTACGTCAAAGGCATTTAAAAGAAAGTACACCACATTCATTACTTATTTTTTTTGGTAGAAACATCAAAAACATTTTTTATCAAAAAAATTAAAATAAAAGCATTTTTTTCCCAATGTGTATGTACACTAGTACACCAATTTTTGAATTTGGTGCTTTTTTCGGCTACTTTTTAATTTAGCACTTTATAAGCCTGAGCTGAGCCGGGCCAGTTTGTTGACACCCCTAGTTAAGATTGTTGACTAAGAGGTTTTATGGAGAATTTTTCGTTTGCTATTTCTTGAGGTGTTTGGAAGGAGCATAATGCTAGAAATTTCTGGTATTTGTGTGTGTGTGTGTGTGTTTGGTTTTTTGGATGAATAAAGACTCGTATTAAACTTTTGAGGATGTGTACTCTAAACTCCTGAAGATTTAGATTGATTCAACTCCTTGTTGTCGTTTGGGATTCTGCTTTGAAGTGTTTGGAAGCAACCTGATTTCAGGGTATGTTTTTGATTGGGACAATATAGTCTTCAATTAAGATAGTTAATTTCCTTTTCTAAAGTTTTCAAAGTTGTACAATTCATAACACCTTGCAGCTCAATGTCTTTAATACAATTTCACCTTAAAAAAAAAAGATGAAAGGCATCCTATAGCAATTGTTTTTTTAAATATCTCAATTCAATCATTCATAAGGGGGAGACATTGTCCATAGAATTAGAGTGGGGTGGATGAAGTGGATAGGTGCTTTTGGAGTGTTGCATGACATATGCGTACCATTAAATTTCAATTTGAAATTTTATTCGACAACTATAAGAACAGCCATGCTTTATTTTATGGTATTTTTTGATAACTAAAAGACTTGTATAAAAAGGTGCTAGTACAAAAATTTTACGAGGAGTCTACCCGGACACAACAATATCAGGGCCGTGAAAAAAACTACCCCATGTCATATTTTAAATCTCAATAATTGTATCCCATCCCTTAATCAGTTCCCTCCTGTTAATATTCTTACAACTTTTACAACGAGAATCCCCAACATTCATATTTTACTCTGATAAAAACTTTATAGCTTGGCCTTGCATAGTTTTCAACTACTATTTTTCTCAAGTAAAAGAGACTAACATATTGCTACTGGAACCAACCTCCTTAATGCTTTACCTTTCTATGAAAATGCAGAGGTTTCTCCACCCAAGTAATAGGTTCTCCAAATCTTAGAGGATTACCTAATTTTTTCCCCAAAAATGTAATCATTGTCAGCCATAACTTTTTCGCATAGGGGCAGTGGATCACAATGTGAGAATTAGATTCCCTATCCCCAAACACAAAATACACATATTCAACAAATATAAGCCATGTTGCTCAAAGTTGTCTAGGGTCAGAATCTTCCACAACACTGCTGTGCAGAGAAAGAACTGAATCTTTTTCTGCACAGCATTTAACCAAATCTCCTTCCATGGAAATTCTAAGGTCGACGATCATCATTGATCATATATATATATATAGGGGGGGGATCAATAGGGATTAAACAGGGATTGACAGGGATTAGCAGAGATAAAACAAGGATTAACAGAACATGACAAAGTTACCGGAATATAGAGCCGGAATATATTAACAATACAATACTATCTCTACAGATA
>JAOXJP010000006.1:6762983-6774817 GCA_025762735.1 Platanus orientalis | reverse complement strand
GGCTAAATCATGGAATTTCATAAATTTGAAGGTGTTTTAATGGAGGTTTTCAGTACTTGCGGATGAAATATAAGAAAGGAAGAAGAAGAATAATGATAGAAAGAAAAATAAGAGAGTAAGATTGAAAGAAAGAGAAAGTTAAGAAGAGAACAAGAAATAAGAGAGATATACCTTAAAGGAGAGAGGGAACCTATGGTTGCACCTATTGAAGAATAAGAGAGAAGGGAGACATGAGTGGCATCAACTCTTGGAAAATGAGAGATAAATTAGACACACGACCTACCTTGTGAACACCCAATTCAACAAAACTTTAATAATTCTTCATTGTATTAATCAAGGGGAGGGACTGCCTTTAAATAAGCTTACAGCCTATAAAATTTAAAAAGCACAAAATTAGAAACTTGCTAAACTCTCAAACTTTGAGACCAAATAATACTAAAAACTTACTTTCCTAATTTAGAAACTAGTAAAACTTCGAACTTGTTGTCTAAGACATACTAAAATCAAAACCCTTCTAAAACATGACTTTCCTAAATCCTAAAACTAATAAAAATTAAGATTTTCTAAAAATCAATTTTCTAAAAACACTATTCCCGCTTTATACTGATACCCCATTTGTAATTTGGTCATAACTTTTCCAAATCACCTCAAATTTGCACAATCTTAGTCTCGTTAGAAAGATAACTAAATAACATATCTAATAACACCAAAATCAAGCCAAAAGGAAAGTTTTGATCTTTGAAAAAGTGAGCTAAACAGAAAAAATGGGATTACTCTATAAAAAAAACCAACAAAAATTTGGTACCATTGGCCCTATTACATGGACACATAAAATGTTATACCCCCATACAATACCCTAAATAAACCCACATAACATTTACACTTAAATTTATCCCTCTTGTGAGGCAGCACATACATAAGTCTTTTGGTGTTGTCCACATCACTGTCATTGGGGGTTAATCGGTGGCCAAGATCCTATCACTGAGGGTTAAACAATGACTAAGATCCTGTCATTGGGGGTTAAACAATGACCATGATCCTGTCATTTGGGGTTAAATGATAGCACAAGAAAAGTAAAGAAATGAATAAAGAAAGAGAATACGAAAAGAAGACAAGATCCCGCCATTGGGGGCTAAACAATGGCATAAGAAAAGTAAGACAATGAAAAATGCATATGCTTGAAAAGCAATGAATGTAAACGGAAGTGAAAGAAAGAATGAGAATAATTCATACAAAAAAAGAGAAAAATGAAAAGAAGACAAGAACTACACATGAAAAGTCAAAAGAATGAAAGTGAAAAGAAAAAACAATGAAACCTACTTGAACACAAAAACAATGCACAAGTACAAGAAAGAAGTGAAATCACTATGATGTGATAAGAAAGAAAGCAACATAAGTCTTATGAAGAATGTGTGATGGCATAAGGCCCAATGAAATAAATAACACCTACAATAAGAAAAGAAAATTGAAATGTCAAGTGTTATATTAAAGAGAGATAATTGATTTCCTTGCATATCTAATCTATATCTCATGCATTGATTCCGACATTTTAAATTTCAAGGTTATATGTTATTTTTTCCATCAAACAACATGCCCTACTTGATCATTTCCATGTATGTTTTACACAACTACTTCTGAGCCCATCAAGCTTACCCAAATTGATACAATTTTTCAGATTGAGCCACAATGGACAGAGGCATGTGCAAATTATGATATATTTGTTGAGGGATTTTATATTCCCATTGATACATTAGGCCCTTTGATTATAAGTAGTCATTTATGGTTTTGAATGTGTAGATGGACATGGTTACAGATACTTTTGTTTAGTGATGTACAATTGAACATTGGATTTTGTACTCCCTATATTTGACAGTATACTCTAGACATGGGAATGTGTAAATGGATTGAATGGATGGTAATTGATTAATTCCGCTGCATATATTCTTATAAATGTTATGGTTTACTTTTCCGCTGCAGATGGTAAGAATAGAAGTCTATGGAAATGGATATTATTTAATGGCTTTTGCACTGCAAAGTAGTTGGTTAATGACACAAATGAATGCATTTTATTCTGCTGCAAGGTATTGTGGACAATGAGAATCAAAGTTTAAAAAGGAAAGTTTTGTTTAAAATGAAAGGTTTAAAAAATGTAAGTGGGGCTGACTTATGGACATGTAAAATGAAATATTAGTATAAGAGATGACCTTGGTATGTCGCGTTCTGAATCTGAGGTCCGTCTCAAGAAGACACCTTGAATTCAGGGCGTGAAAGTACCAAGTACTGACAAAGAAATAAATTACTTTCTATTTCTAAATGTACAACATTTCCCACCTTTAGGGACTAACCATTCATTCACTTCAACATTCACCAAAAAAAATTCATTCACTTAAACAATGAATCAAGTCTTTTTCTTTCAAGGATAAACTAATCAATTTGAGCATTTAAACAACCTAGAGATGTGTAACATGCAGATTGTTTTAAACGTAGAAATGAAGGTTTTTTCATTTACCCGCCATCCAGGTGTTCCTTAAATACACGGTCAAATGCACGACACATCTCTAGGATTGTGTACAGTTGAGCCTGCAATGAGTAAGATACTTCAAGTGAATAAAATAAGCCAAGATACCTCTTCATAATTTTTAGGATTACTGATTCCACAAAATGTCTCCAATCATTACCCCTGCATCTACTGCAATGGGCCTCCCAAGGTGGTCCAACTCTGCTTCAAGCTCATCAATCGTCTTATTTATTAAGGCTATAATACTTGGAATGCGTTGCCTGATTACAGTCTCCAAATGCTGATGAAAAAATTACCAATGGTAAGAGAGATTTGTCAAAGTAGTAAAGCTGTCGCAGTAGAAAGAAATTAATCTTACTCCAGGAAATAATAGGTATCCACCTTAGACAGAAGTTTCGCAAGATACTCCGAGCCCATTTTATTTGCCAAGTGTCCATAATCAGAACTAGTTTGGAAATATTCTCGCTCTCTTCGACGGGCAGCAATCATATCCACATTCTTATTAATATCAGCTTGTGAACGGTTGACAATTCCAACCCAAGGATGTTGCAGCCTGTATGATCTTCCTTCAAGAACCTTAAACATTCATAAACAAAAAACTCATGTTTTAAAATAGATTTCCCCATCATATTCAAGAAAAATAAGAATGTGATAATATTAAGGGAAGAACATTCTTAAAATGATAGAAATAAAAAGGAAAAAAGTAAGCAAAAACTCAAATAATATACTATATGGTATGATGACATAAAAATATAAGCAACATTCATAGTCCAAGAAATATGTATATATACACAAGTACAATCAAATCCCTACATCCAGAGCATTGGTACCCTTGTCCATCAGATCAAGCTTCGTTAGCACTCCGAATGTTCTTTCACCTAGAAAAATACAAAATGAAATAAATATGTGAAGCAAATGCTCTTTCACCTAGAAATTACAGAATGCAATAAACGCAAAAATTTGCAAACCAAATATATTCATTGTGAACCTATAGAATGTAAAGGACCAAGGAACACAGTTTTACCATGTAGTAACAGACAAGACTGACTTCACAATACCTGAAGGATCAACTTCTCTTGCAAGCTTTATAGCATCCGAAGTGGCAATATCTTGATTAGCAGGAGATATGGCCAATATAATGCAATTAGGCTACAAAACCAGAATAAGCCATTATATAAATTGAGTAAAAGAAAGGGTGACCCAGTGAACGAGGCTCCCGCTAATGCGGGGTCTGGGGAGGGCAAGATGTACACAGCCTTACCCCCATTTCTGGAGAGGCTGTTTCAGTGACTTGAACCCGCGCCACCAGGGACGCTAACGGTAAGCCTTACCGTTGGGCCAAGCCGCCCTTATATAAATTGAGTACAAATATAAAATTGAGAATGCATCTATTTAAATTAATAATATAATTTATCACCTAAACCGTTTACAGCAACATAGAAAATTGCAAGATGAACAAATAAAAGAAATATGTAAGCTCTCATTAAGCATCCACAAAGGACACACCCTACCTGCATCAGTGAGATACATGGGGGTGTGAACAAGGGCAAACAGACCACTAAATGAATCTCAGATACTACGTGATTTTATTGCATTCTTTTACAACAGAGAATATACAATGACTAGTTCATTTAACAGAAGAAAAGAACATTGATCATATTGACATGGTCATCGGAGAAAATTTAGATTTTGGCAATACCAATCACCCCCTTCCAAAAAAACACCACCATCATATGTGCAGGTAAGAGGGCAGGATATCGTCCTTAAGAGGTACTAAATGGGACTTTAAACATCCTTTTTAGGGAAAGTCTGAAGTCGAACAAAAGAAAAGAAGAAATAGGGAAGAATAAATAGATGGTAAATAGTGACAATTTTCAACAATTGTAGGTGTTGCAATTTAGTACCCCCACCTTCTCAACATAAGAGCGAACCATGTTATCAATATCTTCTACAATGCTGTCTGGCTGTCCCTCTGTGAAGACCAAAGTCATCATTACTTCTCAATTTAAAATATAATAATATAATGCTAGCTTTAAATAATAACAACACAATACTATTTAAAAATTACCTATGGCAACTTTTGTCATCCCAGGTAGATCAATGAGTGTTAAGTTCACAACTGCCACATAAAACTATTCAATTAATAAGCATAAATATCAACATAAAGTCCTGGAAACAAAAAAGGAACACAAAAGAAGAAGATGGGAAACATATTTTTCTGGAAAGGGAATAAAAGGTAAGTATTGAAGCAAAATAACCAACTACTAGGATGAAATACCAAATGTCAAATAAATAAAGAAGAATTACCTCAATTGGTTCTACGTGAAAAGTAGTAATTAAGCAAGAATAAAGGAAACATACAGTACTCAAAACCCAGGTATCTTCATAACTAAACTTGAATATTTTCTGCTGCTCTGGTGGGTCATAAATTCTCTTTGTAATGAAAGAGAGGTATTATGCAGCCTGACATATGCCAAGATACAATAGGTACGTCGCCTAGCATTAACATGCAGTGCTAGGCTGAACTAATCAAGAGACTGACTGATCATGGCTACACTGTCGGTTTCATTAAGGATAGCATTACCTCAATTAGTTGCTTAAAAAGTAACTAATTAAATAAAGAATATGAAAAATATACAGTACTCAATGCCCTACCTTCAGAACAACCCTTGAATATTCTGGTAGGTGAAAATCTATATCTACTTACAATTTGACTTTTGGTGACAGAGAACTATTCAAGTGGCCTGGCATAAAAATATGCCACGAAACATAGATATGTGGTCAAGAACTAACATCAATCTATAGGCTGAACTGATCAAAAAATATTTAAGCCATGGATACACTTCCGGGTTCCATTTGCATCTAAGATTGACAGATAAATCTTGAGTCTGAGAAGTGTAGACAAGTGATTGTCTATACGAACTATATCAGAATTTCCACCATTAATTCAGTCTCACCTCAGAGATCTGCTAGTCAAAAAGCAACATGATCAGATGAAATATGAAAAAAAATAACAAATAATATCGAATTCTTTTCTACAGTCAGGGATCTGGTGAACAGTCCAGCTACATCAGATGCCGGTGATCAACCCATAGGGTTGACTGTTTACCAAGGAGATCATTTAAGTGGGTTCAATTGAATGGTGAGTCAGGTCTGAATATGTGCTACACATTCAGTAATGTGCTTATAAATGGAATTAACGATATATTACAATGATTTTTTGTCATCCCGAAACTAAAATCACTTCCTATCTTCAGATACATCTATGATGAACCAGTGGATACAGTTCATTGTGAATTTACTACAGCAGGAAAATTGATAAGATCTTTTAAGATTTTACCAATGCGAAGACTGTCTCACAAATTATGAATGCATTTTGTCTTCTTTATTGAAATTCTGTTCATTTCATTAAGATTCTTTTCATTTGGTTATGTTCTTTCCTTCTGTTGGGCTATTGGTTATGCATAATTGTCTTTTGTGTCTAAAATGGTTCCTATACATTGGATTTTCTTTCTTTTCTTTTCTTCTTCTTCTAATCTTTTGGCCTCATATTTTGTTATTTTTGCACTTAACTTTCTTCATTGCAAATCAAAATTAAAATGAAAAGAAATCAAAAATTTTGGCTGTGTTTGGCATTGCTTAGAAAGAGCACTTTTGTTGCTTTAATTTGCAGAAAAATACTTTTTTGCTCGTTGGATACTAGTACTTTTTTATACAAGCAGAAGCTGAAAATCTATTACAAGTAGAAGCAGTTAATCACCTGCTAATTGCTTTCATATTGTATTTGCAGAGTAATCATGTGAATTAACATTTCATGATATTTGGGAAAACATGGCCCCACTAAAATAAAAATACCCTTCAAATATAACCCTCCCAAACCAAGCTCCTTGCCATTATCCCCAACCGATCTTTACTCAAATGCCAGCTGTGAAGTAGGATTCACATGGCAAGGAATGAGGCAATCCCGAACATTGGAGAACACATGCATCGGGCTCATATTGTAAGAAGAGGGTACTTTACAAATTAGACTTGTCTATTACATATGACTTCAGGGGTATATTGGTATTTGGGTTGCAAAGTTATTAAGATAAGCACTTTTTAACCAAACAAACATATATCTTTAATAAGTGCTTAATGGCCAATAAGCATTTAAAATTTTGTAATTACCCAACAACATATGATGTTTCACCAAGTCCTTTTAAATGCATGCTTTTAGAGAAGCATTTATTCAAAAGAACTTATCTAAAATTTACACAAGCCAAATGCAACCTTAACCAAAGAAGATAGCAGAATCCTATTAATAATGTTCACTATTCAAAAGCTATAACAAGGAATGGCTTAAAGAGTTTTCTTTTTCCTAACAAGTAGATTAAATGGAGGTCATTTGATAAGCAAAGCTTTGAAAGAAAATGTGCCACATCATATTCAATCTGCAAGAATTCAATTTGCACATGGTCTTGTGTCGAATAAGGTTAATCAAACAAAACAGCCTTACAATCTAATTGTCAAATCATAAACCTTTTCCAAGAGAAAAGATTAACATGTGACCTGTTCAGATAAAAAAATGCACTTGCACCTGCTAAAACATAGTCTAAACTTTATAACATGTTCTAAAATTAGGTTAAGCTGGTAGTTATGCATTAACGCAGATTAACAAATGGATAAGATGAATATTTATTTATTCAACAAAGAGAGGATTAGTTGTATTCACAATTAAGTTTTTTTTTTTTTTTTTTGTGGACAATCGATGTAAGCAATTTTTTTTCTGTAGAAAATATTCAAACAGCATGTATACAAACAAAAAATAAATAGAAACAAAAAATGGTACTTCCTAATCTGTGTATATGATTACTCAATGAAGTAATACAAATGCAAAAAAGTAAACCATGAGCCAGAGTATGTATATACAAACCATTTGGAGAATAAATGCTTAGGTGAATTGGAATATTAGAGATGTGCCTTGTTTTCCCAGTTATACGATCAGTTTCATCCTGAATCTCCTTACGCACAGAGGCTACACAACCAAAACGGATGATCATTATTCAAAACAAACTTTGATTATATGTTCAGTCTTGATATGAATATATTGCACTGAAAAAAAAATGTTTATAATAATAACAGCAGCAAACATCCTAACAAGGGGCTGAAAGGGAGAAAATAAAATAAATGACTTTCAAGTTATTTTTGTTAATTAAGTATATCCTTTCAATTATTGATGTTCTAGTAAGCACATGAGAGCTGTTTCAGCAAGGATACTACCATCTAGCAGAATGTACGAAATGGTTAAGAGATGCAATCAATGGATTCATTGTTGTCAGCACCTAATTTTGGCTCAGGCACCCAAGGATCCCTCCACACCACCCACCAGCCAGAACCAACCTCTACCCCCCCTGCTTTGCTTCATTCCAGGGTGATCAGTGGAAATGTGATTGAAAGATCATTGATACTCAAATCGCCTCATTTTGGTTTCTTCCAAAGTGAGTGACTGCTGCTTCATGGATTTTTTAAAGTGAAGATCTATAGGATAATTTGATTACTCACCTTGTTCGAATACAATTATATGAAGGTTAAAGCCCACTTCGGACTAGCATCTCTCATCCATCTTGTGCAATGTTAATGAAGAAAGCCCCAAGTATTGAGCAACTTGATTCAACGCCTTATTCCCATCCTCAGGCAGTAGTCAGCCCCCTTGATTATTAGTTCTTGACTTCCCCTAGGTGGCAGTTCAGTTCAGAGTTTTGGTTCAGGTGACCTGGCTCTTGGCACGCTTCCCATCTGCCACAGCAAACTTTATGTCCACGTTGTCATTGATTCACCCTTCCTTGGCAACTGAGTCAGCAGTGATCCCGCCATCAACAATTTTTAAGTTAGCCTTATAGCCCTTTGGAATGGCAATCACATCACATTTTCCCATCCAAAGCTCAAGTTGGGTATGACTCAAAAGACAATAGTTTCAGATAATCTTCTCCTTGGATAAATTATTAAGATGGCCAACCATTAATTACATAACAGGGCATTGGGATGGTTCCAAAAATATAATCCTACCTTGCTCTACACAGAGACATACAGATTAAAAAATATTTCCCTCTTTCATCAATGTTAGGGTCTTACATTCCCACCATAATTTTCTACTGCTTATAAGCATTGTTCATGAATTTTCCATCTTGCAAGATAATGGCATAGTTTCAACGAAAGAGATCAAAATCTTACAATTAACCTGCTGTTAAGTGAAAATGTTCAAACCCATTGATAATACATATAACTTAACCATCAAAATTTAAAATTTGAATTGGGTTTACTATACCATACCAAAAACAGAATTCTCATATACCAAACAATAATATTGCACAAAAAAGAGAAATGTGATTTTGAAAAAAAAAAATTTAATCTCATTATCTGAATTCTACATACTGACATCTCTTAATCTACATTCACGGGTTTAAATTAGGGTATCACATTCATATAAAAGAACCTCAAGTACATCCTCAACAATGAAGCATAGATATAAATGTCTGTCTGGGCTCGTTCTCCTTCCTGGTTCCATAATCTCGCAAAATACATCTCCTAGAGTTTCTATAGGAACAAAACTGATGTCTATAATTTGAATATATATACATATATATTCAACCTAGGTATTAATAAAGGTCGTCCACAAAATATGCACCTTCTATCCACAGTGGTAGAACTATGACCTAGAAGCACAATCTTGATGGAAGTTGCTGACAAACTAAAAAGGAAGATAAATTTTTCTTTATTAAAAAGTGTGTGATAAGTGGTTTAAATGCCCCACCATTAATAACATAACAGGGTATTGGGATGGTCCTAATAATATGACATGTCATGCTCAATTCACATATGCATACAGATTAAAAATATTCCCCTCTTTCTTCAATGTTGAGGTCTTGATTTCCCACCCTAATTTACTACAGCTTAAAAGCATGGTTCGTGAATTTGCCATCTTGCAAGATAAATCAAGAGTATAACCCAAGTAAAATCAAAATCTGATGGATAAGCTGAAATTAAGTGAAAATATTGGCCATTGATAAAACATATAACTAACCATCAAAATAAAAATTCAATTTGGTTATTATACCATACCAGAGAATTCTCAAATACCAAACAACAATGCAATACCAAGGGCATTTGAAACAAGAAATCTATTCATCTGAATTCTACACACCGAAATCATTAAACCTCTTCCTTGGAGCATGAAGAAACTCAGCATACTCTGCCTGCCCCTCCACCGTCTTGTGAAGTTGCAATACCAAAGGCCTCCTCGTCACAATACCTTATAATTCAAATCATAAAAACCCATTTAATAAATCTAAAACGAAAATGCAGAATCATAAGCTCGGGATTACAAACTAAACGTCACCCAAGACAAATCCAAGCACATAGAATCAACATTTACCGGATCCCCGCGGCAAGAAATCCCTCCCCACAACGCTTTCCAATACCGATGATTTTCCCGAACTCTTAGTTTCCACAAACAAGAACCACATTTCAAAATACATATCTATAAACAAATCCAAACAAATCTATAAGATATCTAAAGAGATTGAACCTGGCCTCCGACGACAGCCACCGAAGGAAGTGCTTCCCAAAGCGACATTCCCTCGCCTCCATGATCACCTAAAACGGTGCAAGCTCGCTGGATTCTGTTCACCAACCCAATCAAGCTCTCCATCGTCGCCATTTTGGGACCAAAACAGCCGAAGATCTTAGATCTCTGCAGACAGTTTTTAAAAAATCATAAAAACAAAGATAAGATCCGATCTAAACAGAAGAAAAATTAAATGAATAGAGAGAAAACGAGATCAAAGAGCAGCATTCTAATCGTCTTAGAAGAAACTCACAAAATTAAAGCTCTTCCAATAGCGATAGATTCAATTTCAGACTCTGAGAGATCGAGAAAGGAGGGTGTAGTACAACAATTGGAAGAAATAAAATAAACTAACAAAAAGCGGTTGAAGACGTGATTGTTGGACACTTGCATGTTTTCTGAACTTCTGTTATATAGTAGTTTACTTGCTGGGTCTAACCAGAATGCCGTAATAATATTACGATATTAACTAGGAAGCCCCAAGGTTTGCTGGATTCTCCCTTTCCCCCTTCAATTTTCAACCAATCAATTTTGCCTCAAGTAGGGCTGTCAACTATCCGATTATTATCGGTATTCGATATCTGATTCCATTATTCGGACAAAATATTTGAATTCATTGAAATTAATATTTATATTATAATGTTGGAGGACATGTTATGTAGAATACAACATATGAATATCATAACCTTAAACCATTTCTCATCTCACATTCTCAATTTGAATGAAAGAAAGCTCCTAGTAGTCCATTCTTTCCAAGTTGGTTTGCTAAACACATAGATTATAGTGTTTCTTTTGTGTGTAAAAGATTATTGTATCCAACGAGACAGATGTCTAAAGAATTCGTAAGCACCAGTGTACGAAACAAAATCTGTCTTAAGGACATGGTGTTAAACACTAGCCTTGATCAAGTCAAGTAAAGTTTTCAATCAATTGAATCAAGTAAATTGATTTTGATTGTTTTAATTCAAAAATTCTTTTTATATTTTATAGAATCGCACACAAATAGAGTATACTGGAATAACAATCTTAAGACAAAATTTTAGTTATTTTGTTATTCTTTATGCATTCTGTTTATATTTCTTTATTTTTCATATCAGTTAAACTTCTGTTTATTTTTATATAACAAAAGTGACAACCAGTAATAAAAGTACGATTGTACCTTCCTCTATGGTGCTAGTCATTACTCCTATTCCAAGTAACCATGGAAAAAATCCAGAAAAATTCAACAGTACGGAATTTAAGAGAGAGCAACAGAAGATGTTTTACCTCATAATGTTGAATTTGGTCAAGTTATTCTATGAAGATGCACCCACTCTCAAAGAGAATGAATCTAACAAGCAAGTTGTGGTTATGGTGGACGCATGGAAATATGCAAACTTTTTCTACAAGAACTACATTTTGAATGGATTAGATAACAAATTATATAATGTGCATAGTCAAATTAAGTCTGCAAAGGAGTTATGAGACTCCTTGGATAAGAAATATAAAGCGAGAGATGTAGGAATGAAGAAATACATTGTGGGTAGATTTTTTAAATAGAATATGGACTCAAAGTTTATTATCAGTCAAGTGCAAGACCTTTAACTAATCCTACATGAAATTCATACCGAAGGATTGTCTGTAAGTGATTTTTTCCATGTGACAGCAATAATTGAAAATTACCGTCATCCATCTTGTAAAGATTTCAAAAATTATTTGAAGCATACACGTAAG
>JAOXJP010000006.1:6744353-6762883 GCA_025762735.1 Platanus orientalis | reverse complement strand
AGACATCAACTAGAAGGCACACTATTTGCTGCCTAGGCAATCATACTTAGGGTTCAAGGCAATCACACTTCCAAGAGCTTTAGCAAAATTCATTTCATTTATTCAATAATCAATTTCATTAATAAAATTTTGATATATATATATATATATATATATATATATATACATATATATATATATACATATGCTAGTTATACCCATATGGCTTCCTTGTTGCATAAGTCATGCAATTATAAAGCTAGCCTAACAAATAGAAACATTCTTGAATGTTACCCCCACAAGAAAATCAGTAATTACACAAATCTATAAAGTATCTTATATATGGTATTATATATCCATCAAGTGAAGGTATTGAGAGCAAGGCCTTTGAGAGCTATGAACCAAGCTCTTTTAACAAAAAGGTTATGGAAATGTAGTAATGATAGTAACATAGTAAGGATTTCTTAAAGGACAGAGACATGTAAAGGAATTCAGTATGAAATTGGAAGAGTTCATAGGATCATGTATTAAGGTGTGAACTTTTTATTGATAATGATTTGGAATCATATAAGGAAGTGTTAATAGAGTTTCCAAAATACGGATATGCTTGGGATAGAGGAACATGGGTGCCAAACTTCAGAAGCAATCTAAATGACTGGGAAGGGAAGAGATGGTAGCAGCATCTCTACTAGCCCATATACGGGATGTCATATTTAAGAGTGTAAGATGTGGACAAGGAAATTTGGAGTGCGATCCAAGGGGTGTGCTCCTAGTAAATTTCATATTTGACAGAACATATTTCGAAGGGTATTATCTCATGAAGGAAATTTTTTTTTGGACAGAACACAACAATAGGTGAAAACCTTGATGGTGGAGCACTTAAATTAGTCAATGAGGGTTCATGACAATGTAAGCATGCTTGCTTATTAACGAGAAAGAGAAAATCATCAGTCACCATCTTCTTGATTACAAAACTCTGTGGGACTATGGTATTTGTAGAATGTTTTGGGGTTCTGTGGGTCACTCCAAGATCTTTGCTGGAGTTGCCGGATTTATGGAGGTTAAGGTCTTCCAAAATAAGAGAGCTTGTGGCATTTCTTGCCATGTGCAATATGTTGGGAAAATGGAAGGGGAGGAACAGTAAAGTTTTTAAGAGAAATAAAATACCATAGAGCTGGTGAAATGTGAAGTGGATGATGGTCCTCAAGCTTGAAAGAATTTAAAGATGTGAATATGTATGGATTACTTTTCCTATAGCTGGAGATCCTTTTTTCTCCATTAAAAAGTTTAGATACAAATGGCCAGATCTACTTTTTTCTGTATATTTTTCATGTAAAGGGTTATTTTCCTTGTGTGCAAGCGAACGTGTGTAGATAATTGATATATTACATGAGTTCTCACAAAATCAAGACCCCAGTTTCTGTCCAAAAAGTTAATTTAGACAAATTAAAAAATGCAGCTATCATTTTCCAGTCAAGTTCAAGCTACTAACCATGCTCCCTACTGACTATCTAAATGAATGAAATTTGAAAAGAAAACTTTCAAGCCCAATGACATAGGAAAGTTAAGCATTCCTCAAAATCCTCCATATTATCCTCTAGAAACCATGGTACACTGTACATTGTACAAACACGTGTAAACATCAGGTGTTCATTTTTAAAATAGATGCTTGCAAGCAAAGAGTTGCAGTTCGTAACTATTGTATAGATGCCAGAAGTCAAAATCTGAGTGCTATGAGGAATTGAATCTGTTTTTCAAGGCCAACTAATCATACTGAATTTCATGAGTATTCAATCAAGGTAGACAAGATCCTACTACCACATCGAAAGCAAGGATAGATCACCAATATTTCTCTCATTTCAGTGGTGGGGATCATTAAGCAGACTCAATGGAAATGGAAGTTACACTAAATATAATATCAAGTCAAATTACTTCCTTGCCCAGGCCTTATTCCTCTCATCCTGTAAACAATAGAAGGGGCATATGTACATCAATCATGGAATGGGGTTACAGATTGTCATGGAATCAAACTTCTGTAGCATGGAAGTGAAATTAATTTAAGAGGAAGTTTATGTAAGTCGATGAGAAACATTGTAAAAATCGTGGAGGGATGGAAACATTTAGGATCTGGAGAATATCTTAGACAAAAGTTCAGGAAATGTTAGAATAAGCACCAATACACACCCATGAATCATTATATAAGCAAGATAATCATACATAATGGTTTATGAAGATCGATACTATTGTGACATATGCTGTTGCACATGTCTAGAAAACTAATAGTTAAGAAATGATAAAAAAAATATATTACATGATAAAAAAATACATCTACAGAGTTAGGAAATGATAAAGAAACATCCACACCAAGGAAAAGAATAAAGCCAAACCACAATTCATTACTTACAATGTAAACATAGAACAAAATCGATGGTAGCTTGTAACCATACAATGGTGTACACGAACAGTAGATGTCACCCTCACAATAACAAAAATACAACAGTAGTCTCGGAGGTTCGAACCATCATCCCCAGCCCATGTCAACACCACCTAAAGTTACAGGGTGGCTCAAAACCATTACCCTTGTCCCTATCCCAATGCTGGCAAAGTATCTACTAATGGAGCAGGTACTCAAGGTAGCAACAATACTTTTGCCATGATATGGTGAGGTACCACACCTCAGGGTCCCAGATGTATCAAGGATAAACAAACTACACATCCACCAGCATTCCCAATTGTGGATACATGACCTAGGGCTGAGAATGAGTGTGGGCAACGCTGTACAACATGAAGTTCTTTCCCATAATGCTAGTGTCAACATCCACACCATATTAAGACAAGCCAAATCCATGTAGGTTTGTTGTCAATAAAAATCAAAATCCAAGTAGTCAGCCCAAGACATCTAAATCTATGTACCATATACCCTCCATGAAGATACCCATAACCATACAAAGATGAAGCACTACCGACACCACATCCAGTCAAATAACTACCATCAATACTCACGCGGTCAAATGTCCCAGCCAATCTATTGGTGCCATAATTGTGACAGGAATAAACGTCCACATTTTCCTCGTCCATTTGGTGGTACTATAATAGCAGGGAAGCTTGATACAAAGTGCGAAGCTAATTTCAAACCGCTTCCCAAATGTGGGAAGCTCAGTGAAGCAAGTAGAAACGTCTGGAAAATTGATTGGGAAGCAATCCAAGAAACAAAATTGTATTTTATTTAATACAAATCCTATCTGTTAACATTGAACAAAATATTATGTATGAAATTTATTAATAATTTTGTAGGAAAAAAGATTTTGGATCGAATTTATTATTTATAGTATTTTATTCCAATAGAATAAAAAATATTCAAATCTGATTTTTTTATACAAGGTCTTCTATAGTAACTCTAAGATATAAATTTACAAAAAATCTAATGGATGGTAAAATCTAAGGTATGGCTGGTCATACAAATAACAAGTGGTTTGCACATTGATGTATATGTCACGATTCTTTGTTACTCACATAGTATAGCTTGTTTTTTCTTGTACTTTCTTTAGTTTTATTCTCTTTATTGTATTGTAGTTAAAATTATTGATTGTAACCTATAGTTATTTACTTTATTATTGTTTTTCGCTTCCAAAGGATTTATTGAGCTTTGTGCTTCTTGTTTTTTGGATTGCTTCCCACTTTTGCTTCTCGCTCTAGTACCTATGGGTGGTACTTCATCATTGATAAGTCTAACAATTGTGGTTGATACGTACCATGATCCCTGTCCTGGGTGGCATTATCCCATCTGTAGTCTCCTATGAATGAGCTAAGGGGTCTTAACTCTGCTCACCAACATCACCTCCATCATCAGCTTTGTCATACCTGCCACCGCCACTGCCATTGTCCACTCCTTGTCATCTTGCTATGTTCTAGCATGGTTTCATGGACCAGTCAACATCATCAACATGACGGCCTCCTAATTAAAGCTTGTTGTAGACATGTAATCCTCTACATCCACTCCCATCTCACCTACAATGCAAGAGCTTGGCCTTCCTCCTTTCTCATCCAACACTGGCTTTTCAGCTTCCTTCACTCATTCATACAGTGGTTTGTCCTCATCCTCCTCACAAAATATGTCGATTAAATCAATGGGGCCAATGTACTCTTTTTCAATTCTGACTTGCAGTCAGATGCTTCATCCTAGGCCACATACTGTAGTTAATGAATACAAGCTTCTATAGGTTCTTGCATTGCTTCCAATGACTAAAGAAGAAGATACTTCAGTTTTTCTTGCAGCCAATACAAGATGCAGTCATAGATAGTACTTTTCTTCAAGTTAGGGGCATCACTCCCATATAACACCCATTTTCTAATTGCAAAATTTGAATATTACATGTATCCCTAACTACGATGGTACTTGTTATTACTCCCACTAATTGAATCCAATACAACTTAAAAAGTCTTACATGGAAGTATCTTTTCCCATTCAAGCACAACAGTTGAATGATGGGAGAATCCAAATACATCCCTATACCACTTACCTGTAATCATCTCAAAAGTTAATGAATTAAAACTAATGAAAAGACAAAGTAAATTGTCAATTGTAATGACCTTCCTTAGAACCTTGACATGTGCATCTGCACTTGGCTCTTGCTTTGCAAGTACATCAGCATTAAGCAAATCATTTCTATTACCAAAGTTCCACTGGTATTGATACTCAGGATTGAGGCAGTACGTTGAAATTAAAAAATAATTAAGTAATTAGTCATTAAAACCCAGCACATGACAAGAAAAATTGAACTAAATCAAATTAATTTCTTATAGGCTGCATGAATGAAGTGGAGGGGTATGTTGGCCCATCTACCATTTATAATTTTGTGATAGGCATAGGAGCGAGAGGTAGCAGCATAAATTACTTCTTTCAACAATCACATGGCTCCATATATGTAGCCCATTGTAAGCTTCTTGTCCCCATCCCACATCTAAAGCACCTTCATACCATAAGGAATGTCTAGGCAGCACTAGGGATGCAAATGAGCCGGATTCGATGCGGATATTAGTATATCCGAATTTGGTTAATTTATAATCGATATTTTTTAAACAAACAGATATTTAATCGAATCAGATACATATATGTTCATATTAGTATCCGTTAAGTTAGTTGAATATCGGATATGAATACGGATATATCCAATTATACAAATTTATTAAGTTAGGTTAACATATTTGTATCCGTTAGGTTAGGATTAATGTTAAAAGTAATTCAACATAACCTACAATAGTATTTAAAAAGTAAAATAACTTACAATACTATAATATGACTATTAATTTAAATCATTATATATATATATATCTAGATAGTCGAAACGGATGTATATGTATCCGTATTTGGTTCATTTATAATCGGATATTTTTTAAACGAACGGATACATGTATATCCGTATTTTCTTTAAACGAATACGAAAATGAATCAGATTCGGATAATAATCGGATACTTGCATCCCTACCAGCACAATCTCTTCAACTCTCCTGCCCACTGGACTGCCACTCTTACAATAGTCATACCATTTTTGGCAAGAAAACAGGACCTTCAACCCAACCTTCTTCTAAAATATGCTTTGAAGGGCAACATAATTGATGGGAAAATGCATAAAGTCTCCTCACTTGCTCCTCATCAATACATACTCGTGATCATAAATGAAGTTGGTTAATTAACTTTGTCCCATCTACCATCTTTTTAATGGTCATCTTCTTCCCTGTGTCCACAAGCATCAAGTCAATGCAATGTGCAATGCATGGATTGAATAAAAAGCCATACCTAGAAGACCTTATTATTCTCTCATGCTTTCTCCATCTCACAAATCATGCCAACCATCTCCCTGTATATTTACTTAACATTCCTAATGACATCAGATGCCTTGGTAACTTGAGAAATATTGTACAACTGTCACAATAAGCCACAAAATTGATGATTGACTTTCTCGTGTAGGTTCAGTCAAATCATCACATGACTCCATCCATTGATTCTTTAGTACCACAATATAATCTTCAAAATTCTCATGATGCAAGTATTTGGTCTTTAAGTCATGAACAGTGGGCGCCTCTATCCCCAGTCTAGCCTTCACAACCTAATCTACCATGTTCCAGAAGTACAAACCCTTAGTTGAAAGAATGCAGTTAAAGAACAAGAATTTGGTGAATGTTGTGCCAAAACCATCCCCTACATATACTTTAGCCTCCTCTACTTAGAACAATGGGTGCAATACACAGAAAAAACTATGGGGATATGCTCCTCCCTCAACCTGAGTCTGCAGATTACGCCCACAGGCCATAGTTTGCCAACTCCCCAAGTTGACTTGTTGACTCGGTCGAGTTGACTCGACTACCAAGGCATAGGAGTCGAGTCACCTATGTGACTCCCATGAATCCGGCTGAGTCTTGAGACTAGAGAGAGTCATGTTATTAATTTTTTTCAAAAAAGATGTTTAAACTTAATAAATAAAATAGTCATATATATATATATATATATATTTGATGAATAAAAAACTTTATTGATAAGAAAAGAAGAGGGGATAAGATTGTTCTTTAAACTAATAGACTCTTTTGAGTCTTCTATGATTGTTCTTTAACTTTGTTAGGTGCAAAATTCATACACCAGACCCAACTCAAATCTCTAGTGAGCTGAGCCCTAGTTCAAGTCTTCAAGTATGAAGAAGAACTGAAGATTGAAGAACATTAAAAGTTCATGTTTTTCTTCTTGCTTGCAACCCTTTTATAGTTTCATTAACTTATATGTGCTAAGTCGTTAAATGAGGTTAAAATTGATTTTAATTTGTATTTGGTAATATCTCTTTAACGGAATTGAGATTTCACATAAAATCTCTTAAAATTTTTGTAGAATCATAATAGAAAATGCTCATATTTATCATAGAAATTGACAACAATTGATCCAAAATACTATTTATATTCTTTATTAGCTATATTTTATAAAAATAAAATTAAAAAGTTGCATGACTCCCCGAGTTGACTCCAGTGACTCTGGGATCGAGTTGAATCTGAGACGGTGAACCTTGCCACATGAACCAATCCTCCACAATAAAAAGTCTCCAACTTTCTATATTCCACCTCCCCTTGAACTGCCACCTACCTCCTCATGCACTAAGGGGCTGAAATTTAGATTGAGTGAGTCAATACTTCGCAGCTACCCTCATGGCTCAGGCACTCAGCTACCAAAAGAATGCTTCTCTGAACTGCACCTCCCTTCTTTCCTTCTCCTGTTTGTCTATAATGTCACCCTTTAGGAGGTTTTGCATTGCAAGCCTGACTTTGGGGCAATTCAGGCATCAAACTACATTGGATTAACCATTGGCAAGGCCTTGACTTGATCAAGAAACACCCCTGCTACTAATACTCTTACTACAATAGTTGTTGTTAGACTTCTGTTTCTTCCCATCTAGAGAACACCCATGCTACCAACCAACATCATCCTCTGCTTGGTGCAGCATATCAAAATTTTGGAGATAAACAATCTACACTAAAAATAAAGCTAGAGCAGCATAGGATACATTACATGACATTTGCACTTGACACATCACATAAAAAATACTTTTTAATAAATCTCAACATATTTTAGATCACATAATGCAAAATATAAGGAAAAACTATTCAATTCTACATTATTTACTCCAAATATTTTATAACAGCCCATGGCCCACTCTATTGAATTTGGCTCAGTTTTCTACCATTTTTTTAAAAAAATTTTGTACAAAAATATTTAAAAACTCAAAAAATACAGTAAAACATGGGGAAAAGATAGAAATATACATTGTATATTTCCTTATATTTTCTCCCTTTTACTGTCATATTTAAATAATTTTGATAACTTTAACACTTTAGTAATAAAAAACATAAAAAGATATTTTTTGATAAAAATTACCAACTCAGAGCTTATTGTAGATCAAGCCCATCGATATCGCATTTAAATAATTTGGTTCAATTTTTTTCATAATTGTCATTTATGTTTTAAATGATTTTTCTAATTAAAATGTAAAAAAAAAAAAAAAAAACTAACACCGTCAAAATGTAGATCAAGCTGAATCATAGAAAAAAAAAAGATATATAAAGTTCCACAACAAAAACCAACTTAAATTCATTTTTAATATTTTGAAAATATATGAAGTGCTAATGTTGATGCATTTGCATGTTAATGACAAGCTTCAAAACTTAATGGGCTTTTCCTCAAATTTTGGTTTTGATATCAAATTTTCAATCCGCAACCCAGCTATTATTCTTATTTTAATTCAAATGAACACAAATTGAGTCATCGCCTTCGACCATACAAGGCGAAAATCAAGGATCCTTAAAAAAATCAGAAAGGGGGGGGGGGGGTTCTAGCACTTGCAGTAGCATTGGTCAACTTGTTTCGATATGTTGATCGGTATCACGTAAATTTATATGGACTTTGTAAGTTTCAGTTGAAGTAACCAAAACGTTTGTTTCAATGTTTCAACTATCTAGAATTTAATAGGACATGCAGCTTCCGCTCTAGTACACGTCGAAATCAACATATTTCATACAAAATGTAAATAAATATGTTGATTTTTTATTCCATGCTAATGGTGAAAAAGCCTTAGAATGGATGATCATAAGTATCCACTTTGAAAGCCTCAAACAAATAAAGAATAAAAAGAGAGAAAAAAAGAAGTGGGGGAGGCGGGAGGAAACAGGGCTGTTGACAAGCCTCTAAGGCTCTAACAACCTACTAGACCCAAAGCTGGGCCTGTGCTGAGCTTCAACCCTAGGCCTACAACAAGGCTTTAAAAACTCCACATCCAGGCTGTCCATAAGCTGGGTTTAGCCTTCTAGAGCAGCCCTAGAGGGCACCACAATAGATCAGCATTGCTGAAGAATTCACAGTTCTGTATAAGCTCAGATGGGCCCTAGAAGCAATTGTTTAGAAGTTCAAGTACATTTCTATTAGTTGTTTCAGTTTTTATTTTTATAGTAGTAATTACAAGTAGCTATTAAGTTTGAAAGTGATATAGAACAGTGAGGGTTCCACAATAATAATGCAGCAGAGTTGAACAAAATGACCAACACAAGCAACCAAGCAATACCACCAATCAATGAAGTAATAAAATCAACAAATAAACTTGATGTTTAAGAGAAAATTCGAAGGTTGAAATTCACTCAATGGGAGCTTCAACTGATAACAGGAATCTAATTTATAAGTTGAAAATAAAGGAAACCTAACTCAAAGTCAATTAAACAAAACAGCAGAGAATTAAATTGACCTCATCCAGTTGAGTTAAAACAATAGGTGAAATCAATCCAACTGATCCAAGCAAGAACTGAAGAGTAGGAAGCAATAAAGAATTCTACCAATCCCACACACAATCAGCTATAAAGCACTTAATATCAACTTAAAACATAGTGGCAAAAAATTCTGGTTGGGCCATCTCTGGAAAAGGAGAAATAGAAGGATCTTCAAAGGATTGAAATAAGTCTCCATCAGAGGTGGTGGACTCCCTTCTCTTAGAAGTTGCCTCTTCGGCCATTGCATCATTGGAATTTGGTGGTCTATCTATTAATGATGTTACTAGGGGCTGGCACACTTGTTTAGTTTCCTTTCATTTATCATGTAATTTGTAGTTGTCTTATTTTTCTGTTCTTGTATTGTATATTCTATTTCTATTCCCTTCTTTCTTCAATAAAACAAGTTATTCATCCAAAAAACAAAAAAACAGTTAAACCAGAAAATTACCCACTAAACTATATTTTTATTTCTCTAAGAATTCAGCAACTCAACAAACAACCACCACTTGCTTTGGAAGTCCCTATGCCTTTTTGTAGACTCCAAAGTTCCTCCTACTCAAACTAAGACATAAATAAGAACAAATAAAAACTCCCATAAAATTCAATATCTAAGTTGCAATACATCAGTAAAATTCAAAATGAAAACACGCTTCAAATTGTTTATCAAAAATCTATAAGCAATCTTCAAATGAGAAGATCAATGGTTATATAGCTAATCTCTATGAAATAAGACACGTAAAAAGGTCCAAAAATGCTGAAATCAGAAGTAGCATCATTTATGCACCTTATTTGTGGCCCAAGCCAAAATAATGCTCAAGGCATTGATGTATTGAGTTTAAAATGAGACAAACTGCGAGGCATTAAGCTTAAAATGAGGCTGAGATAAAACTCTAACATTTGTCCAAATTGTTCACAAGATATATCCCAATATGTTTTCCACATCATTAAACAAAATTACAAACACCAAATTGCATGCACAAATTATAAAGAACATGACTTCAAAAAGAATAGTTAAAGAATAAGTATTAGACCCACTATCTCCAAAGAAATAGCTACTACTGATTTTGTCCAATTCATTAGTCATTAGTGACACTAAGATAAAAGATAAGATTATAAATACCTTCCCGAAAGCAGCTGAGAATTATTTACAGGACCCTTTGAACTACCAAGTCGCTTAGCCCTATTGTCATGCTCTTTTTCCACACGCATGGCAGCTACCTCCTTCTCCATGGCAGCTACTTCCCTTCTCATCTTCTTAGCCTCGACCTCCATAGCTTTGGTCAATGTATCAACCTTCTTTGCTAACATCTGAACCAAAAAAGATAGTTAACTCACAGGTTAAATGCATAAACATAATAAAACAGAGTGTGCAAGCATAATGACCTCAATAGCATCATCCTTGTCTTTAAGGCTTTGATCTTTTTCATGGCCAGCTTTCCTCAAAGCAATGACCTCTTTTTGTAACATGTCGTATAATAATCCAGAGACACAATCTTCTGTATCAACTGCAGGGAACTCACTGGATTTTTCATCTGGATTCCCTTTCCAATTAGTAACTACCTCACCATCGCTTGTTGCATCAGATGATCTGTTAAGGGAATAGTTCGGGCTTGTTCCATTTGAGAGGACTTTACCCCTGTCTAGTGACCTTGTGCCTCCATCAAATGACTTTGATGTCCCTTTGGCATGCTTCAATACTGTACTGGTACTAGAAGAAATTGAAGACCTAGACAGAGAGGATGGTGTTCTCTTGGATAAAAATCCATTGGAGGTCAGTTTGGAGTTATTATCAGCACCACCAAGGGATTGACGACGTGAATGCCCATTGCTAATACTTCTTCCTTCCGAAGTAGTGCGATTATTCGCATTTGGGGATGCTCTCAACCCCTCTTCAAGTACTCTGAGCCGCAGTTGATATTTTTCCTGAACAATGCGAAAAACACATCTCAAAATTTCTTTCAAAGACAGTACGAGCAAAGACTGATGAGTATACATAGACATTGCTGTAAACCCAAATTATTACTTTCAACTGTGCTTCATATTTTGCAGTTCGCTCAGCTATGGCAAGTTTGTCTCGAAGTTGCTGCATTTCTCCCTGTAACATCAGTTTTACATAAAAATTATAAACTGTTAAAACTAAAAGAACCCACACACATATTTTCATCCAAAGATGGAAACAACAAAGAGAACTTGAATGTTGAAAGAGAGAGAGAGAGTAGCACATACCTGCATGAATCTTCGATTTTCAAGCCACTGTTTTACAGGCATCACTTTGTCATTAGCATCTTTCCATTCATTTGCTACCACGACTGCGACCCTATTTGCTGTGACCTTTGCACGAGCCAGTTCCCTGTCAAGGGTTTTTCTCTCCTCCTGAAGAACACATAACAATTAACTATTCGGGGAGCATCACAAACCACATCTCCCACAACCAAAAAATACAGAACCAAAGCAAATAGATAGAGAACAGGCACATTACATTCATCTCCTGTACTTTGCGCTGGTAATCTCTCACAGCATTTGCAGCTGCACCACCAGCAAGTACAGCCTCCTCTAGTTCCCTTACAGTTTGGCTGAGCTTTTCAACCTCTGCAACCTTTTGGCGGTGCATTTTGTCCAAAATCTTGTTTTCTTCCTAGTTTATGTAAGAAGAAATCATAAATTGATTATTAACTTCATTCATATGATGATGGAATATTCCAAATTCTAATGATCTTGAAGAATAAAGAGCAAACGATTCTATAATACCTGACAGATTTCAATCTGTTTCATTAATTCTTGGTTTTTATTCTGGAGATCATCCACCATGGAGGCCTTTGCCAAGGCAACTTGAACAGTCCTCTCTGCTTCAAGTAAAGCTGCTTCTTTTGATTTAGTAAGGCGATCTAATGCCTTGTTGTCGTCCTGCAGCTTTGCAATCTGCAACGAGCCACCACAGATCATCAATGATGGCATGTTTTTCCCTTTTCCCATTGTTTAGGAGAATCTCTACATGATAGAAGAACAGTAAATGTCAGACAAGAGGACAGATTACCTCCTGCCGAGCAAGCTTTAGCTCTGCCTCTAGAGGTGCAAGAATGGCTTCAATTGGTGGCATGTCATCATCCTTTTGAGCAGCATGAACTCTTCGAAGGGTGGCTTCTGCTGCAAACTGAGCAGCCATTGAGGCCTTCTTCTCATCATTGATTTTCTTAATTTCAAGATTCTGCAAAAGGACTTCTGCAAATTAAGCATGGCTAAAACACAGAAGAAAAAAACACATGTATAATAAAAAATGAAGAAATTCCATGTATTACTTTGCTTTCTAGAAGAGATTCGGTTAGCTTCAGTTTCCCCTCCACCTTTGACAATTCTTCAGTGAGCTAAGACAACCAACAGAACATGGAAAGATAAAGTCAGGGCACATTCTAACCATATGATGGAATTACACAGAACACAACAAAATAGAAGGCGATGTGAAAGCAGTGATAACCTAGTTTAAAAATGAAGGATATCCAAACAATGAAAAACCTAAAATTGTTAACTGTACACAAAGAAAGTAGACATTCTAACCCCATCATGAAATTGCCTGAAACATAACAATTACAAAAGGCTTTGGAGAAGCAGTGGCAATTCGAGGCGGGATTAGGTGCAAATCAATTTCGTGCAAAGAGGTGCAAACGGCACCAGGGGGCTGACGCATCAGCACCGAAAAGTGATTTACACTTTTTGGGGGTGCACTCATCACCTTTTGGTGCTGATGTGTCCACACCTGGCGCTGTTTGCACCATTTGCAAGAAATTCATTTGCATCTAATTTTTTCCATGCCAATTCAGATCAAAATTGAAAGGGTGCCCAAATTTTAAACAGTGGTAAATCTAAATCTTTTAACTGCATTGACATGACCCCTCCCAAAACATTCACCGATACAATATCAAAACAATATTCCTTCCTTTGTTTTAAGAAATGGCAAGTAAACAGATTTATCAAATTTGTGGAAGTGATGCTTGATTGCATTGACATAAGAGATCCGACACAGACAAATGAACAATTTTTTGGGGAGCAATGAACTACAGTAAATATTTGGAGAATTCAAGATTCCACATACATATATAAATTGAAAATAAAGATGATAAACTTTATTAAATAATAAGAAAAACCATTGGCTGATATATAAATTGAAAATAAAGATGATAAACTTTATTAAATAATAAAAAAAACCATTGGCTGATTCATGTAAAGAATGATCCCAGAGCACCAAAGAATTCACAAATGCCGCCAACAAAAATTTGTTTGCTCACCCCCTCACCCCAATCATAAAACACGCATTTTTTTTTTTAAAGAAATGCGAATATGTGGGAAATCAAAGCTAAAAATAAATGCAACCAAAATGAATTCTCTCTCTTTCAAACAAATATAAATAAAAATACCGAGCTAAAGAAAAAATTGGAAACTCAGAGCCAATATGTTGAATGATAATGCAATAAATCTTCACATAAATTAGAAAACAATACAGTCCAAAATAACCATAATGACAATAAAAATTTAACCTCAAATTAAACTGCCAGGAAACCACTCCAACTAGAAGCTGATCAATAGAGATACCGACTTAAAAAATATATTAGCATAAAATATTGTAGTTATGTATACAAGAAAAGAAAAGAGAAATGACCTCTTCAACGGCCTTTTCTCTCAGACGTTCCGACAGTTTCAATGCCTTGATCTCCGCCTGAGCTTCCCCTAATTCTCGATCCTTGTCTGCAAAAAACAAGTAAAAACCAACGTTTCAACAGAACAACTCAAAAATGTGCGAATCGTCCATAAAACTCGTCTAAATCGCCTCAAAAACCACCGGATCAAACCGCGTTCCCACCTCTAACTTCATTCTCCAACCGATTAAGCTCAACCTTCACCGGATCCGACCCGTGCAACAGATTTATAAACTCATCCGCGTCCATGCTCGGCCTTACCGACGCCCTCCTCCTCAAACTTTTCCCTTCCTTAAACGATCCCGAAACCGTCAACGGCGGAGTCTGCACCGACGCCGGAACCGCCTCATTCACCGTAGAATGGAAATTGACGCCACCGCCCCAACTATACTCCGGCGCCGGCGTGCCAGTCGCCGGAGAAATACCATCGCCTGAAATTTCTGCCATGACGGATCTGACACTCTCACATCCGAATGCAGCAAAAGCCCCAAATCATTTGCAACTCCGATTCGAAGATTAGGGCTTCTGTACACAAACTCTTATCTCTATTGTTTTTGTTCCGAAGGTTCCGATTCTCAGAATCGTTTTCTCGTCTGCCTCTCTTATCTTCAAACACACACCATGAGAGTCAGAGTTTCCGAGGTAGAGAGAGAGAGAGAGAGAGAGAGAGAGAGAGGAGAAATGCTTCTGCTTCTCTCTCCGTTTCTGCTTTAAATCGGCTCCTTCGTCTCTGCCTACAGTGTCTATCTGTTTCAAAAGATTGTTTTCTCTCACTCTAAAATGCTAGAGAGAGAGAGAAGAGAGAGTGAATGTGAAAAGGGGAGCTTTAATGAAAGATTTGCTGTTAAGCACACACTGCAGCGTGAGAGCTAGTGAATTAGCCAGCAGCCTTACCTTTTAATTAATGGTGTTGAATCAGGTTACGGTGAACAAGGTGCGTAATGCGCAATCCAAACGGGGCCGTACCGTTCCGTTTCGGCACATGGAGGTGTGAGGGGAAGGGGGGGATGCGTAACACGCACGAGTGCGCGTTACAACACGTTACACACTTTTCTTTTTCCCTCTCTGTGTCGGTGTCGGAGATTTCTTGTAGCTAGCTAATTCGTCAGCTAGAAGGAACTGGGTTCGAACCATCTCAAGCCAGACTGGTATGATATCACGCCAGTACCAATTACTGCATGAAACCTTGCCTTAAAAAAGGGTATTTTGGTAAATATATGAGGATTACCTTATGTAAATACCAAAACACCATTTATCAGGCATTGTGTATCATATGTTGGTTTTGTGTTGGTTTGAGGGATTTTTTTTGGGGGAGGAAATGTCCTGTCTAGGGTGTCCTGGACAGTCATATGGAATAAAATGGGTGGGAATTTGAAATTTCGCTTAACCCCCGTTTATTTTAGTCTATTTGAAGTCTCAGGACACCAAATCTTGGACAGAACATTTATTTTGCTTTTTTACCCTTAAATGTATTATTTTGAGTTTCCTTTGTTGCACCCTTGATTTCATTTGTATTACCTTTACAAGAATTGATTTTTATTAAAACATTAAAGAAGATAATTCATACTCAATAGGGGTTCGGATGCCCCAGTTCCTGTAAGATACTGGTTCTTGGGTTTGGATCCTCGAGTGGAACAAATAATAGGTACTCAATAGTCATAAAGCCAAGACTGGCTCCAGCCGAGATGTGTCCAGCATCAATTTTGTGCTTACACATGACAGAAAAAGTGAATTGAATGCCTAAACCCATGGTAAAAAACATCTTTTCACTTTTTGATATCATGTATTACATGCTTGATTGACGCTGGACACATCTGGACTGGAGATGATCCAACAATGTGTTCAGTATAAGGGCAGGACCTAGATTACACCACTAAGCCTCTAAAAATTGTTTACTCAAATGAACACAATAGTGGGTAGAAGGTGAAGGTGGTGCCTTAGAGACAAACATGTTGAACCCTTTAACATCAACACCTGAAATCCCATGTTTATGATGCCAAGACTCAGGCTAAGTAGTAAGTATTAAGCTCAAAATTTCTGATCCTTTTAATTATTCAGACTCCCTAAATGTTGTAAATATTCTTAATGGTCTGTTAATTGCATGCCCATGGCAGCTTAAACATCTCCATTTTGTATATCATGATATGTTGAACAACTTTACTTCTCTTATAGCCTATTTGGCAGTTACCTGTAATGTAATCATTTTATTTTAAATTATTAAAACATCTATAGCTATAAGGTGATGGTTCGTAATGAACTCATTCAAATATTTTCTGATTTGTTAACTAAATTAGAAATGAAGTCATCTTAGATTTTTCTGTAAAATGAAATTATTTAAGTTATCAAGTACAAGTTGCTACAGATCTGAATGAGTTCATTTTGAACCATCCCCTTGTGGTTACAACTGCATTTGGAATTTCAAATGAAATGATTTCATTACAGGTGGCTGCCAAACGCAACCATAATTTGTGTAAAATTTACAGAACAGAAAACATGGAAGCCCACCTGTTGGCTAAATTCTGTAAGTAAATTGACAGTGATACAGGTTGTATACTTTGGAAGATCTTTCAATTAATATCTTTATTTCCACCAAAAAAACAAAACTCTACCAGGAATCACCATATGAAAACACTCCCCTAAGACTAGTTTTGTTTTGTTTTTCGTTTTTGTTTTTATTTTTATTTTCTACATGGATGTGAATCCATCAATTGTCCACATGTTTGCCTCCTCATCTTTGGCTTATATTGTAACTTTGAGTTCAATAGCACTCTTCCATGGAGCCAAAAATGAACTCAAGGAATTAGGTACAAATAATCCATGAACAAATATGTGTGAATAGAGTCCTAGGCTGACACATCAGCGCCAAAAAGTGAAAAATGCGCCCCAAAAAGTGTAAACCACTTTTTCAGTGCTGATGTGGCGACCCCTTATGCCATTCACACCTATTCGTTCAGGGGGGTGTTAGTACCAAATCAAAGCTCAAAAATTAATATTTTCTCCCTTCTTTATTTGAAGAAAAAAAAAATCAACACTAGTCATTCAAAGAGGATAATACCATAATGGGACGTCATGTATAAAATTTAGAGGGTTCTTCACTTGTCCCCCTCCCATGTTGTCCCTCCACATGACTAGCAAAGAATACATGATAATCTGTAAAAACATACCCTTAATGAAAAATTCTTTACAACTATATGCCAATAATTACTTGAATTGTTCAACATTTCTATTAAAAATACATGATGGACGACTAAATAATAGTATTTTCTTAAGAATTTGATCCAATAAATAATGATAGAGAAATGGCCATTATTATCTTCATCATCATCACCATCATCATAATCTTAAGTGCTATCCTAATAATTTGGGATCAAGTTTATATTTCATTTTTTTCCATGACAATTTATCTAGTGTAAATCTTCAACTAAATTATAACTCTTCAAATCATTTCTTACTCAAATCCTTATAACCTTCGGTTTTCAATTTTATTGCTGTAACTTGCACCTAATAAATTGCTTGTTGTCTTGGAAGGTACGTGATCAGAACAAATTTGTCAACTCTCTTGAAAATATGTAGAGCAAGTCAAGGTAGACCTAATACTAAGAAAACCCCTAATCCAAAAAAAAATAAAAAAATAATGCATAAATGAGTAAAAGTGATACAATTTAAAAATTAAAAAAAATTACCAACTATTTTATTTGTTTTAATAAAATAACTTAGAATTTTATATATATATATATATATCGTCAAGATTTGAACAAAAAGAACGAAACATGGCTATTGTGAATGGCAAAGGCGTCTTTATTTGATGTGGACATGTTAGATGCATGAAGGGATTGATGAAGTAGGCCATGAATCAAGCCCTTATAATCATAAACCAGGTCAGCATATCACACGCTAAGAGAGTCTACTTTTCATGTCAACCACATGTAATGTTCCTAGTTAAAACATCAACCACGATCTCTAAACAAATAGCCAATTAAGAAATAATAGCTCCATATAATCTATGAAGACGAGATAATCATGTGACATTAATGAATGGCAAGGATAGGAAGGATAAAAAATTATTATATATGAGAGAACTCAAGCATAGTTTCAATAAGTACAAGATGAGAGAAAATCAACTAAGATGATTTAGTCATGTGCAACATCAGCTAATGACTGATTAAATTGATGAAAATGAGTAATTTGATGAGACTAAAAGAGCACAGAGAAACATAAAGGAGCATAGATAGAGCTTCTTCTTCTTTTTTCCAGGTGGGGGGGGGGGTAAACATACATAGATAGAGCTAAGGAGAAGATTTGATGTCATGTTTTAACAAAAAATAAAACCGTAGATAGAGAGTAGAATATAATAGGATTTTTGTAGCCAATTGTAATTTGTTGGAATATGGAATTACTAATTGATTGAATTTTTTTTTCTTTGACAATTATAATGATAATGATTTGAATGAACTCAAATTTTCACATGGTTCAGATAGTGTCATTGAGTTGATTTTGATTAATCTAATCTTATTGTCGATAGGCATTTAATGGATTATCTACAGAGATACCACATATATGTTAGAAGCC
>JAOXJP010000006.1:6718018-6738362 GCA_025762735.1 Platanus orientalis | reverse complement strand
ACCCTACCAGCACCCCGTAACTACAGGACCAACACTGGGTAATGACCTATTTTAGGGGGTTAAGTTGATCTTCTCTAATCTGTGGTCTTCAATCTCCAAATGGTTTACATACATTTTAAAAGGATTATTGTCCATCCCAGTCCCAAGTTCCCTATCTGGACATCCACTAGGAGAAAAGAAAGAAAAAGACAAAAAAAAAAAAAAAAATGCATTCATGCTGATCACAACTGCAGGCTAGCTTTTTTCCAGCCCTTGCTGGAAGACCAGCGACAGTGTATGGTTTAGCTTCTCAACAAATAAGATTTCACGAACAGTTCTTTGAAAACTATTGATTTCAATTTTGCAATTGCGTTAATTTCCCCTTTGAGTTCTAAACATTTTCCAACTTTAGAGGAGTTTGTCTTTACTACTTATTCCTAAGTTTTTCTTTGTTCTAGAACTGTCCTTTTTTCCATTCCATGTTACGTTTTGTATGACTGGTAAGAACTTACACTCCGCTGGTTGCATACTAATGAATGGAGTCAACTTAATTGATTTTGAGAATAAAATGTAATGTTGATATGTGAATTGCATGTCTGAAAACCAAGTTTAATTTAATGGTTGAGGTGAGCTTTAGATGTATATTCATAACAACGATAATTTTCCTTTAAGGAAAAATAATATAAAAAACTAGTAGGCATTCTGAATCCATCTCATGTGGATTGTATTAGTAAACTACGATACAATGGTCTTATGTTTGATGAATCTTAAGGTTTAAAGTTGTTTATTTATGCCAGATCTTTCTTTCCTTCCCAGGATATTCTATTGATACTTCTGTTCTTTTGGATTTCACATATCAGCAAATTGTACCACCTGTGTTAAATTCATTCTCTGACCCAGATAGCAGAGTTCGCTATTATGCTTGTGAAGCTTTGTATAACATTGCAAAGGTGAGAATGGATCAGTTAGCTTTTATTTTATAGCTGTATTGTCTGTTTATTTGTTATTATGCATCCTCAGTGTTGCTCTGTGCCATATCCCAAACTTGCTAGTTGCTGTGCAGGTTGTAAGAGGAGATTTCATTATATTCTTTAATAAGATCTTTGATGCACTGTGTAAGCTCTCAGCAGACTCAGATGCCAATGTGCAAAGTGCTGCTCATCTTTTGGATCGGCTTGTAAAGGTAAGTCATCATTTCTCTTCTGTCATACTTTGACTTGCACCAATCATATTATGCAAGTGTTAATATTTTGTCTGCTGATAAACAGGAAATTGTAACTGAAAGTGATCAATTCAGGTGTGGGTCTTCACTTCTAATTTAGGGTAGTTTTGACATTAGATGTCAAAAGTTTTACATACAAGCTTTGAAATTTGATAAATTTGGTTGTATAACCTTGTCTGTAATGTCATGATTTTTCTCAGCATTGAAGAATTTATACCACTGCTAAGGGAGCGTATGAATGTGTTAAATCCTTACGTCCGCCAATTTTTGGTAGGATGGATCACAGTATTGGATAGTGTTCCAGATATTGATATGCTTGGCTTTCTTCCAGATTTTCTAGACGGTAACTTTGCCTCCATTACAAACTCAGAAAATTTCCATCAAGAAAGGTGTAGTGTTGTTGTTTGTAATTGATTGCTAGCTCATAGGACTCAGTCCAAATTTTCAGGTTTGTTCAACATGTTAAGCGATTCTAGCCATGAAATACGGCAACAAGCTGATGCGGCACTTTCCGAATTTCTTCAAGAGATCAAGAATTCTCCAGTAAGACTTCTGTTAGTAGCAGGGGTAGTTCTTTGGACTTATGCATTAATTAATTTTATGCAGTTATCTAGGCACTTGCCTTTGTCTTGGAAGACTGGTACCAGATGTTTGTTTATTTATTTTTTTCTCGTACTCATTTAGAAATTTGTAGGATTGATGTGTTTTAGTTTGAACAAGGAGCAAATAAGTAAATAGATTATTAATGTTTCATTTCTCTCTTATATTTTGACTTGAGCTTTGCTACTTTTGAAGTCTGTAGATTATGGTCGTATGGCTGAAATATTGGTTCAAAGGGCTTCTTCTCCGGATGAATTTACTCGGCTGACAGCTATCACATGGGTAAGTAGATTGGCACATTTAGATCATGGAAAGTTGTCAGGCTATTCACCTGGTGTCATAGCTTTCCTCTATCAACTTTACTTTTTGATCTTCTCTAGGTAGAGGATGGACAATTTTTCTGTCCCATATTGTGAGTTGGTAGACAAATGAATACCCATTGTGTCTGTATATCAGTCGGTCATTTTAATACATGTACTTGACAATGCAGATAAATGAATTTGTAAAACTTGGTGGAGACCAGCTTGTTCCTTATTATGCTGATATTTTGGGAGCCATATTGCCCTGCATATCTGATAAAGAGGAAAAAATAAGAGTGGTATATTGATTTTCTTCTGTTATCCCAATTGGATTGTGTTTATTTTGTCCAGCTATGCACTAATAATGTTTTTATCAAGCACCTGATACTACTGACAGTGCATTTTTGTATTTGTTAGGTTGCTCGTGAAACCAACGAAGAGCTTCGTGCGCACAAGGCTGAGCCAGCTGAGGGATTTGACATACGAGCGATCCTCTCCATTGCAAGGAGGTGAAGTTTTTGTCACCTGGGAAAACAGCTAGGTTTAAAGGTCACTGATGTCTCTGTAGTTTATGGGTTAATAAAGCTCTTGTGCTTCATTAACCAAAAAAGAAAAAGAAAAAAAAGAAATAAAAAAGCTCTTGTGCTTCTAAAATAGCAGCAGGAGAAAACTATACTGACTTCCTTGTTTCATATTATAAGTTAGCTCATTGAAAATGTTCATCCTGCATGAATTAGCTCTATGTAAAATTACTCAGTGGCGATCATTGGGTCCATTTTCTTCTATCAGGCAGTTATCTAGTGAATGGGAAGATACTCGAATCGAGGCATTGCATTGGATTACAGTCCTTTTAGTCAGATACCGTAATGAGGTACTCCATGCGATTCTTCTAGATATATATATTTATATTTAATGCTATCTTTCTAGTAATATTAGGCCATGCATTCATATTTACAAACATTTGGGTTTCTTGTATTGATCTCTCCTTTCAGTTTTATGGAGATGGTATTTATTGTATTCATAAAAAGTGGCATTTAATACTTTTTCTTCACTGCTACTATTCTTGTGAGCATATCTCATTTTCTAGGAATTTCTTCTTTGTGTTGAGTATATTGTATTGCCAATTCCATGCCTAAGATGGATGTGGTGTATAGGAAATAGTTCTATGTAATGTTGAATGTTAGAGTCTGTAAAGTGTGGAGATCAAGAACCAACCTCAAGCTACACCAAGCAATATCAGAACATGAAGAAGAAATTCCACAAGCTGGTCAGAGACAAATTCAAGAAAAGAAGATAACTTCGAATGGTCAAGGCAACTGCGGAAGTGCTAAAATAGGTAAAAGGCAAGCCAAATACTTGTCCCAAAAATGATTGAGTGCTCAAGTACTTCAAAGAGACCATGGTTAGACCTAGGAGGACTTTAATGGACCTATATGACCCCATGCTAAGCTTAGAACCAATGCCGAGTTCACAAAGTGGATGAAAAAAACTCAAAATCAAAAGAGAGTGAACTGGTAGGGTTCGAGAGCTCGAATCAGACCTTTGAGCACTCGGACTTGTTGAAATGTAATAAGTATCTTAATTCATCCCTCTCTTATAACCTTAGGGTTTTAGGTTAATTGCTTTATTTAAGATGATATCAGAGCAGGTTTTAGGTTGCGAGTTCAAATCCTCTCATGGATGCCATCATTCTCCTGGGCCTCACATCTAGTCCCCCTCGTTAATTGTCCAGGAGTGTCCCTCCTGAGGGGGAGTGTTGAAATATAAAAAGTAAATTAACTCATCCGTCTCCTATGACCTTAGGGTTTTAGGAAAGACGGTTAATTGCTTTATTTGAGAGAACTTGCTCAGTTTGGGCAGTTTAGAAACTAACTCAGATTAAAAGAGCTCAAATGAGGATCTTCCAACACTCGAATAACTTGGTTCGAGCGCTCAAATAGGTCATCCGAGTGCTCAAATCCCCTAGATTTGGAAATCTTTCAAAATTCGAATTGTAATAATGACTAGTTTTTTGACCGTTTGAAAAGAGCCATTGGGGCTTGAAATGAAGGTGATTTTGCACTATAAATGTAAGTCTCAATCACTATTAAGACCGATTAATGATGATCAAATGAGTTAGCCATTATTGGTGGAGTTTAGAGCTTTGTAAAAGCTTGTCTATGCTATACTATTGGTAAATCTTTATGTGATAATTAACCACACAACTTAGGTGAGTGATTATCGGTATATGCCTTGTTTCAAGTTGTGTTGGAATGATTGAGACTTAATCTTTTAAGTCTTTGTGAGAGCTTAAATTGTCTCTATTTAAATGCTAGCTTGAGGAGCTCTCGAGTTCGTCTACAATAGTCATATTTGCGTACCAAGAGGCTTGGGCAATACAAGTAATCAATTCAATTGCGATCAATCTTCCGTCAGAGACACTGGAAGAAAAAGTCCACTGGAGACAATAGACTAGAGCACTTTGTCAGAGACACCAGGTGCGGAGGCACTGGAGGAAGTTGAGTAAGTTTGTTGATTTACTTTTGTAATAGTGTTAGACTATTAATAGAAAATCAACCGAGCTCGTAGAGTGAGCCGTTTGATGGTGGACATATGCCGGAGTGCCAAACCACTATAAATCTCTGTGTTTTTATGTTTTGTCTACATCTTTTTTTATCGTGTACTTTTATGTTTATTTCATTTATGCAAGTTGCACAACACATTGATTGAATTTATCCAAGGTCAAAGTGAAAGAATCAATCAAGCAACCTTAGGGGATTTATCAGCTTGTCTCCCGCTCTGCTATGGGTAGCATTATAGTGCACAATGGAAAATAGTAGTCTATGATAAATTCAGAGAGATTTGGTTTACTTAATAAGATATTCTGCTGCATGTTAAAGTAAACACTTAAGTAAATCAACAAGTGGTCTTAAAAGTTAAAAAGAATTCAAAATAAAGTAATAATCCTATTCACCTCCCCTTTAGGATTACTTAGGACCAGAATTTCAATTGGTATCACAGCGGGTTGCTTTTGAAAGAGCTTAACATCTCGAGCTAGATCTGTGAAGTTAATCCTAGCTTGCTATGGCTTATAAGGAAGAAGGTCTAACAACTAACAGATCACCTTATTTTGATGGTTCCAATTACACGTATTGAAAAGCCCGGATGGGTGTCTTTATCAGATCCATGGATGTAGGTACCTGAACCGTAGCAGAGAGTGGTTACTTAAAGCCCAAAGATAAATTAGAAAAAGATGAAGATGCTAGCTTGCTATGTTGGTAAAGTTTGTGGTTGCCATACCACATACTTGGGTTCAAAACCCGTCTTCACCTATAACTTCTTATAAAAAAAAAAGAAAAAAAAAAAGAAAAGATTGGGATGCTGTAGAAATGGCTGCATACCTTGCCAATTACAAGGCATTGAATGCTATCTTTTATGCGGTAAGTTAAAATGAATTTAGGAGAATCTTTGGACTCCAAGCCGTTAAAGAAGCATGGGATCTTGTGGTTACCCATGAAGGTACAAGCATGGTGAAGATCACAACAAAACTTTAGAAGAAATGAAATGTCTAGAGAAGAATCCACTTGTTATGAGTGCAAGGGCAAATGACACTTTGCTGCTGAATGTGCTAACAAGAGAAAATACAAGAAACCCATTAAAAAGGTTATGGCTGCTACACGGGACAATGATTCGGATTGATGAGTAGTAGGTAGGTGAAGATGAATCTTCACAAGGCATTAGAGCCTTTGTTTCCATCACTAAGAGAATTTAGGATGACTCTCAAAGTGAAGAAGAACAAAAAGAAGAAGAGGAAGATCTTCAATAAGTAATTGAGAAGCTATACTAAGAAAGCATGGGCTTAGCTAAATTCAGTAAGAAATTGAAAAGGAAAAATCTAGCATTAGTTGAAAAAACTAACTCCCTTGAAGAAATTATTTCCCAAATGCTAGAAAACCCTATCAAACAATTTAGGAGATAAAGAAAATGCCTCTCTTGCGACTCTTCTGAAAGAAAAGCAAGAACAAACTGATAAAATTTTATTGCTTAAAATGAAGCTGAATGAGATGAATATAATCATGTTTCCTAAAAATAAAATAAAATATAAGCATGTTTCATGAAAAAGAAAATGCTAAGAAACTAGATCTTACTTGTTTTGAATTAAATGCAAAGAATGTGAAGCTACTTAATCAAGTGAACGATCTAGAAGAGCCGAAAGGAAAGCTTCTAAATCTTCTCTTCAAAGACAATGAAAAATTTGTTAGGATGCTGACAATGAAAAATTTGTTAGGATGCTGACAATGAAAAATGGTGACAAAAGTGGTTTAGGCTATAATGACCCTACATTCAACCTCTAGACAAAATATCTCTAGGAATGAGCAAATCTATGGAAGAAGGAATTTCTAGGAAAACATATAATCATGTTTCATATAATTTTCCAATTTCCTATTATTATAGGGTCATATGAAGTTTGAGTGCTTTAAGAGACAAAGAACTGAAGATTAAGAGAAGGGAAGAATTAAAGAGAATTGAAAGAGAGGAAAATGAGAAAAATAATTTTTCTTCATAGAACTGAGGTTGGACCAAGTTACTAGGGCTAAACCCAAACAAGTTTGACTAAGAAAACTTGGGTCAAGAAGGGTGAACTCAAGTGCCAAGTGGTCATTCACACTAAACTTAGAGCCGGAAATACTTCAAGATGGTATCTTGATAGTGGTTTCTCAAGACACATGATCGGGAATAAATCCCTATTCAGCCAACTTAAGAAAACTCAAGATGGAAGTGTTGCTTTTGGTGATGGAGACCTTGGAAATTTTTTTGGGAAAGGAACCATTGATGTACTTGGATTTCCCAAACTAGATGATGTGTTTTATGTTTAAGGCTTCAAACACAATCTGCCAAGTATTAGCCAAATTTGTGATAAAGGCTATGAAGTTCATTTTGGCAAAGCCAAATGTGTATTAAAGGATACGAGAGATGAGAAAGTCATGTTTGATGTTTGAAGGATTAAGGACTAGCAATATAATTATGTCACTGAACCAAAAACATTTCAAAAATCATAGTCACATGCCTTGCATTAATAGAGCCATGGAATTAATTTTTGAAAACTATGGGCTCTATATCCCAACTGATCATATTAGATCCTTTTATTAACACTTGGGATGATGATTGAACATTTTCAGGTGTACTTAGAATGCACTGAAAAGCACAAAAATAAATGCCTGAGAATATACTCGGAATTGAGAGGTTTCAAGTGCTCAAATCACCAGTTTCGAGCGCTCGAATAGGTACATTCAAGCGCTTGAATCTAGGCGGTTCAGAGAAATTTGAACCGCTTCGAGTTATATAAGAAGAAAAAGGGGGTTTTCTTATTCTAAAGCCTTCTAAACCCTAGTTCTTCACAAGAGTTCAACTTCACTTGTGCCAAAAAACTCTCTTACTTACAATCCAATTGTGTTGTCTTCCGGCGGGAGATCTTGTAGCGACAAGGGAAAGGGGATTGCTCAACCAGAATCACAAAAACCTTGTAAGAAAGCTCAAATGGATCCGCTACGACCCACTTTCTACAATCAAGAATGTAAGGAGGCTTATACTCAATGTTTTAGCAAAAAGGCTATTATTTGTGAGAAGTTTGTTAATCCAGATGTACTACATGAATTTGGTTTGGATCGTAGGGGTTGGACACCCTTGACTAGGATCAAGGGTACGGCTCAAAAGGAGGCGGTTAGACTATTTTATGCTAACATGCACTCCAAGGACACAGTAGAACTAACCCTTGTCACCGAGGTTTTTGGTGATAGGATAGAGATGAACCCCGAATTGTTGGGAGAAATGTTCAGTTTAGAAAAGCAACAAATCCTGTGCCTTTTCCTCTTTATGAATCTTAGATGTATCGGATTAAGAAGATGACTGAAAGGTTGTTTAGCTTGCTACCAGTGACTGGAATGTCCTGGATATAAAAACAATTCCTCAGAAGGCAAGAGTTTTGAATCTCATCTTTGCCTACAATTGTCTGCCAACCAATCACAATAATGAAATGCGATGGGAAATGGTGTATCTTATAGATAAATTTCTGCAAGGGACTGAATTGGATCTTCCCTCAATCATCTGCTGGCTCATGATTGATGTAGGCAGCAAGAAGACACTCCGAGGAGCCCTCCCATACAGTGTTATGATTATTGACATTTTTGCAAAAACTGAAGATTGATTATCCGCTTGGAAAGGATGTGCAAAAGCCAAAAGAAAATATTTCTATGACCTCTGTGAAGAGGATGAACACCGCAGCTACTGTAACACTGGGCTTCACTAAGACATCCAAGGCATTATCCACATCCTACCTCCATGATGAAATGCATGATGAATGCATTAAAGGCAATTGCAATCAATATGAAGAAAATGGAGCAGTGACAGATCCGGACAGCCAAGAATGTCCAAAATATGGCTGAATACATGGCTGCCATAAATAATGCCTTCGTATACGATGCTACTCCGATCTCACCTGGACCTGAAATTCATTTTGGTGACACAGAGGCGGATGAGGAGGAAGGCATTGGAGGAGATGAGGATGAGGAGGAACCCTGAGCTTGAGTCCTTAGGATGTTTTGGACCTTTAGGATTGGTTGTTTTTCTTTGATGTTTTTTTTTCCCCGTATATTGGAACTCACTAGTCTATGTACCAGGTTATGTCTTTTGTTTGATCGATCATTGGTCGTGTAGACAAATTTATTTTGTTTGAACTGATGTAATTCTTAAGCATTAAATAAAATATCAGTTCTAAGAAGGGTTCAGCTTTTGCATTTTTTCGTGCTCTCATGCTCATCCATTCCAAAGTTTACTATTTTTTTTCATGATATACTCTTATATCTGGCAGATATTGGCAGTGCTTATATTCATCTCAATACCAATATGCTCAGACAAATAATTTAAAATCTCACTTGTATGACAAGAGGTTTGAACAGTTAAGGAGTTCAACTGAGATATAAAGAATTCAACTACTTCATATTTTGATCTACCCATAACTATTCTATGCTCTACAGTAATATCTTGCTTAGAATTATATCTACTGGCATGTGTGCACTAATTGAGTCACACATAAAACCAGAGGGTACACATATAATTCAAAAGTGAAACTCTCTTTATGCTGTACTCATTTATAGTAAAATATAACACATTTAGGTGTTAACATAGCTTGCTTTATAGTAATATCTAACACAATACGGTGTTAACATAACTTGCTTTATAGTAATATCTAGCACATTTAGGTGTTGATTTGGTATGCTCTATAGTAATATCTTTTCTTGCATTAGTATGAATGCAAAAGTACTCAATAGTAAAATCTTAATTGCTATACTTCCAATGGTATGCTTAATGGCCTTACTCAAAATGCTATTTTTTTTGGCCTTACTAAATCAACCCTTTGTTAAATCATGACAAAAAGGGGGAGAGATAATGGTTAGAACTATGGTAATATCATGTTATATATATTTTTTGCCCAAAGCAATGAGAAAGGTATTTGTTTTTGACAAGCCCAAGGACTAAGGGGGAGCACATGATCAACACCATATGGAAATTGAGTTCCGTGTCCTTGTCAAGTCCAAACAAATGTACTTAATTGTAAAATCTTTGTAATTTGTTCATTTATTGGGTTTTGTCATGGAATCGACAAAGGGGGAGATTGTTAAGTATATTGTTTTGTCAATTCCATGCCAAAAATAGATGTGGTGTATAGAAAATGGTTCTTTTTAATGTTGAATGTCAGAGTCTATAAAGTGTGAAGAAGAAGAACCAACCTTAAGCTACACCAAGCAACATCAGAACACGAAGAAGAAGTTCTACAAACTGCTTAGAGACAAATTCAAGACAAGAATAGAACTTCGAATGGTCAAGGCAACTGCGCAAGTGCTAAAACAGGTAAAAGACAAGCCAAGTACTTGTCCCAAAAATGATTGAATGCTCAAGTGCCTCAAAGAGACCATGGTTAGACCTATGAGGACTTTAATGAACATAGATGACCCTAGGCTAAGCCTCAGACCAATGTCGAGTTCACAAAGTGGATGAAAAAAAACTTGAAATCAAAAGAAAGTGAACTGATAGGGTTCAAGCGCTCAAATAGGACCTTCAAGCACTTGTATTTGCTTAGTTTGTGCAATCTAGAAACTGACCCAGATTTGAGCGTTTGAATGGGGATCTTCAAGCACTTGAATCTCGAAGATTTGGAAATCTTTCAAAATTTGAATTGTATTAATGGCTAGTTTTTTGACCGTTTGAAAAGAGCCATTGGGGCTCGAAATGAAGGTGATTTTGCACTATAAATATAAGTCTCAATCACCATTAAGACTGACTAATGATGATCAATTGAGTTAGCCATTATTGAGGGAGTTTAGAGCTTTGTAAAAGCTTGTCTGTGCTATACTATTGGTAAATCTTTATGTGAGAATTGGCCACACAACTTAGGTGAATGATTATTGATATATGCCTTGTTTCAAGTTGTGTTGGAATGATTTTTAAGTCTCTGTGAGAGCTTAAATTGTCTTTATGCAAATGTTAGCTTGAGGGGCTCTCAAATTTGTCTACAACAGTCATATTTGCCTACCAAGAGGCTTGAGCAATACAAGCAATCAATTCTACTGCGATCAATCTTCCGTCAAAGACATCGGAAGAAAAAGTTCACTGGAGACAATAAACTAGAGCACTGGCTGGAGATACCAGGTGTGGTACCTTTCTTCATCGGAGCCACTGGAAGAAGTTGAGTAAGTTTGTTGATTTATTTTTGTAACAATGTTAGACTGTTAATAAAAAATCAACCGGGCTTATAAAGTGAGCCGTTTGATAGTGGACGTAGGCTAGAGTGCCGAACCATTATAAATCTTTGTGTCTTTGTGTTGTGTCTGCATCTTTTCTTATCTTGTGCTTTTATGTTTATCTCATTTATGCAAGTTGCACAACATATTGATTGGATTTATGTAAGGTTAAAGTAAAAGAATCAATCAAGCAATCTTAGGGGATTTATCAGCCTGTCTCCCACTTTGCTATAGGTAACACTATAATGGATGATGGAGAATAGTGATCTATGATAAATTCATAGAGATTTGGTTTACTTAATAAGATATCCGTTGCATATTAAAGTAAACACTTATGTAAATCAAGAAGTGGTCTTAAAAGTTAATTTTTTATTTTATTTAAATATAGTAGTAATCCTATTCACTCCCCCTCTAGGTTTACTTAGGATCGGAATTTCTCTTCCATCTTTTTGGGCTGAATGGGATACTATTCTACATGATAAATGATAGCTTGCACAGCATTTTTTATAAAATGGCTTCTTCTCGGAGACAGCCATGAAGCCTTTGGGTTATAGTCTTGTAATTTTTCTGTACAAATCTTACTTTGTTACTTAAAAAACGACAAGTAGCCAAGAAAAAAAAAATAGTTGATGAGATTGTAATCAATTTTTCCCCTTCTTCTTTTTTTTTTGTTTGTTTGTTGGGACAGCAGGCAGTTTAGTGGTTTGGCGGGTAGGTATGTGACTACTTGAGTGTGGCGAATGTGTTTGATGTGTAATGCTAGCACAGATCCAGGCTTAGCCACAAAAGGCTCAAACTTGACTCTTTTTTCTTCCTTGAGATTCAAATGTTCAGAAGACCTTAGTTTTAGTTTTTGATGAATTTTAGAAGACCTTAGTGACATTGTGACCACGCGACCATGCAAACTCATGCAAACCAAAGAGGACAGTAACATGTGTTCAGTTTTTTGGTCATTATTATGCTATATAGCTTCTAATTGTATTAAGAAATGACTACTTTTATATTGATAAAAAAAATTAACTACTTCTATAGGACATTTGTGCTGCCTTGCAGCAGTTTGTCTATCTAGAGCCTATCTATATTATCATGTTTTTGCTGTTAATAAATTGATATTTTATTTTTTGAGTCAATCCTTTTAATCGTCTTAGTTGCCTCATGTTGATTGATTAAAGTTTCCACTTTTTTTTTTTGATAACGAAAATATTTATTCAGCCAACCACTGGAAGAGATGTATGAGAGTTACATACCCTACAGGGCAGCCCTGACCAAAAACAAGAGACCCCCATTCAAACATCCAATCATGAAAATGAAATCCCAAGAAAGAGGGAGAAATGCAACTCCAATTAAAAAGGAGAGATACGATTGTATATGGAAGAAGTTGCCTGGATGTATGCAGATCATCAAAGATATGCCTATTTCTTTCCATCCAAATGCTGCAACAAATGGTAAAAGGGATCCATCACCACACCCGACAAGAAAGACCAGCGCCATCCGAGTGACTCCATTCCAGAAAAAGAGATTTCAGCAAGCCTGGCATAACCCACCACTTGCCAAATCTGACCATGAAAGAATCCCACACTGAGGCAGCAATCTTACAATGGACAAAGAAATGGTCTGCTGATTCCTCCTTGAGAAGACACATGCAACACTGATTCACCAAACCGATTCCCCTAGCTTGGAGGAGGTCTTGAGTGGGAGCCTTCTTGAGGAAAAGAAGCCAAAAGAAGAAAGACAACTTTAGATGGAACTTTGGATTTCCATATGAAGCTTGTTGGAATGTAAATCTCGTTAGGACCTCCCAACTCCCTAAAAAAAGAGGTCACTGAGAAGACCCCTTGTGGCTTTTTGGACCAAAGCCTTACATCATCCTCATCATCCCCCCTTCTTAATACTTTCCAGTTTGTGAAGAATATCAGCCATTCTTTCTACCTCCCGATCATTGAGGTGTCTCTGTGGGTGAAGAAGCCAATTAGAAGATGTGGAGGAGCAATCAATATGCTCTTTAATGGACCCGGCTTTCTTACTGGCTAACGAGTATATAATTGGGAATTTGTGTTTTAGAGGAGAATGGCCACACCACACATCATCCCAAATAAGCATTCATTCCCTTTTCTAACTTCAAAGGCAACATGCTTTAAGAAAGGTTCATAAACCTTAGAAATACCCTTTCAAAGACTTGACCCGAAAGTGCTATGGGGGATCTTACCATCTCAGCCTAGCCCGTGAGTACCATACTTCGAAACAATCACCTGATGCCATAATCTTCTTTTCTCAGTCCCAAACCTCCATGGCCCCTTATCCAAGAGAGCTTTGTTCATTTGCTTCATTGGATGAATACCCACACCCCCTTGGGATATCGGCTTGCACACTTGCTTCCCACCCACTAAATGCAATTTCTTATCTCCTTTATGAGAATCCTATAAAATAATTTCTTTGAATCTGCTCTAATTTATCCACCACCAACTTAGGGGAACTGAATAGGGATAAAAAGTGGACAAGAAGGTTGGAAAACACACTTTTTGTTAATGTGAGCTTTCCACCTTTTGAAAGGTAAATCCCTTTCCACGAAGCTAGCCTCTTTTCAAACTTGATTATTACCAGGTTCCATGTGTCCTTTGCCTTGAATTTTGCCCCAAGTGGCATCCCCAAATACTTAATTGGAAAAGTCTCCACTTGAAGTATATTAATTCTTATCTCCTTACACCTTAAGGTTTTTGGAGAGTTGGTTAGTTCACTGTCAACATGGTATCAGAGCCAAACCAATTGCGAGTTCGAATCCTAGTGAAAGTATTTTCCCAGATGTAGTAGTGTTCGTGTGTGTACATGTTGTGTGGGCTTGCACTTGACTTCCCAAGTGTGTTTCCAGGAGAGAACAATGTTCCTTCGGAGGGGGGATGTTGAAGTATATTAATTTTTATATCTCCTAACACCTTAAGGTTTTCAGAGAGTTGGTTAGTTCATTGTCAACCGATATCCACCAAGTCTTCCATATTTGGGCATTGGGCAATCCCCCATGGCAAAGATTTTACTTGTTCTCGAGTTCATCTTCAACCTCGAGAATGCTTTAAAGAGCAAAAAGATGCTTCTAAGATTTCTCATTTGGTCTTCCTCCGCATTACTGAAAAACAAGGTGTCATCTGCTAATTGAAGGAGAGAGACAGTTAGCTGCGTGGACTCCACTGTCAACCTTGAATCAGACCCACACTTTCCCACTTATCAATCAGCCTGCAAAGAGCTTCCATGACCATAATAAAGAGGGTGACAAGGGATCTCCTTGTCTTAATCCACGACCACTCCTAAAAAAGTCTTCGGAAGAACCATTGATCAATATGGTGAAGGACACCGTGAAAATGCAAACTTTTATCCAATTTCTCCATTTCTACCCAAAACCCATTCTTTCCATCGCACTATCCAAAAAAGACCAACTCACTTGGTCATATGCTTTCTCCATGTCGATTTGGCAAAGGACTTTGGGCTTGTTTGCTTTTCTCATAGAGTTTACAAACTCATTGGCAATCGGGGCACAATCTAGGATTTGCCCTCCCTTTCACAAAGGCACACTGACTTAGAGAAATAATCCTATCCATGACTCCTTCCAATCTTTTGGCAAGAACTTTTGTAAGAAGCTTGTAGAGACTTCCAAGGAGGCTAATGGGCCTATAGTCCTCAAGTTTTGCAACCCTTTTACTCTTTGGAATAAGAGTAATAAAAGTAAATTTCAAACTATGCCACCAGGTCACATTATGATTAAAGTTCATGAGAGCTGTCATTGCCTCGTCCCCCATAGTATCCCAAAATTTTACATGGAATTTTGAGGGGAATCCATTAGACCTGGGGACTTATCTTCTCTAAGATTGGGAAGCACAACAATCACTAATCCTTTGTAAATGGTCTCTTTGGCCATAATCTCTTGTCCTCAGAAATTCTACTAAACTTAAGACCTTCAAGCCAGGGGTGAGACTCAAATGGCTGCGAGAACAAATCTTCATAAAACGACACAATGCTGTCAGCCATCACCCTTTTTTCCGAGACCCCCTTATCATTGATCTTTAGTATTTCAATCCCATTGATTCTTGATCTTGAGTTTGCCGTTTTATGAAAGAATCCCGTATTGCTGCTCCTTTTTTCAACCACTCCACTTTAGACTTTTGCCTCCCATTGATTTCTTTCATATTTATCTATTCCATGTATTCCTTTCTCTTCCTCTCCCGCATAGCCCTATGATGTAGTACAAGAGAAAAAGACCAATCAAAAGTGTAAAGGAAAGTTATGAACTGAGGTAATATGATAGGTGTAGAGGTGGTATGGGAGAATATGGAGATGAATTTATGGTGATGATAGCTTATGGAGTTGATTAATGGATTGTGGTTACAAGAATCTCAATAAAACCAGAAATTTTTTAAAGAAGAAGATGAAGTAGATGAAGAGATAAATAAATAGGGGATAGATAGCTTGAGGAAAATCACCAATCTTCCCTCGGAAATCACCAACCTATGATCTAGTTTTGTTTGGAGAAGAGAACAATTTAGCCTCAAAATTTTATTCAAATATTGATTAAAATTTTAGTACAAAATGTAGGGGCTGTAGAGGCTTACAGCAGTAGCTGATTAATCAAACATCACATATATGGGGCAGGTAAGAGGAAAACAACAAGCTGGCAAAGAGCTTATGGGATTTAAGATATACCAACACACAGAGCTTCTAAAATCAGCAAATAAGGGCCTAAGATATAATCAGCTGTTCAAAGAACCATCAACAATAAGCCGTTTGTCTTAGGAATCTCCAGCAAAGATTGACACTTAGCACATTAAATATTCAGTGTTGTACATAACTCTTCTCTTCTAATCAGTTGGCATCAAAAGTAACCACCCAGTGTATAGCTTTGAGAGACATCTGATAATAAGGTATAGAAGAAAGGGTCTCAACCACCCATGGTACCCAATGAATATTAGCAAGAACTTCAGCCTAGTGGATACCAACAAGAACTCCAATAGTAATCTTTGAATGCATGGTTTCAAAGATCGGATCATCCAAGCCCAAAAGCGATCCGGGATCGGATCAGATCATGGATTGGCGGTCTGAACCTAATACAAAGCCAAAAAATTATGAAAAAATTCCTAAAAATTTCTAATATTCTTATAATGTTTTTTATGAAAAGTTTGAATGAAAACTCAATTATGGTTGTACTTATTGCTTATAGACTTCTATTATTTCCTTATTAGTAATCATTTATTCACCTCTTATTTTCATTTCATTTGATAATATTTTTTGAATGGTTAAAACTTACTTCCAAATTGCACTTGGCTTGCATCCTAATTGTTTCCCTAATCACTTTCTCTTCAAGCACTTTTTAGTCATTTCTCGCTTCTTATTTCCCACAAAAATATTGAGCCTTGCATCTTGCTTCTCTCGCTTTGGTAACTATGGGTGTGACCTTTTGAGCTAGGATGTTTCTCGTTTTTTCGACCAAAATCAGTGGACAAAGTACCAATTGAGGTCTTAAGGAAAGTTTCTTAATTTGTTGTAGTGTGAGTTTAAGAGAAATGAGTAAAAAGGAATTAAAGTTGTAGCAAGAGCTATACATCATCATAGGGATGCGAACCTAGTCTCAAATTGATATCTGCTTTACATATTTGAAGTTTGTTAGTTGTTGTATCTCTTAACACCTCAAGGGTTTGGGAGAGTTAGTTAATTCACCATTAACATGGGATCAAAGCCAAGCTAGGTTGTGAGTTCGAATCCCAGTGGAATTAAAAGTATTCCCCAGATGTAGTATGTTTGTGCACACATTGTGGACTTCCACTTGGTACCCTAGATGTTCCTAGGAGAAAACAATGTTTCTGTTGATGGTGGGTGTTGAAGTCTGTTAATTTTTGTATCTCCTAACACCTTATGGTTTTGGGAGTGATTAATTCACTGTTAACCTATATAATAACAACTATATGTTTCTTTGGTAATAATAAAAATTAGGAGAATGATTGTCTGTGATGAAAAAATCTCTGTAGGTATGTCAAATTTACACATGATGCGTTTTTGAATTTGGCGCCTCCTTTTGGACAACTATTTTTTCAACTGAGCACTTTTTTGGATGTTTTTAACCCCAACACACCACGTATCTGCTTGTCGTTCATCATAGAGACTCACACTTTTTCATCATAGAACATTTGTTTTGTAAAAATTATTGCAAATTTCATAGCCCTCCCCTAAGGTTTTTAAAAATATTAGAAACCTCTTAAATTTTTTGAAATATCGTTATCCTCAATAAGGTTCCAACCCTAGCATAGCTTACCTTCTCTTTGTTAAAAATCTTTGACTTTTAGGTGATTGGAAATAATGGACATAATCAAGTAGTATATTTTGAAGACTGTTTTGCCCCTAGTTTAGTTACTAGCTGAATAAAGACACTATTTTCCCCTTCGTATGAGTATGACCAAGGTTCAAAATGTCAGTGTCACGAAATGTCGGTCAAGCCAAAATAAGACATATTAGACATCTTGGAAAGAAAAATTGTAAAAATTGTGGAAACTTAGGAAGCATATTTTAATCTAACTACATAAGCATTCGAGAACAAATAGATTCATTAGAAATGATGGCTTATTTTAATACACTTGTATTATAAAATTCTTAATTTATACACATGTATTTATTATGATATTGGTACATAATGATTGATAAACATATTATAATCTAATTGGATAAACATAAGGAACAAGTAGATTCTCTTCCTTTTCTTCTTTCTTCTCTTCCCCATCTTCCGCTCCCTCTTTTTTATTTCCTTTGGAATTTATCATTTATCATTTGATGATTTTTTAGATTAACAACACAATGTTGACATTAGGCAATAATATATTGTAAAGGGAAATATTCGCTCAACACGTCGACCTTATACATCATGTCAATCGAAAATTGAAGTTATATAATGCAGTTAATGTTTTATGTCAGTGTAGGTAATATGTCATGTTGGTCCTGGTAGACATGGACATCGGTTGGGTGACATATAGGACATTTGATACCATGCGTATGACCTTGTCATGCTAGGGGCAAAATAGTATTTTTTGTTAGTATTTATAAGAAAAGTATGTATTTCCTAGCTGATAGTTAAGGATGTAGTGGTTTTTCAAATATGCTTCTTGAATCACGTCAATTTACAACTTTTTACAGAGGGGAGGTTGGTGATATTAATGTCCAAACCTTAAGGGTGGTTTCTTATATTTGTATGAAAAATGATAAAAATTATGCATTTTCCAAAATTCTTTTAAGTTTCAAAGCAATCTTAATCATTTTGATGTATTTGATCATTGGAATACAAATTACTCCTAATTCAAGAAATTAGAACCGTGGAAATAACTTCTAATTTAAGACTTTATTGTATGTAACATTCCATGATTCTACCTATATACAAGAATGTATTATTTACTTTAAATAGTAACATATGATATTACCATCATTTTTAATTCATTACTTTGCCTTGACTTTGTTAGAGTGTACGATGCCCTGCCATCCTTTGGTATTCCACTCAATTCATCCATGTGAGATTGCCAAACTATTGTGATTAATGTGATTGTCTTTTTCCACCATGGCATGCTTCTCTCGGAGGAAGATCCACGGGGTGGACTCAGCAGAGGTGCCAGACCAATAGTGAAGGGAATGCCTGAATCACTCAGCTATGGTAGCATCTGGGAGAGGAAACAGATTGGTTTTGGTTTTAATTGTACAACCCACAATAATTCAAAAATAAAAAGGTGTTTGAAGAGTGGGTGGGGCACAACTGAAGGAAGATACTGGAGGACTATGGATTAGTATAGAAGCCAAGGTATTAGGAGGAATATGAGTTATCATAAGGGGCAGTTTTGGAACAAAAGAGATGGAATATTTAAAAGTGATGGGCTGAAGAGTTCAAAAGTCTAACCTTAGTCATATTGGGTTTCTATTGAGCCCAAAGGGCCTAAGGCCCAAATCGAGAAAAGGAGAGTGCTCATATCTAATGAAAGGAACCTCTTCAATCATCTTCCTCGGTCTTTTGAAGATGAGGCAACTAAGAGGAGCAGAATCAGGACAAAGGATGAAAATTAGATGGAAAGTGATTCTATTCAATGTGATCCTAGAGGGGGGGGGGGGAGGGGGTGAATAAGGTTCTAAAACTTTTGTGGAATTCCTTTGAATTAATTGTTTCCCCAATTAAGTTAATTCAATTTAATCACAATTAACCCACAATGTGATCACTTAAGTTTAGTGCTATGAGTGAATTTCTAAAGTGATCAACTAGCTATGAATTGCAAATTTATTATCCCACAAGATATTCAAATATGCAAGTGTGCCTAATTTGATTCTTTTTAGTTCAATTACTTGATCAATTCAAATTGTTTAATTTCATCCGAATTGTCCCACAATGATTGATCATTAAGTACAAGTATTGTCTTGATTATGCAAGTGATCAAAAGTAGTTGATTTGCAAAAACACTTGGACTAATATGAAATATGCTTAAGTGTTCAATTTGCGAGTGTAATCAATGTAGTTGTGTGATGAACAATGTATGCAAATTAAAACACAATTACACAAAGCATGCAACCACAAAGACACAAGTGTTTATAGTGGTTTGACACACCGGCCTATGTCCACTTTCCAATGCCCACTCCGGGGTGTGCTGATTTTATTAATAGTTAATTCCTAACTTACAGAAGACATCAACATAACCTTACCTCTAGTGGCCCCGGTAGAGGTGACTTCGCACTTGGTATCTCCAACAAGTGCTCACGAGTTTGGTGTCTCCTACGAACTCCTAACTATACTTCCGGTGGCTCTAGCGGACATACTCAAATGATGGATTGAATGTTGTTTGGTTGTGGTGCTCAACCTCTCAATAGGCGAATGTGACTATGGTCTTCACACCCGATGTACAGAGTTCTCTATGAGATTTCCCAAGTTGGGCTCTTGCTCTCTAAGGCTCTTTGAATACTCCAAGGGTTCTTCAAGTCTTTGTAGATGGATTTACCAATTCTTATCTCCCAAGACTTGTTTTCTCCTATCTTTAGGTAGATTTGTCTATTTTATCAAGAACAACTCATGTAGAGGATTTCAAGTGATTTTTCAAAAAAAAAAAAAGCTCAATAATGTTTCTAATATGTGTGGGAGGTGTTAGTCCATCATTTGGGACCAATCCCTTTCTTATAGGGTTAAGCCAAAACTTCCCATGACCTACAACAGTTAAAAAATGGTAAAAAAAACTAGCCGTTAGAGATCAAATTTCCGTGCGTGATCGATCACAAGATTTGTGATCGTTCACGGTTTGTGATTTGATGTTCAAAAAGAGCTCATCAAGCTGATCGTTTTGAGTACTTGTGGGTCTTAAACGGATACTAGAATCAAAAGTTATGGTTGTTTTAAGTTGAGATATCCATTTATACTTCTCATCTTATTTTTCACATGGGGGATTTTGAGCAATTGCACCTAGGGTCACATATTGGTC
>JAOXJP010000006.1:6699942-6711792 GCA_025762735.1 Platanus orientalis | reverse complement strand
GGGTAAGGCTGCGTACATCTTGCCCTCCCCAGACCCCGCGTTAGCAGGAGCCTCGTGCACTGGGCCGCCCTTTTTTAATATTCTACCAAAAAAAATTAAACAAAACAATTGAATAGAGTCAATAAACTCAATTACCAATTGATGGGAATTACTAATTAACGAAGAAGAATCAATGGGAATAAGAATAAGAAAACAGCAGAACTGTAGTGTAGAAGATTACGTTGGAGACTTGGAGTTGGTGTTAAAAAGAAAGAGAGAGAAGTAGAACAGTTACAAACAGCCATAGAATACTGTCATTGGAGTTAAACAGAAAGAAAAGAAAAGAAGAAGGAAGAAGAGACCAATTAACGTCTGGAAAGTACTTTCATAAACAACAAAAAAAAAGGAAGAAGAAGAGTTTGTTGGACGGTTGGAGACTTTGGAGTTGTAGACGGTTTTGATCAAATATTAAAAAAAAAAGAAAAAAATAAGGTGGTACTTTGTAGAAAGCAGAAACCATCGTTGGGTCATGGGGTGCAAAATATTGAAAAAAGGAAAGAAAAAATACCTGAGTTGAAGTTTTGGTTGTCGTTATTGCTGTTGCGTGGTAATGCTAGAAGCCTCACGCTTGGAGCAGTGATACTTGATATGGATTAGTGAAGTGACTGGAGTTGTTGAGATTTGAGAGTCTTGACTCTTGAGAGAAGTTGAATACTTGAGAGATGCTGGAGTCGTGGAGAAGAAGGCATCAAGGACCAGCTGTGGAGAAGAACCGGAAGGCTGGAATTCTCCCTTGAAGACCAACTGCCTGAAGGGCCGAAGCTTTTCTCTTTTGGACTTCAGTTCTTCTTCTTCAACTTTCAAGAAGTGTTGGACTAGGGCTTGGCTATGGAGATTGGAGAGCGCAGGGCCTGTGATGCAGTACAAGAGGGAAACGCTCAGGTTTGGGTTTATGGACTCACAATCTGGGTAAAAACAGTAGGCTGTAAATGGGGAAATTAGAAGTTTAGGTGGGTCTGAACAGGATCACAAGAAGTCTTTTTTTTTTGTTGATAATTACACAAGAAATCCTATTTATAGGTATTATAGCAGGGTATTAATGGTATTTAACGGCTTCAAGACTGGTAACACATTATACTCTGTAGGATAGATACTCTGGCTCAGAACAGGATGCAAACAGTTAGTGGTCAGTAATTTAAACTGGTTCTATTCTGGGTTAGTTATAGGACAAGATGGGACAGCAAGGTTCAGGTCAGTGTGCCAAGGGTGGCATAAAACAAGCTCAAGTCTGGACAGAACATAGCAAGGATGAGAAGGGTTTGTGGGTCAGAGTATGGGTTCAGGTAAGGTTTAAACAAAGCTTGGCTAGGACATGCTTCAGAATATTTATAAGGGCATGATTGCACAGGTGATAATAGGGTTATATGCTCAAGGTCCTGGTCTGAAACAGTGCTTTATAACAGGATATTGAAGTCAATAACAAGGCTGATTTCTTATGGTTTAAGGTTATCACACGACTAGTGATTCAATGCATTGTGTGGGACTGATCAGAGAACAGCTTAAGGAAACAGGGACCAACATAGACAGATTTATCAGAGACTGATAGGATTACTATAGGCTGCTGCAAGTTATGGGACCATGTTCTCTTGGGTTCTTGGGTGGAAACAGCAAGGGATGAGTAGTACAATTATTCTACAGGTGGAGGGTTTCAAGAACACATCAGAAAAAGGAGTTTCTTTATGGATGTCAAGTGTCTTTAATGGAGAAACCCAGCAAAAACAGTAAGGAGAAACACAGAAGAGGAAGAAAGAGAGAAGAAGAAGAAGATAAGGGATAGATAAAGGTTGTACTTGTGAGAAATCACCAACTCACGTGTCTTAGGAAATCACCAACCTATGTCTCCAAGCCAGTACAAACTTGAAGAGAAACCCCTTGTTCGTACAAGAGAGAAAACCCAAAAATTTCATTAATCTTTCTTCATTGTATCATACCATTATAATATGATGCAGACAAGAGAATGCCCATCTGTATCCTATAGGCTCCTTCCCTATAGGGAGATCAACAACGACACATGTTTTTCTCTAAGCTTTGCATATCCTCATTTATTGCTTTTCTCCACTAAGGTTGAGATAAAGATTGAGATACACTGTATGGGATAGAAAAAGAGGAGAAAGAGGTGGAAAAGGCCTGCACTCAGGAGACAATGAATTATAACACACATAATTAGCAATAAGATGTTGGCTACAAGAACAATACCTTTTCGAACATGAATAGGTAGATGAGAATCATCATGAGGCATAGAAGAAGCAATACTGAACAAACACCTCTGTTAATCTTTCATCCATGTTTTTTTTGGGGTGTCCTTTTGGCTTGTCCTTGGAACCATCCCCCTGGTTACTACAACCATTAACATAAAAGACATACGGGGGAACAGGAAAAAGAAGTCACCTCATCTTCACCTTCACTATTATGAGTCACCTACTAGTTAAGAGAAAAGAAAGAGAGTCTCATGGAAGGTAACATCTATAGTAACAATGCGCTTCTGAATAGATGGATGATAACATTTGTATCTCCTCTGATTTGGAGCATACCCAAGGAAGATACACTTGAGAGCCTTGGGATCCAACTTGGTGTGGTCTAACTTTAGAACATGAACATGACAAATACGCTTGAAGACTTTTGAGGGGAAGGGACAAACTAATGGAAGAAACGGAAATAAGAGATAGAAGAGTTTGAAAGCCAAGAATCCACGTAGACATACGATTCATAAAGTATGCAACAATCTGAAGAGCATCAACCTGGAAAACTAGGGGAACATGCAAAGTAAATAACAAAGCATGAGTAATCTCCAATAGGATGGTGATTCTTTCTTTTAGCAATCCCTTTTTGTTCAAGAGTTCCTGGACATTTGGTTTAATGAAGGATGCCATGTTGTGAGAGATAAGAAGAGAAAGCAGTAGACATGTAGTCATCCCTTTTATTAGACTGAAGAATGTGGATTTTTGAGTCAAACTAGGTATCAATCATCTTATGAAACAACCAAAGATTAGAAAATTGAAAACTCTTCATGTTTAGCATGCAACAAATAAAACCCAAGTAATGTAGTAAAATCATTCACAAAAGTAACAAAACAACGATAACCAAATAGAGAATAGACATAGGACTCCACACATTTGAGTGCACAATAGAAAAAAGGAGATGTACTCATACTAGTACTCAAAATATAAGATCTACAGTGTTTAGTGAACTCGCAAGTTTTTCAATGAATAGAAGACAGAGAAATTGAACTACATAAATTGAGAAATAGTTTTTGCAAGGTTAAAGATGATGGGTGGCCTAAATGAAAGTGTCATTACATAAGCTGACAAAGCTAAAGGAGTACTGGAGGAGCGTAACGTTTGTTGCACAATAGAAGCAGCATGGGGGCACTCATCCAATAGATAGAGCTGTTGCTCCTCACGGCCTCTACAAATAGTCAACCTTGCTTTCAAGTCCTGAAAGACGCAATAAGATGGGAAAAAAAAGTGACATTGCAATTTAAAGACTTAATGAGGTGACTAACAAAAACAAGATTATGTTGAAAGTTAGGTACATGAAAATTAGACGATAGGGATAATGAGGAGGTAACTAGAATACTACTAGTGCCAACAATAGGAGACAAGGAACCATAAAAAATGCGAACCATATATCTATTAGAACATACACAATAAGAAGAAAAAAAAATGAAGATATACCAGTCATATGGTGAGAGGCACTTGAATCAATGATCCAGGAGGGATTAGAAGCAATGGAGGAAGCACTGAGAGCAATGTTTGGAGTACCTGCAAAGGCCTTAGAGGACATCGAAACATTTGAGGATGGATCAAGTTGAGCCATAAATCTAATAGACTTCATCTTCTCTCTCCTAAACCTGGGACCCTTAGACATAGTAGGGGAGGCATAAGGAAGTGGTAGGATTGAAAGAGTGGCCGCATAAGCACTGGAACGACTTCCACCACGAGAAAGACTGCCTTGGCCACTAGCATCACGCTGTGGTTTCCCATGTGGATCCGAACAATGCTCCTTGGTATGCCAGAGCAACCACAATGTTCACAATGAAGGCAATCTTTGCCAATATTGGGATTGGACAAGGCTGATCCTGATCCAATCCTTTTCTGGATTGGTTGATCCAAAGTTAAAAGGAAAAAAAAAATTCAAAAACTAGCTTGGATCGGCTGATCCGACCCAGGATTCGGGATTGGGGTCGGCTGACCCCGATCCAATTCGGCCGATTTTTCAAACCATGATGATTGGGACCAACATGAGGATGTCTATGACCTCTAATGTCACCTCAGCTGCCATGTTGAGATAGAGAAGTGAGGGCTGACCGTTCAGGAGGAATCAAAGACTGCGACATAGCACTTTGCTGATGCTCCTTGCGATGGAGGTAAATGTATACCTCAGATAGAGATAAGAAAGCATCACAGCCTAGGAGCCAACCGCGAACATGCTTAAACTTAGTATTAAGACCTGTAAACAACTCAAACACTTGACTTCTTTTACAAATTTCTGAAACATAGTAGCATCCACAACACAAAGAGCTAGAAGAGCCTTATAGTGATCAATCTTCTTCCAGATGTGACCAAGATTGGAATAATAAGAAGAGATAAGACTGATCCCCCTGCTTCATTTGCTATACTTGCTAGCGTAATTCATAAATCATGGCCAACTGGCCCACCTTGGCTGCATATACTGGAGCAGCCAAGAAACAACCAATGCTTTCCTCAACACCATTTAGGAAACTTGGGATCTGTCGGGTAGGGGCTGGTGGCTTGCCTATAATATACTCCCACTTTCCACGGCCTAAAATAGACCACCGGGCATATTGAGACCAAGCTAAGTAACTGGTCCCATCAAATTTCACATTAGTAATGGGAGTCATAGAGTGGTCTGGAGGGGCACTAGTAGAACCAGATATTGAAGCGTTGGAAGACGAGGGAGTTGATTCTATCTGACTAACTACAGACATAGGAGAGTAACAACAAGTAACACAGCTAAATGCAAAACACCAGTGCTACAGCCAAAACACTTAGTAGTAGCCCCAAAAAATGATATCAAACACCACCAACATCTCCGAAACACAGCTGAAAGGCCCAAACTACACTTCCTGCACAACCAATAGCTAACACACACTGGCAGAAACTGAAAACTGGAGGCTACACATCCTTACACATTCACAGCATATGGAGAATAACAAATCCAAGGGTACATAAGCTGTTGAGCAGCTAGAAGCACAAAGCACCGCAACTGAAAGTGGAGAAAAGGCTGGAAAATCATGAAAAAACACTATACGAAGCTGCAGCCGTATGCAACAGGACTCCAAAACAGAAAAACGACATCAGCCAACAACAAACATTACATCAGAGGCTCGAGGATAATATTACTGAAGCAGGGAAAAAAATGAAAAAGGATTACATCAGAAACTTTGTAAGGGATCAAAACGAAGGATACAAAGCAATCAATAGCCAACTAGGATGGCCGATCAATGAGAAACATCAGATCTGAAAAAAATTCTCAGAAAACCAGAGAAAATGCTTAAACCCCAATCTTCACCAAATCAAGCTCAAAGCATCACAACAAATCACCAAAACTATAGGTCTACCGAAAACCCAAACATTTGTCAATGACCTATTAGGTCCGTACCAATGGTGACTTCATCCGTGTGACCTGATGATGTCAGCATTGAGCTGGCAAACCTTTTAGCTGTGTTCCTTGGCCCTGGATCTGGTAGATGGCTCTGATATCACGTGGATTTCTACTGTAGAAGTGCTCAAGTAGTGTAGGGTTTGTAGAGGGAGAAGAAGGAAGAGAGAAAGGTAGGAGAAGACGTATTGAGAGTGTAGAGACTACTCTCATTAGTATGAAATGTATTCAAGGAATAGGAATGCCTCAATACATGAGTAGGTATTTACAATTATACCCTTGTACATTTTAATATACTCTCAGGTATGAACACAGATTGCTCTAGTGGCTCCATTTGGTAAAGATAGGTGCTCTGGTTTTTGTCCCACCTAGATTTGATAGAATGTTAAGAATACAATAAAGAAACTTTAGGGGCAGTGAAATCTCTAATATGGTCCATTGCTTTATCACATCAAAGACTTCAGTGTCTCATGGTCCCTTTTCTTCAGCAGTTCTTTCCAGTTTGGTTCAATGATATTGTGAGAAAGGAAAAAAGATTCTGGAACAACTGCTCTGATTGTAGGGGAATTTTCTTACATATGGTCCCTGTGGTCATCACTCCGATTACCCACACGCTGGGTATCGGCCCTTAGGTTGCTTGCTACCAAAATTGTTGCTGTCCCGCCAATACTAATCATCTGTGAAGGATCCTTTTTAGTTGCTGGTTATTATGTAGGTTCATAGGGTTATCCAACTAATGTGTAATAGTTTCTTGTTGGATAATCCTGGCCAATTCTTGGCTGCCAAGATTAGGGGTATCATAAGAAATGAGAGAGCTTTGATGCTTAAGGAATGGCACTAAAGATTCAAATGCAGAGGAGTGAGCTCTTACCATCTTTTGGCGGTTTTGGGGTGACTTGGAATGCCACTGCTTGGGCATATGGAGTCCTTTCAGGTTTCTGAATATTGTTGGTAAGTACTTGCGACTTTCGTGTGTGGATAAAGATGTACTAACCTATCGGGAAAAAAGAAAGATGTAATGTGTAGAACAATCAAAAGAGTTTCCAGAGAAGGGGCTGATTTGTTGGTTATTGAATGGTTAACATAGGCATTCTAATATTGGAAGCAATCTTTGCTTTCCAATAAAATTTTCTTAATGTGACTGATGAAGCTAAAGAAATAATGCTGCTAGTGTTGATATTGCCTAGGAACGGAATTCAGGCTATAATATTTGTCTTGGATGTTCGTTTCCCTTTGTGGAGTAATGTGTGTGTTTTCTGGGATTTACTGTTATTTTACATCTTTGAGATTGTGATATTTTTTATTCTCCAATCTGCACTTTTTCCTTCATGGTGGCCTTATTGGAGGGTCCAAGTACATTCCAAACCAATTTTGATGTCCCCAGTCTATCTAAAATAAGAGCTTTAACTTAAGACATGGTCAAGAAGCTCTTCACAGAGTATCTATGTAAGTGGTGTTTTGAATGTTCCAGGAAAATCTCATCATATTCTAATGCTAGCCTTCCTATTAGGTGATTTATGATGTGTCCTCATTTTGAGGAAATACACATCTTTTTTTCTTTAGGATTTTGTATTGGTTAGGCTTATCCAACTTTGTTGATGTTGCAGCTTCTTGAACCTGGTAGATACGTATGGTTGTTGAAAGCCTTAAATGGTCTGCTGATGTTGCTACCCCAGGTATGTCTGAAGAGCTAATTACTTTTTTTTTAATCCATTTGTTGTTCATTGTATAATTTACCAACTCTCGATTGTTAAATTTGAGATGAGAATGCTAGGGCTGGCTTCACATGAATAAATCTAGGAATGGAGATTATTAACCAGTCTCCATATGGGAAGAAACTGGCGCTCTGGCAGTAAATCAATCTTATAATGGTTTGCACACAAAAACAACTCACTTTTTGAAGCCAAAGTGAACCAATGAAATAGACTAGTTGGCCTTGTAGTTTTAGCCAAACTTGAAATCCCTTTTCCGGAAGTCTCTAAAGCTTGAATTTTAATTCAGTGGAGTTACTAAAAAATTATAAGATCCTTTTATGATAGATTGGGTTTAGCATTGGTTTTAATAGTAAGATCCAAATTGTAAATTGTAGGTTTATAGAAATGCCTCAATATTGCTAGAATGCGTGTAAAGCTGTTGACTGTAGGATTTCTGATCCCAAAAATTTTCTCACCAACTAGTGTCTTTTTTTTTTTTTTTTTTGCCATTGCTTCTTGCTTACATTTTGTTGGATCTCAACCTCCCCCTCCAAAAAAAAAAAAAAAAATTTTGATCGATTATTTCACTCAATGCAGCAAAGTTCAGCATTCAAGATTCTACGGACTCGATTGAGAACTGTACCTTCTTACTCCTTCAGTGGTGAGCAATTCAAGAGAACATCATCAGGGAACCCATACGCACAGATTTTACATCACATGCCAAGTGGATCACAAATCATAGATAATGGCGACAAAACCCAGGATTCTGGGAATGGATATAACGGGATCAACTTCGCTTCGCGGCTGCAACAGTTTGAGCACATGCAGCACCAACATCGCATGCATGCAAAATCACAGTTGCAGTCTCGCAATTTAGCTTCATCTAGTTTGTCACAGGTTTGCTGGATTTTGCATGGCTGCTATGTCATGCACTACTGTACTGCCTCATAGCCACAATGGCGATTTGGTTGCATTTTCTTTTGTTTTCTGCATTTCCTTTCAGAATTTAGTATTTTTCAACTTTTGAAGGTTTCCTTTCACTATTTGACTTTTTGTTTGGGACCTCAGGGTTTGACAATTTAATGTGCAGGGGGTGCAAAAACAGGAAGAATCAGGCCAACCTTCGACCATGCCTGACATGGCTCGCCCTCATTCAAGATCATCATGGAGTAGCCCAGCACAGTTACAACATTGACTATTTGCTTTTTCCTGGCTCTGTTTGAGGCTCCTACTACACCAATCTCAGTGTTTCTGAGGAATATGTGAATCAATATATTTATGAACCTGTCAGTGGTATCTGGTCTGATTGTAAGATTGTATATCGTAGTGGTTTGTTGTGTTATGTTATGTTCCGGGAGGTTTGGCTGGTGGGGATTGGTATTTATTCAAGATAAGCTCAGGCATTTCCTGAGCCATTCTTAAGCTTTTTAAGAATAGGGAATGCTCATGTGGTTCTATTATTTTTTATTGAAGACCATATGGGCTAGAGGGCGGATTTGAATATAGGGTTTGCAGTTGATTGTAATGTTCATCTAACGAGTAACCTCAGAAATAAAGCATTCAGGGAATTGTATAAACCGTGATCTTATGAAAGTGTGATTTTCATAGCATAATTATTTATTCTTGTTTTGCCTGCATGGTCTGCTCTTCCATTCCCTAATCAGTGGCTCTGTCCTGTGTGGCCAACAATGGCGAATTATGCAATGGAGACACCTAGTTGATCTCAGACCATCTGTTTACACCGGCTGGGGACAAGCTCAGCTCCTCCGGGGCCGAGGATGAGAAGCTTGTCACCAGAGATCACTGTTTCAATAGCCTTGCTTGACCAATTTTGGCAATCTGCTGGGTCATCTGGATTTGACTGTTTTTTTGGCACATCCAATCTTCAATTTTGCTTGTTCTGGGTCAGCCCATCAGGTGGGTTCTGGTCTTTATAGTTATACAATGAATGGACTAATGACTATTGTTTCTACTGTTCAGCCCATCTGGTGGGTTCTGGTCTTTATAGTTATCCAATGAATGGACTAATGACCATTGTTTCTAGCTAAACAGTACTGTTTCACTCGGTAAACAGATGGTCGACGCCTATAAATCAATGGTCCCATCACATAAGAACTCTCCTATACTTGAAAACCAGACTCGATCAAGTGATACTCTCTTCATGGTTGTTGCTATCCTTAAAGATCATATGCCTCTCTCCATTTCTAAATAAACAGAATGATCAGCCTCGATGGCCGTCAGATTTAGTCTGTGTTTGAAATCTCAAAGGGTCGTTTAAAGAGTCAACGTGAATACCAGGTGAGGCAAGATCTTTGGACCGTTAGGTGAGTTATTTAAAAGAGATTTTATTTTAATTATGTATCTAGAAACCATTGCTAATTTATGTGGCATGATTGTTAATAATAAAAAGTTTAAATGATGAAATTCAAAGAGAACAAAAACTTTCAATGGTAGTCGAGCATCCGATTCATTATGTTTTATAATCTTGGCAGTGTTGGTTTGATGGTGAAAATTTGGATAAATAAAGTGGAAAACAAAGAACGGAATTTAGGCTATTTCTCTACTGGGTGATGATTATGGATCATGTATGCATATGATCATGAGATTGATATGGCGTTTTGATGATATTTTGATGAAAGTGTATGATGAGAATTCATCATTGGTCATGCACTTTTATGTGATAATATATTACTCTTCTTTCCCTCTCCAATCTTTACTAGACGCACTATTCTCGGGCAATCAAACTGGAGGATTGGTTTTATGGGGTTTATTCACTATTTGTAATGCATATTACAGTAATTTAGGAGTAGTTAATAATGTTTTAAACGTAAAATCATAGTTATTAAACTCGGACTGGACATTGACCTGACCGAGAAGTTGGGTCATTGGGTCAGTGGTTCAACTGGTGGGTCATTGGTCAAAAATTATTAAATAAACTAGAAAATAAGTTAAAAAAAAATAATAAAACAATTTTATATCAAATCTTTTAAAAATATAATGTAAATAAACAAAAACAATAACATAAATATGTATGACAGAAATGAAGGTTTGTTTCAATTATTATTTTTAATGATAGGTATAAAGCAAAATGTGATTCAATAGTCTAGTGGTAAGGTTACGGAGTTTGAAGTTAGTGACTGGAGTTCAACTCTTAGGAGTTTTTTTAGTTTTGTCTTTTTTCTAGAAACCCAAGTTGAAAAAGATGGTCAAAACGATTTGGTTGGACTGTTCAACAAAAAACCCGCCGGGGTTTCAACGAGTTTGACTGGGTCATGTGTAAAAATGATCTAATTAGGAAACCGGACCGGTTGAATGACTGGGTCACCGGGTTACCAGTTCAACCGGCCAGTCCAGTCTAGGTATAATAACTATGGGTAAAATAATGGTGGAGTTGATTTGGTCATCAAGAGTATTCAATATTGTTGCAAAGATGAAGATTAGAACTGGAATATTTCTCATGGCCAAAATTGTTTACTTGACTTCTATGGTAGATTTTAATTAATGGAAGAGCCTCCATAAGGCCTGGTTGTGTTCCTATTCAGCCATGAATTTTAAATTGTAGCTAATTTTGCTGTAACTTTTTGTAGCATGAACAAAAAAGACAAAATCTCATGCTTATCTTCGGCTACAGAAAAATTTGCCACAGAGGATCTTTTTCTTTGAAAAAAAAAAACTATTTCAGCATTACTTATTTAGAAATCTCATTTTAGGTTAAAACCTGCTAAAATCGAGTTAATATAGGTTTACAACTTGAAAACTCTTAACACATTTATTAAGAAGAAATAATTGTGATGATTATAGACTTCCCATAATGAATTTCTAGCCTTTAATTTATAAAAAATAAAATTCATCAATTAGGACTTAAATTAGCAAAATGCAAATAATTACAAAGGGGTTTTTTAGCTGATCCCTCGCATGTTTTAAAATATTATTTTAAATAACTATAATATTGATTCTAATATCTATGGGGATGCACTTTCCTATAGGACCCGATTGTGGTTCCCATAATTGTAGCCTTGACGATAGCCCCTGGGCACAACCAAGCATATCAAGCCACTGCCTAAGCAACCAGGCTGTAGGCTAGGCACCCAAAGTTGCAGCTTTCATGCTGAGCCACTTAGAACCACAAGGCCTTGCAGCCCATGTCACCCACTTTAGGGAGGGGCTGATATCATGTGCGACACCCCCCCTGATGGGACACTCAGGGGGGGAATCAATTCACTTTTTGGAGGTTTTTGATTCCCCCTCCTGAGTGTCCCCTCAGGGGGGGGGGGTGTTGCACATGATTTCAGGCCCGGGAACTACTTGTTTTGGCCGTCTTGATTTGGGTCACAAGGTCTTAACCAGGCTCTTTGGCCTTGGAAACTATGTGATCCCCCACATACATGGTTCAAAATGTAAGTATGACCCCGATAACCTCACTTCACCTCTGTAGGGACCACAGTCAATAAGCTTTGTAGGATCCGTAGCACCACTGTTTTGTATGGTATAGAGG
>JAOXJP010000006.1:6679319-6699842 GCA_025762735.1 Platanus orientalis | reverse complement strand
CTCTCTCTCTCTCTCTCTCTCTCTCTCTCTCTCTCTCTCTCACACACACACACACACACACACATATATATATATATATATGCAAGGTGTTACACACATATATGTATGTTTGTATGCATGCATGTTTGTGTGTGTGTGTGTAACACCCCGTATATATTCAGAATACTTAACATATGGTGTATATGACCATACACATGTACAACTCATTAAATGTGAAGAAATTGGAAAAAATAGTCAAAATTTCAGATCTAAAACTTACTGGACAGATTTAGTACTTACTAAACAGATCCAAAACTTAGTGGGTCGATCAAGAATTTAGTGGATCAATCTAGGACTCTATTGGACTCCTAAAATGTCTTCTAGAACAAAGTTGGACTGATCCAAAATAGGGTGGATCGATCCAATTGGGAATAATCAAAAAATAAAGGGTTCATGAATACTCACAATTTTTCACCTCTAGAAGTGTGTGGAACCCACTAAGGATGATCCAAAACCTTAAGTTTATCCTATTTAGACCTAAAAGCATAAGGTTAGAACAAAGAAGAAGAAAGTAGAGGAGAAGAGGAAGAGAGAGAAGAAAACCCCTAAATTTGCAAGGTAAGCCATGGAAAGCCACACTATGAGCGATTTTGGTTTAGTTTTGATGTTTTCTTGAGTATTTCATTGACATCTCATTGATTCTTGGTGTTTTACACCATTAATATGTAGATGAAAAGTATTGGAGGATTCTTTGAGAAAACTCAAAGGAAAAAGGGTTTTACAATAAGAACTTGTAGATCTAAGAAGAAATAGCTAAGGTAAGTGATTATAAAACGCATACACTTGCTTTCACTCTTAGGTTCTTATATACATGATCTCTAAATCTATGATTTGAAGTTTTAGGGTTCGATCTCTATGAATTTTGAACAAGTGATTATACACTACATATACTTGTTTTCACTCAGGTTCTTAGATAAATGATCAATAATCTATTATTTAAGTTTTTAGGATTTGATCTCTATGGATTTTGAACAAATTAGTGATTACACAAGATGTACACATGTTTTTCCTCTTAGGATCTTAGATCTATTAATTCTTATGATTTGGTTTTGGAAGTTTTGGTTCATATCCTATGGATTTGCTCTTAAGATCTTAGACCTATGATTCCTACCCCTATGTTTTGAAGTTTTATGGTAGAAATTCTATGGATTTCTAATATGAAAATGGTTTTATACCATAGGCATATGTTTTTTCCTTGCTAGAATTATATAGATCCTTGTCTATCCATGAGATTACAAATGATTCTATGCTTTCCTTGTTAGGATCTTAGAATCCCCATGTTTAAACTTGAGATTTGCATCTATTGAAGCATTTTGGTTGCCAAAACATGTAGATTCGTCATTGTTTTCTTAAGGAGATTTGCAAATGGATTTCTATGGATTCTTATATGAAGTTTGAATTAATTTAGGCACTATGCTTCATCCCATAATTGTGTTTGAATTGAAAAGGTTTCTGGATTCCATAGCTCCTTACGTGCTTTATAATGGATCAAGCATCTTGTATTGTGTTTCCAATTTTAGCTTCAATTATGAGATTGAACTTATAAATGCATCTTGCATAAACTTCATATTACTAAAGGATTAGCTAAATTACATGAACATGTGTTGGAAAGCCTGAGCAGATGTATTGCTATGAATTGTTAAGATAAACATATTATATATGAATACATGTTTGATTTCCGATTGGATATAGGTGCTATATGATGAGACCCTATGTGTGTTTGGCCTTTATAGAGTGAGAGTGAATAGATTGGGAAGGGTTGGAGGAATTTTCCCACTTACATACAATTTGGGATAAATTAACCCACATGTATACGATGAACTGAATGTATTGCACATTGTTATGTGAGATGAATCTCTATCAGATCTGTATGTTTAAAGAGAAGTGAACATATTGATTATCGTTATGTGAATTGAATATTGGGAGGGGTTATCCCACATAGACACATCTTGGGGGAGTTGTCCCACTTGGATAAGAAAGAAGAGAGTGTATTGTTTGCCATTATGTGAAGTGATTATATTGGGAGGGATTATCCTAATAGACACATCTTGGGAGGAATGCCCCACTTGATTTAGAAAGGAGTGAGTGTATGAATATGTTTGGGAGGTGCTATCCCACATTTTTTATTTGGAGTGATTACGTTTGGGAGGTGCTATCCCACGTTCGTTATGTGAAGTGAATGGGTTTGGGAGGTACTTGAAATTCTAGGTCTGAAGTAATCCTAGAGGGGGTGAATAAGATTTACCACTTTTTTGTTTTACACTTGTTAAATTACCAAAATCAATTTAAATTTCCCTTTAAATTGTTTACATCTTTTAATTTGACCTTCTCTGAACCTACCATAGACCATGTGGCTCCATCGTTACACTATAGTGTTATCTATAAGCATAGCGGGAGCAAGCTGATAGATTCCTTAATGGTTCACTTTTAATTACTTGTCTCACTTGGATTATTATGTTCAATCATGTGTACGATATTGAATTCAATTGTGCTAAATGGATAATATGCATAAACATAAGAGTATGCATAATTCACAAACCACAAATAATGTTTTATAATGGTTCGATACTCCGGTCTATGTCCATTATTGAATGGCTCACTTTCAAGCTGGTTGATTTTTATTAATAGTCAACTAACTATTATAAGAAAATCAACAAACGTATTTGTAGTGTTATGTTGAACACTTACTCCCTTTAATGGCTCCTGTGGAAGGATAACTATGCACCTGGTGTCTCTAGTAAGTGCTTAAGTCCAGTGTCTTTGATGAACTTTTATCCTTACTTCTGGTGGCTCTGGCAGAAGTTCTTACAAAAGAAGAATTATTGGTGTAGTGTGCTCAAGCCTTTTGTTAGGTGGCTATTACTATGATGACCACATTGAAGAAAGCTTTCACAAAATTGATTTACCTTCAAAAAATACTCTCTCTAAGACTCATAGAATAAGTCTTCTCTCTCCCAACACAATCATGGTAATGTTTATATACAAGTAGAAGAGCTCCAAAGTCATGTGGCTTTGTTCACTGACAAGATATAATTATATGCTTAAAAGAGGTTCTTAAAAAGCTTGAAAACTTAATTAGTTAAGGATCATTAGTTAAACTTAATGGTGATTAAGTCATCTATTTATAGTGCAAAATCCTCAGCTTTCAAGCCCCAATGGCTCTATTCTAACGGTAAAACAACTAGCCATTACACAGCTCGCGAATTAGGAGTTTCAAATTCTGGAACCATTCGAGTGCTCCATTATACTCTTTGAGTGCTCAAAGAGTGTTATTCGAGCACTCAAATCTAGATAGTTCTTGAGTTATCCAAACTAAGCATATTCAAGCCCTCCAAGGGTCCATTCGAGCACTCAAATGGCCTCTTCAAGCGCTTGAACACTGTCAGGTTCTAAAGTTTTGTATCTTTTCATTTTTATTTTTTTTTTTGAAACTTAGCTGGGTTTAAAACTTTACCTAGGGTCATAATTTGGTCCATTTGGTCATCCTAGGTTTAGGCATTTGAACACCCGACCATTTTTGGACAAGTCATTACCTGTCTTTACATGTTCCAACACTTGTGCATGATGCCATGGGCCATTGAAGTTCTTTACTTGATTGATTGAGTCTTGGGCAGCTTATGGAATTTCTTCATGGTCTGACGTTGCTTGGGCTTGGTTCTCTATTCTTTAACACTTTATAGACACTTTGACTATAAATACAACTAAACCACAACCTATACAACATATCTACCTTTGGCATGGAATTGACAACACTAAAATACTTAACAATCTCCCCCTTTGTCAATTTCATGAAAAAAAAAACCCAAAATAAGTAAAATTACAAGAATTAGATCATTTAATACATGATTTGGACTATTACAAGGACACACACACTTGATTTATCAACCGGCTCATGTGCTTCTCCTAAGTCCTTGGGCTTGTCATAACCTACCAATGTGCATCAACACAATTTACCTTTCTCATTTTGCCTTTTGAAAAATATGACTATGATATCAAGTACAAATTTTAAAATTTGAAGTTTGATATTATTGTCATGCATCTCTCCCCCTTTTTATCATGATTTGACAAAGGGTAAATTACACAGGTCAAGATATAACACACGTAAAGGACCATGCCATGAAATGAAATATCCAAAGTAAAATTGTATTAAGAAGAATTTAACAATGAAATAAAAATGGTAGTAGAAAGAATTCAACTATGAGAAGCACTACCAAACTATAACATGTTACTATCAAGAGCAATAATAAGAAGAAATGTTATTGTAAAGAGTAGTGATAAAATGATTGATGTTTATTCATATTAACTAAATATTCAATACATTAGCAAAAATTGGTCCATATTACCAATGATCCAACAAAATAGAAAAATTGAGAAATTGGTTATCTAAACCAGTGCACATCCAAAACATTCAAAACGTAACTAGAAGTAAGTCCTAAAAGACTAAGGACTCAAGAAGCATGCTCATCATCTCCAGCTACAATGTCCTCCTCCTCATCGGTCTCAGTGTCACCAAAGTAAATCTCGGGTCTTGGCGAGGTAGGAATTGCATCATACTCAAACACATCTAAGGTGGGTGCCAAGTATTTAGCAATGCTTTTGACATTTTGAGACTTATACATCTGTCTCTTCTCTATTTTCTTCAAATTAAGTGCAATAGCCTTTAGGACACTCATCATTATCTTCATCATGAAGGTTGAGGATGAAGATGTCTTGGGAGCTTTAGTGGATCCCGGTGCAGCTGTAGCCTCAAGATGTATCATTTTGACAGAGGTCATTGAAAGGTTTCCTTTGGCTTTTGAATATATTTTCCAATAGGATACTCAATTCTCAGCTTCTGTAGAATGTTGGTGATCATAACACCATAAGGAAGAGCCCCTCTAAGAGTCCTCTTACTACCCACATCTATCATGACCCAGCAAATGATGGAGGGAAGTTCTAGCTCATTCCCTTAGAGGATGTTGTCAATGAGATACACCATCTCTACCCTCATCTCGTTGTTGTGGTTCATAGGAAACATATTGTAAGATAAAATTAGATTCAAAACCCTAGCCCTTTGATGAAGCATCGTCATATCAAGAACGTTCCAATAAGTAAAGGCTTCTCCACACAACTTCTAGGTCATCTCCCTCTTAAGTCTATCCATCTGAGTCTCATAAGGAGGAAAAACTATAGGATCCTCTACCCTCCTAAAACTAATCATCTCACCTAATTTCATTGGGTTCATCTCAATTCTCTCCCCATACCCTTCAGTGATAAATGTTAACTCCTACACATCCTTGGAGTGCATACTTACATAGAACAATCTTGTAGCTTCCTTTTGAGTCATATCATTTAACCTATTTAGGGGTGTCCAACCCCTACAATCAAATTCTAGGTCCAACTCAAACTCTTTTAACACATCCGGGTTAATGAATCGTTCGCAAACAATAGCACGTTTAGGAAAATACAATGTGTAAGAATCCTTACATTCAAGGTTGTAGAATGATGGTCGAAGAGGATCCGAACATGCCTTCTTGCGAGGTTCATGTTCCTCTTGACGAGCAGCCTCTTTTCCTTTCTCGCCCCATGATTTCCCTCCACATGATGATGACATCTTTGAAAATAGAATATTTCTAAGAGAGAACCACAACTAGGGTTTTAGCTTGAAGAAAAAAAATTCATGGTGTCTTAGGTGCAAAACCCTATAAATTTATAGTGATGAATTTTCGTATTTTGGGAACCACCCAGATTTAAGTGCTTGAAGGCTCCTATTCAAGCACTCAAAATGTGTGATTCAAGTGCTCCAACAAGGCCTTCAAGTGCTCGAACTTCAACGGTTTCGAATTTTTATTTTATTCTTTTTTCCTTCTATGCATTCTTTTTACTTAATATGTTCAATCATTTTTCCTAACATCATAAATGTTAAAAATATTAGTCTTTGAAGCCTTGATGTACCTCATCCTATAAGTGTGACATTCAATTGAATTCACACATCCTAATTTAGCTCCTTAAGTGCTCAAGCCTTTTGGCATCCAATGGTTTGGTAAATATATCTTCCAATTGGTTTCTGGTTTCCACATACTTTAAAGATATAATATTTTCTTCCACTAATTCCCTAATGAAGTGAAGACAAATTTTATGTGTTTCTTCTTAGAGTGTTGCACCGGATTCTTGGATATTTGGATTGCCCTGGAATTTTCAATGAATTGATTCATTGTTTCTTGACTCAACTCATAATCTTTTAACATTTATTTCATTCATAATAGTTGAGTACATCCACTTCTAATAGCAATATTCTCTGCCTCAACTGTTGATAAGGAGATGAATTTTTGTTTCCTACTATGCCAAGAGACTAAACAATTTTCAACATAGAAACACATTCCACTAGTACTCTTGTGGTCATCTACATTTTCCGCCCAATCTGCATCGAAATACCCAGCTATTACTGGATTCGTGTCAAAGGGATACCATAGGCCATGATTAATTGTTCGCATACATACTTAATAATACTCTTTATAGCCTTTAGGTGTGACTCCTTAGGTGCAACTTGGTATCTAGCACACGCACCAACACTAAATGCTATGTCCGGTCTGCTAGCTATTTAGTAAAGCAAACTACCAATCATACTCCTATATAGCTTAGTGTCTATGTCTACACCATCTATATCCTTAGTGATTTTATCACTAGTGTTGATTGGTGTATTTGCCAGTTTCGAATCTTGTAAACTGAATTTAGATACCAACTCCTTAGCAAACTTAGACTAATTAACAAAAATTCCATCTTTAGTTTGTTTAATTTGTAGTCCAAGGAAGAATCTAAGTTTGGACTTCATCTCAAATTCTGACATCATCGAGACAACCTGACCTAAGATCCAATTTTGAAATATAAGTTACACCATGTAATTCATTTAATAACTCATCAATCATGGGAATTAGGAATTTATCCTTCATAATGATATTGTTGAGTGCCATATAATCAATGCACATCCACCAAGTCCCATCATGTTTCCTTACTAACAACATTGGTGAGGGATATGGGATATTGTTTGGTTGGATAATTCCACTCTCCAACATCTCTCTGGATTAACGCTCAATTTATTCTTTCTGAATATGTGGGTACCAGTAAGATCGAATATTTGAAGTTCAACTATCAGGTAGTCATGGAATTTGGTGATTATGTGAGTGTTGTAGAGGAAGTCCAGTAAGAACAACCAAAATTCTTCAAAATTCCGCAACAACTACTATAGATTAGGTAAGTTCCCTTCTTTTTTGTTCACTTCCTTCCATTGAGTATAGGGTCATGTACATGGTAGTACCTCCCTTGGCCATCATCTATTCAATGGCATGGCTACTGAAAATTTGCATGGGAGGGTCTCTTGATCCCTTCAAAATATACTTTTTTCCCTTTGATCTTGAACTACATTAAAAGTCTAGAAAAATCTCATAAAATGGAGGCTAGGGTATGGAACCAATAAGCTCCTAATACCACGTCGCACCCACAAAGAGGATGCATATAGAAATTGGATGTGAAAATAAATCTTTGCATAGACATAAAAAGATTATCACATGTACCTTGGATTCTTATACGATTTCTATTGGCTACCATGACCTCCAAAGGCTTGTCTTAACCATCGGAAGTTAAGGCGCTTGACTAGATCTAGATGAATAAAATTGTGAATACTCCTCGAGTTAATGAAGATGGTTATTGGTTATTTCTTGAGCTCTTTCTTAACCCACATTGTTTGAGGAGACAAGGTCCTTGTCATGGCATGCATGGAGATTTCAAGTGAGAAATTTTCTAGTTGTTCTTCACTATCTTTAAGTTCCATCCCTTGTTAGTCATCTAACCAATTAGTTTTACATTGGTGACCAGGGCCAAACTTTTCATCACAATTATAGCATAATTCCTTATCCCTCCTTACCTTTGCTTTAGACGGCATCAACTATTTAATTGGTGCAAGTGTTAGAGTAGGATTAGGAAGAGAATGAGAGGCAAGGTGCTTGACTCAACTTTGCGCAAGGCAAGTAACTGTTCTTCCTTAAGTCTCACCAAACCGATGGCATGTGACATAGTGGTTAGGCGAAACATATGGACATCATGTTTTAGGTAGCATTTGGATAAACTTATAATTGACTTTAGACTTAAAGAATAAGTTACTTATTTATATTTATAGGGTTCGATCCATCAAAATTTTCACATAAGTCAATGGCTCAATTTATCTCGTAAATTGTTGGATCCCAACCTAAAAGTAAGTTGACTACTTACTCTCTCTCCCACTTATGACTTATGCATAAGTAACTTTTTAATTTGCAAACAAAACACAAAAAACAAAGGGACTTATGACTTCTAGAGTGCTCATAAGTTGTTAAAAATAAGTTTATCCAAATGCTACATTAATTCTTCCTTAAGTCTACTCACAAAACAATTTATGAAAAATTCCTTGGTCAATCCCGTAGTTCGATTGGCCAATTGTTCAAAACGAGATTGATAGTCTCGTACAATAGATGTTTGACAAATCTTGGTGAGCTCTCTAGTATTATTCTCATACATACTCAGGATCAAATGAATGCATAGACACCATATGAACTCTCGCCATGGCATCATTCCTTGACTTTTCTCCATCCATTGGTACCATTGCAAGACATATTTATCTAGATGGATAAAGGTTATTGTAACCTTTTGGACCTCTAAAATTTTATTTAATTTGAAAAATTGATCCACTTGATATATCTAGTCACCTAGGTCTCTTCCATCAAAATGGAGAAAATCAAAGTGTGTAATCCTTGTTGGATCAATACCCCTATCTTAGATTAAAAATCAGATCCCCTCATTTCTACGGTATCAACCATGGATAACACTACCAGATGAACCATCGTCTGATGAAGATTGTGAAAGGATCTGGCCACACTTCATATCTAACGCCATAATCAAACTTTGCAGATCTATAATGACACAAGTTTGTTGTTACATGACTTCAGTGAAACATGCCTCTTGCTTCTCTGCTAACTCCTTCAAACTCTTGATCTCATACTCCATTCTTGCTTTAACCTTTGATCATCTACCGTCAACCGTATCTCTGATACCAAATGATCCAAACCCTTTGCATTGACTAAATAAAAATAAACATTATATAGATTATATGAGAGAATGACCGCTTCGAGAGGATCGGGCCTTAGAATTACTTTGAAGGTGATTAGCCTCTGAGAACTTAGGAATTTTATTCAATAATCCAACTATACGACATCTACATCTTAATATAGGACTCAAAACCCTAATTTACAAGAAAAATCCAACCCTAGCAAGGAAATATAATTAAGAAAAATATTCTAAACTAAATAGGAAAATAGCTAATAGAATGGCAGTGAAAATAGAAATCACAAAATTAGAATGTTAGTAAAAATAGAAGGTACATATCTATCAGATCATTGAGCTCCCATCGACAACCCTATTGAATGCATAAACAACAAAGAAAATATTAAAACTAATAATCTAACCAGATTAATGGATCACAAGCAATGAATAAGAAAGGAAGACCTAACACAGAAGCATCACAGTCCTACTCCCTAAGCCCTGAGAAAACTAGGGATCATTCAAAAATAGAAAAGCCAAGACCCCATTTGTGCTGCAAGATCAGTTAGAGAAGCATCTAGGTTAAATTTTTAGAGCAGCAATTGTCTTCCAGTCCTTGCTGATGAAGGCGGGTGACCCATTTCCAACACTAATTAGAAATGTGAGATGGTAAACTGATCGCTGGCTCTTAGTTAACGTATTCACAGGCAGCTAAAAGTTGATTTGGTGGATCAAGAGAAATCAATTGCTGCTGGCCAGTTTCTGCCTCAACATCCGTATCTTTGTGGAAGGTTTCCAAGAGATGAACCATGCTTATCTGTGAGTCACTGATTCCCTTATTTATACAATGAAATGCAATATCTTATTAAACATTACCTGCATATACATAATCTACATAATGTTCCTGTCAATCTAAAACAAGACTGCATTTGATGCTTTAAGACTCAAAACCGTAGTGACTAACCAATGCAGCAGCTACTGAACGACATGACACCCAAGGGTAGAAATTTACAAAAGCCGAAACCAGCTTCCTCATATTTTACACATTTGAATACGAAGTTACAAAGCGCAGATCTTCTTATGGTCAGAGTTATAACCATCAGGATCTGAAAAGGCTGGATGTAAAGACAAGAAGGAAGATTTACTGCCACTTGCCCTCCTAATGCGTCTCTGAGAATCCTGGCTGAACATTCTGAACTGTTGTCGGAAAACAAAGTAGCACATGCTAGCAAGAGTCCCAACAAGGATCGGTGTGCCCACTACGGTTATGGTAATAGCCATCCATGAGCTTTGATATCCCACAACAATGAAAGCTAATGATAAAAAAGACCCACAAGTGCTGAGGCAGGCTGCCCACATTAGCTTGTTCACTACTGAAACAACCTGTTTCTGAGCCATGGTATCCCAAGCAACCAAAGTGATCTGAACCACAACAACAGCTAGAGATATGAACAGAGATGTAGCATTCAAAAGGAAGAACACACGAAAACCCAACATGGTTAGCTATGTTTGTTTTCCCAACATCTGGTCCAACCTGAAAATATTGACCAGGTAAATTGAATATAGCCATGAAAGCAATCGAGGCAAACAGAACAACAACAACTGTGACAGAATTGGTGGTGTTCTGGACAGCTACTCTGCAGTTTCCACAGTTCTTTGGCAATCCCCGACACTTTTTTGTTTGTCTTTGCATTCTGTAGGAGTTGTGTTTGCACCTCATGTTTTATATCACTCACAGTTCTTTTCAGCTCCATAGTTCCAACCACCCGGCCTATATTCCTGGCATGTTTTGCACCAACCTCTGCCAGAGCTTCGTTAATTTCCAATGCGGGTTCTCCGATACTGGAGTTTTTCTGCCAACTCCATTGCAGATTCGTTCTAATAATTAGTAGCATTGACCTCCACGGAAACACACCTGAGTAGAAGGCCCAGTATCTGAAAGAAGAGAATACACCAATTCAGAATCCGAAGAAACATACAATATTACTTTCAAGTTCATGAAGTATCATTGATGTATCCAGAGAATTATACATTTGATAGAAAGAAATGCAGGTGACAAACATTGTTAAAATGGGAAAATCTGATCTTAAATTGATGGAATGGCATTGCAGAATAAAATGTCTTTGTTAATCAAATTAAATATTTAGTTTGTAAATTACACATAAAAGAACTAATTATAAAACAGAAAATACGAGGGTTAGACAGAACCACCTGAGGCCCCATCCCAAAATCCCAAAAACGCACCCCCACCTCCCCCCCAACCCACGGTAAGGATTCTCTGCTGGAAACCACTTCCATCAATAGACAGAACCACCTGAGGCCCCATCCCAAAAACGAGGGTGGATTGTATCCGCTCCTCTCTGCCCCCTGTCAGGGGGCGGGCACATCAGCACCAACAAGTGATTTTCACTTTTTGGGGGTGTGCATATCACTTGTCTGCGCTGATGTACCCACCCCTGACACGGTGGTGCAGAGAGGAGCGGACATTAAGTGGAGCGGATACAATCCTCTCTCCCCAAAAACTAAACCCTGTATTGTAACAAATTAACTGCTGTTTGCTAATTGAGAGGTATTATCCGAGAGTCACCGGAAAAAAAAAAAAAAATCATCCAAGTACAAATTCATAATCGTCGCACTATTTCAAGGTACGTTTAAATGTGGTTGATGTTTAAATTGAATGATGATGATAGCGGCAAGTTATGTTCAGTCTAAAATACTCATTTTATCAGTGGTAGTTTTCAAAAGAAAAAGAAATATAAAATAAGAGAAAAAAGATAACGAAAAAGAGAAAAGAGAAAATGTCCTGTCCAGGATGCTGTCCATGACACCAGAGGACGTCATACGGAATAAAATGGGAAGGAAATTTGAAACTTCATCTAACTCCTGCCCATTTTATTCCATATGATGTCCCGTGGTGTCCTGGACACCAAATCCTGGACAGAACATTTTATTTTCAAAAAGGGAATATATATGCATATGAAGCCTCTGCCCTCTGGCCTTTTATTAGGAGCAAACTAAACTTCTGAGAAAAAGACAAACATGCCCTTTAATAAAGAAGTCACAAGACAAAAGAGAAGAGGGAGAATAAAAGATATAGGTAGTTATTGAAACACAGGTTTGAAATGGTTATTTCAGAACCAAGGTTTCTCTCAATTCTGCTATCACAGAGGTATGATTGCCAATCTGTATTGCTGCATCCCATTTCTGTATCATATTTCTTTGTATTTCTCTTCTTTTCTTCCTGTTCTGTTTCTGGTTTTTCCTTGCAGGTACACTTGTGACATGGTATCCTGCACAAGTGTCTTAGCTGATTTCAATCCTTCATCTGTTTTCTCTTCTGTCTTGTATCTTCCATTCTCAACTTGTCACTTAAGGTTCTTTTTTTCTGTTGGGGGGCGGGGGTGTGCAGCAACCAGTATGGTTCACTGCTTTCTGTGGTAGTATAGGTGGTCATGTATAGCCTCTAAAGATACACGAAGATAGATAATATCAAGCATTTGAGGTGTTGGAAAGTTCTATGAATCATGTCCACCTCAATCAAAAGGTGTTCTTGTCCCTGTGGATGGGTTTTCAAAACAGTAAGGATTATGCATCACCGTAACAGTTTTAAAACCGACACATGTTAGAATATGTCAACTGGCATGTATCGATTTTGGCCCACCTACATAAATATAATCTATAGTAGTTAAGGAGAGAGAGAGAGAGAGAGGAAAGAAAATGTCGGTCAAAGTATCGTATTGTTAGTCAAAACGCAGAATTGTTTTGGCTTTGGTCATGCGAACCAAAACCTTACATATTCATTAAGAAAATTAAATAGAGTCAACTATCAGCCAAACATTAAAACTTAAGGTCTTTGTTCTAAAAACATCCTGAGGATATTCCTTGTATTGGAAGGGGGTCTTAGTGTAAAGTGGGAACTCTACCATGCATTGCTTCTATGCACGTCGAGCTAGCATTCTTATTGAACTTGTAGTTTCGGTGTATTTGCATAATTGTGATGCCAACAATACTAAAAATTTGAATATGTAATTTTATTTGTAATGATTTTTTTTTCTTTTTATTGTTGCTAAAAGGACCTCTGTATCAGCTTTTCATGAATTTAGAGGCCAAGCCTTTATACAAATGCTTCATCCCATGTTGTTTTACCCCGAATCCAAAAAAGATTACAACCAACAACCATGAAGCCTTATCACCACCACTTGGGGTCGGATGCATGAATCTTGTCTCTTCATTCAACTCTAAGATCATATCTCCTATAAAATCACAAGCACCCATGTCTTCCTTCACTACTTTAACCCACAATATAATCCCTCGTTCCCTTTTTATTTTTCATAGTTTGCCTATTTTTTCATTATATTTAGTTTTCCTCGATATGTGAAAAATTTAGAATCATAATTCATATTAACTATAGAGGTGACTCACCCTATTCACAATTCAGAGGGGTGAGTTAAGTGACATTTGAATCATGTATAACAATCATTTGTATTATTTTTTTTATAAATAGTTTTTAAAAATTTTAATTAATATTATTAAGTAGACTAATAAAATATTTTTTTTGGCAGTAAGAGAACAACGTCGAGATTGATGGCTTATTTTGCGTGCGGAGGATCCCTGGACTTCCATTCGACTTATATCATTTTGTTTTTGAGACTTTGTTTGTATTATTATTTTTATTAATACTTTGTTTGTATTTTGATATATAACATGACTAATTTTTTTTTATGCATGTTTTAGGTTTTTTTTTTGTTAAATGTATATTTGTTTTTTACTTTTTCATTTTTATAAACTGTGGAATATCAGGTAGTTCTATAAAGTAACATGGTTTTTATATAGAATCCTGTCACTTTTTATAACATTTTTTTTAGAAAGAAAAAAAAAAACCTGATTATATAAAATAATACTCAAGCAGGATTATTATTAATGTTTTGTAAACAATTAGTGGCGGTCACATGATTGCCTATAAAAAACTTGTTTAAGTATTAGTGGAGGTCAGATGGCCGCCGCTAAATGTTTTGCATCACAATTAGTGGCGACCAATTGGCCGTCCCTAAAAATTTTGTATTAGTGTCAGTGGTAGCCATTGGCCGCCACTAATAACTTGACTTATTTGCGGGCGTTTACCAAAACCGCTACTAAAACAATTAGCTATGCAACTTTTAGTGGCGGGCGGGAACTTGGCTGCCACTAAAAGTATTAGTGACGGTTTTTTTATTTTTAGTAGCGGTCAGTGACCACCACTAAAAGTCTTATTTTTTGTAGTGCACCCTGGTGCAGTTAACATGTTATAGGCTAGTAGGAGAAGATCTTTGTGCTAGTGCAGAGGATTCTACTCCAACTTTGTTTTAGTGACATAATGTCAACTAAGGGTGGCAATGAGCAAAGGTAATTCGGTTTCGCTTAGAGTTCGGTTCATTATGAGCCAAGCCCGAACCTCATTTTAAGCTCATTGTGCCAATCTTAAGCTTGAATTTGAACTCGTTTTCTAAGTGAGCCTGAGCCAAGCTCCACTAAGCTGAGTATGGCTTGGTTATTTTTTTTTAATATGTAAGGGTATATGGCTCCAGTTCGAAGAGATAGGATATCACTTGGCTTGCCTACGTCTCATTAGGAGGGTCATTTGCTACAACTTTCCAAAGTCAGGATGCAATGTTGAACCGACCTTTTTTTATAATAAATTTAACTGCATTTCATTAGAATTGGAAGACATGTCATTTTTAGACCGGATCCTCTCCGGCCACTTAAAGGTCCTGTCTAACATGTTATAGGATACTATTGCAATAATCTCCTGCCACTTCAAAAATTATAATTCACTTTTTCCTACCAATAATCTTCTACCACCTATTAGACAAGACCTTAACAGGTCATAAGCCGGCAGGACAAGATCTTTTGCGAGTCATTACACAAAGACGGGCCACAGGAGTAACTTCCTGCCTTACATGCGTAAAGATGCATTCCATAAAATAATAATAATAAAATATGTATTAACGCCTTCCATTCCAAAACGGTATTTTGAATATGCCAAGGACGAGATCCTCTGCCAACCTCCGTGTGTAAATCACTTATGCCACTAATGTGCCCGCCCCCTTGACTTCTGCGGAGGTTCGCAGAGGACAGGGAATCGTAGAAAATCGTGAATGAATAAAAAATCCTCGCCGGCAAAGGACACTCTAAAATAAGATCATTGATTGCATTCAGTTTTTTATTTGACCAGTTAGAAAGCCAAGAAAATTGCTTGCATCTCTATTTCTTATTATTGATAGATCTTTGTTTTAAATTAATGGAAGCTGGACTCTTCAAACCCTCAGGTTTTTAGAGAAATTTGATCGGGTTTCATACAAATATGATTCGCAAACCGAATCCACCCGATGGGTGGCCGGTTACCAGATTTCCAAAGTCAATAACTCGTTGGGCAAAATCGATTTTTACAACTATAATGCAATTGAAGTCTATCACATAATTAGCAATTCAGTGCACAAGAAAACTTGATTTCATCGATCAAACATTCGGCCAAAGTTTAGGAAAGCTGAATGTTCGGTGAATTCACCCGTGATCTCTTGGTTATATCACCAAATTGTCATACTTTTGACCTTTTTTTTTTTCTATATAATTTTTGAAAGATGTGTGTAATTCTACGAAGCAAATGTTCTGTGATAAAAATGCTTCTGTAGTGTATATGGTGAATTAAAAACAGACGTGCTGTTTTGGGGGGTAAAAAGGTCCCAAAAAGTGTTCATTGAAAAAGTAAGTGGTCAATAAAAGACATCAAATTCAAAAACACATCATGTATCAATCAATGCACGATAATAGAGGTCTGTCTCAAAACAGACAATCATTCTACGTAATTCTATTATACATTTTTTATTTTTTACTCATTTGGGTGTATGTCAAAAAATGTGTCCAAGGTATTGGTCTTTGTGCTACAAAAATGCAAACTGATATTGCAATTTCGATTGAACATACTTTATCTTGGAAGCAGGTTTGCTTGACTTGTTTGTAATCTTTCATTCTAATTCAAGCTTGAGTGGGGGCGAATACCAAAGACGATATGATACATGACTCAAACATTGTTATCTATTTGTTCAATAGATAAACATCTGTTTAAAACATATGAAATGAGTTTTACATTGGGTGAATTTGCTAATTAAGGTTAGGTTGTCACTCAGGCTGGGCTATGGTCAACCCAAGCCCAACCCGAAATATACAACCTGTCCCAAACTCGGCCCAAGCCCAAACTTGGCCCAACACAGTTTACCCAAACTCGGTCCAAATTCAAATAATGGGCTTCGGGCCAGCCCAATTTTTTATTTTTTTTATGAAGATCGAAACGTGAAGGGATTAATTAGGCAGTGCAAAATATGATTAGCACTGAGAGAAAATAAAGTATAACCCTATAAATGATTGGTGGGTCCTTTCATTTCTGTTTTTCAGTTCTTTTTGAAATAAGAATTTCAATCTCTGTTCCCAACCCGAGATTCAGTAATGGAGGAGACACAGATAATAGAAACCAATAAAAAAATTGTCGTTTAAACAGCCAGTGAAGAAAATCAAGAGGAAAATAAGAAGAAAACATAGAAGCAAAGAAACCCAATACAATCCAACCCACTTTGTTATCTAGTAAGGAGAACGTGATCATCTCTTCTTTCTTGTCGTCGTAGCTCTGATTAGAGACAACAACAAAGGTTTGTTCATTGGTCCTGTTTAAGAGTCCAAGGAATTTTTGTCCAAAATAATAAAAAAAAAAACCAATGTGGCAAAAAGGTCCTGTTTAGAAGCCAAATAGCATCTCACCATGTGGCAAAAAGGTTCTTTCTAAGTATTATTTAAGGTGAATGATGTCTGTGATGAAAAAATGTTTGTAACCGTGAGCCACAGATTTGACACATGATGTTTTTTGAATTTGGTACCTCCTTTTGGACACTGGCTTCTTCAGCTTAACACTTTTTTTTGACTCTTTAAACCCCAAACACACCACATGTCAGCCTATAGATAGAGAATCACAGACACTTTTTCATCACAAAACATTTGTTTCCATGGGTATAATGTACTGTATAAGGGAGCAAATTTTTTGCTCCATGTCCCTACACTGTAAGAAAGAAAATTACAATAACAAAAAACAACCTTATCTCAATTATTTGGAGTCGGCTATACGAGCCTGTTCCGCCATTCCACTCTATTTCAGGCTATATTTGCCATTAAATTAATGTGCGCACACACACACACACACACATGTAGAACAATTGTACTTCAACCCAAAAGTAGGGTTGTCAAAGAGCCAAACTAGCTCGACTCATCATGAGTTGAGCTTAAGCCCTTTTTTGAACGGAAAAGATTATATATGGAAATCTGCTTTTCCTGTTGTATTAGGATGGCATTAGGGGGTGGACACATCAGTGCTGGAAAGTGATAAGCACCCCCCAAAAAGTGAAAGTCACTATTACATGCTGATACTCAGCCCCCTGATGTCATCCTAATACATCAGGAAAAAGCAAATTCCCGTACCTGATCCCAGCCCCTAAAAAACCAATAAACTACCTTACATAAACATCAGGTAGGTAATTAATAATTCACCCCATCGTCCATGTAAAAAGAACTTAAAATTCCAAAAGGATGTTCTGTCCTGGATTGTACCTTCGCCCCCCACAGGGGGTTGGGGGCCACATAAAAGTGTATGGGGCCATATACACCCCTGTGAGAGGGGAAGGTACAATCTTGGACAGAACATCTTTCCTCCTTAAAATTTGGTGTTTTTAGTGTAGTTACAAACTGTGCATGGACCTTTTTTATTTGCGGTAGTGACTATTTGATAGAAGCCTAACCTGAGGAACTAAGTATGATGGCAATGGGTTAGTTTGGTAATAGTTCATCACCTAGTCCAAAACCTATCTGTTCATTATTCAACTTGAAAATTACCAGCATTAACGCAGGGAAAGAAAAATTATTGGGTTTGGGTCGACTGGTTCTTTGGTGGAATGCCTTTTGGAGCAAGTTAAACCGAGTTGACCAGCAAGCGTAAGATCCAAGCACCCACTTGGACCGAACCCTTTTATTAATAGGAATGAAATCGTAGAATTAAACTCACAGATTTACCAGAGTTGGGCCGGCTTGGCTTCTGTGTGCATAGAATCCATACACAATGTGTGAGCAGAGATTTCACACAGGGATTTGGGAGTGCTTACATCAGCACCAAAAAGTGATTTACATTTTTTGGGGCATGTGCTTATCATTTTTCGGTGCTGATGTAAACACTCCCAAGTCTCTATACACGTATTGTATATGGATTTTGTGTGCACAAAAGTCAAGGAAAAAAACGAACTCATTTAGATTCATATTGATTTGTTAAGAGATCGAATTTCATTCATCACCAAAAGAAGAATGATAACATATAACATTTCATTTTATAAAAAAACTTAAGATGACTTCATTTCTATTTGTAGTTAAAAAATCAATAAAATCTGAATCAAATCATTTTGAACCATCACCTCATGACTACAAATGTTTGGGAAATTAAATGAAAATGATTATATTACTGGTGGCTGCCAAACAAATCCTCACGCTGTGAATGACAATTATCATTTGAAAGTAGTTTGTGATTATTTTGCTCGGACTATTGGAATTTGAAAATAATAGTGTTTGGCAACACAGTGTACTGGCATTTGTGCACTCAAAATCTGTGTGTAATTTGTGCACACAGACCAAGGGGTGGATTCATCAGTGCCAAAAAGTGATAAGCACCGCACCCCCAAAAAGTGTTAATCACTTTTCAGAGCTGATGTGTCCACCCCTTGGTCCGTGTATACAAATTGCACACGGATTTTGAGTGCACAAGAGCCAAACTCGCAACACAGAATCACTCTGAAAAATCCCTCACGTGGAGCTACACCTTTTATGGTTCCAAAGATCACTCTTGGAGCCCTATGGGTGCTCCTATGGGTGACTTCTTTTATAAGATAATAAAAAGTTCTCCAAAAAATCATTTCCACATAATGCAGAATCATCAGAATCTATTCTACAGATTTTGGGAAGAATGGTTGTCAAACGCAGCCTATTCTAACCCAACTACCTTTAGGCCAGGCCGGTCCCAGCTTGGCTTCTGTGAACACAAAATCTATGCATAATGCATGTCGGGGGCTGAGAACACTCATTTCAGCATTGAAAAGTGATTTGCATTTTTTGGGGTGTGTGCTTATCACCTTTCAATGCTGATGTGAGTGATCACATGCCTCTAAACATGAATTGTGCACAGATTTTGAGTACACAGAATCCGGAGCGGAATTTGTATTGTCTTCAATAGTCAGTTTTGAGCTGGGATTAGGTAGACAATTTAAACAGTGCCTAAAGTTGGAATGACATTAGGATTGACACATCAGTGCCAAAAAAGTGATATACACTTTTCTGGGAGATGTATTTCACTTTCTAGCCCTGATGTCGTTCCAACTTTAGCCACTCTCTAAGTTGTCCTACCAAATTCTCAGCGAGTTAAAAGCAGTTTAAGTTGGCAGGACGCGGTCACAACTTTTCTTAAAATTTGAATAGGCCTTAGCACAGAGCCTGGCCCCAATGTCAAAATGTTATTGACATTGGGGCCCAATTACTTCCTGGCCGGCCCATTACACTTTTGGGTACAAATGTGAAGTCGATTCCAAAGGGACTGACATCAGTACAAGGTAAGGACCGTAGGGTATGAATGCTAAGTTGATTCCAATCTGACCAAATTTTCTTTTTAATCTGTCCTGTCAGTTGAACAGTGTACGGCTATTTCAGCACAAGAGGTTGTAAAAGCAGAGATCGAAATATCAAATCAATCAGAAAAGAAATGGTTTATTAATAATATCTATAATTAGCAAACATAATAAAACTAATAAGGGAAAGAACAGATGCTCTGCTCTGTAACATCATCATGGGTTCTTCGGGTACGAATAAATTCCAAAACAGAGATTATTATTTTTGTAATAAAGAAGATTTCAAACGGAGAATCATTGCAGAAACAAAATAAATAAAAAAGAGATGATTAAAACACTGCAACAAACAGTGGGCATTTCATTTTACCATTCACGATTTTTTTGAATAATTTTTTAGAACAGGAAGATCTCCATGCTTGCCTTTTTGAGAGATTTACAGACAGGGCAAGAATCGAGAAAAGCTTCACAAGACTTGCACGAACAGAGATGCCTGCAAGGGAGAAACAGAACACACGAGCATCGAGAATTACAGACCTTGCAAGCCATTTTTTTCGTTTGCTCTTTTTCTTCTACTCTATTGTCTCCTGATTTCTCTCTGGAGGAATCGCAACGGGATTCTGCGTCATCCACTCCAGAAAAGAAGCAACTTGCTTTCTCTCTTACCCGTTCCAGCGAGTTGTTGAGAGCTAAAACCATGGCTTCGTTTTCTTTGGCAATTCTCATCCATGTTTGGTTCTCCATCTCCACTGTTCTCAAG
>JAOXJP010000006.1:6654571-6679219 GCA_025762735.1 Platanus orientalis | reverse complement strand
TTTTTCTAGGTCTTCTATATTTTTAGTCTTTTGCTAATTCTTATAACAATATCTTTTATCTCTAATGGTTTTTTGGATTTTATAATTCCATCACCAAGTTTCTTTAGATGGTTGCACTTTCCCTCTAGTTTCTCCTAGAGCTTCTTTTGCTACTTTTTAATGCAACGAACCATTTCATTTCACATGACATTTATATTTTTTTTCCAAATTTCATTTCCCCCCATTTTTCAATTTGTCTCTAAATTTTGCTAATTTTTCATTTTTTAGGTTTCACCATCTAATTCTTGTACAATTAATTTCTCATTTATTTCTTTTCCATCTTTTAATACAAACATCTAACACCATTAACTTATGTCGTGTGGTTAAATTCTTCCTTGGAATAATCTTACAATCCTTGCATATTGACATTTCTAACCTTAGTAAGAAAAATGTTTATCTGACTTTTATTTGATCCACTTTTGAAAGTAACCAAGTGTTCCTCTCTCTTTATGAAGTATATGTTTGTTATAGCAAGATCATATGCCATTGCAAATTCTAGGATTGCTTCTTCAACCGCATTCCTTTCTCCAAATCCATATCCTCCATGTACTCTCTTATATTTGCCACTAGTTTTCCTCACGTATCCATTTAAGTCATCTCCTATAAATATTCTCTTAGATTCAAGAATTCCCTGAATTAATCTATCCATGTTTTCCCAAAATTGTCTTTTAGTAGTTTCATCTAGTTCTATCTACAATACAAAAGCACTAATTATGTTGATTATCTTTTTTTTCTAAGACAAGTTTAATTGTTATAATCCTATCACTTATTCTCTTAACATCTACAACTTCTTCCTTTAGATCTTTAGCTACTATTATTCTTACCCCATTTTTATTATTGGTTTCTCTTATGTACCAAAGTTTAAAGCCATCAATATCTTTAGTCGTTTTCCCTTTCCATTTAGTCTTTTGCAGACAAGTAATATTAACTCTCATTCTTTTCATAGTGTCAACTAACTTTATACTCTTACCTATTAAGGTTCCTATGTTCCAAGTTACTAAAAGAATCATATTCTTTTTGACAAACTTCTTTACCCACACCCGTCCATGGTGTGGGAACCCTTGCATACTTATTATTGCATTCGGGCACCGATGGAATGCCCCTTGCCAATTTTTTACCATATCCGGAGAATGAGGTGCCCCTCGCCAATTTTTTGTCATATCTGAAGAATGAGGCGCGTCGCTTAAAGGGAACATCCTAGTATTAGATCAAAATAACGTATTTTTAGGATTCATGTTTAAATAGTTTGAGTAAGTTTCTATAGCCGGTTCTCAATCAGACGCCAACTCTCCTCATTTATCCAGGCTTAGGACCGGCAATGTCTAAAGATACAAACATTAGCGGAGTTAAATACCATTTATATTATATATAAAATATATAATTCAATGAATGTGATTTTTTTTATTTGATTAAGTTACTCAATATTAAATAGAAAGAGCTAAGTAATGGTTATTATATAGTTTTACCATTGTCGTCTTTCATCATCAATAACAATTTAATTAGTTTGGGTTTGGTCGAAACCAAAATGATAAGACATGAACCTAAATCAGTTGATTCTTTATATCTAATTTTTTTATTACGGTTTATACCTTGCTAGTTGAATGTCTAATAAAATCAAGGCATCATCCAACAATAGATATAATACACTGTAATGATGGATCTGTTTAATTCAGGAAAACATAGCCACTAAAAGGTATCGGACATCTTTTTTTTTTTTTTTAATTCAAAGGATATTGGGAATCATATTATAAAAAATGATATACACAAATATACATGAAATGGAATGTGCATCTTGTCTTTATTAAAATTGATGGATGTCATCTATCTATACTTTCTAGGTATGCACTATTTATTCTGAAAGAAAGAGACAATGCATACAAGATTGGATTTTTTATACTCACTTGAAATATAATTATTTATCTCTTAATTTTATATTGTAAAAGAGTTATAAAATTTAAATAAAAGTAAGTGATACTATCATAGATTTTAAAAAACACAATTCCATTGGACATTTCTTGTAGATGTGGTTGTAAATTAATGGTTCAAAAGGACGAATATCAACCTCTTGTTTAAGATTTTGGATGATAATTGACTGGTCTAAATTATGTAAATTGAAAAGGGAATTTGATCATTGCACTGATGGTAGAAAGAATAGTCTATATTCACACCTTTAAATCCATAGATGCCACTGAGCCACAAGGGAGGATTTATGAGAAGTATAAAGATAACAAGGTGATGAAGTGCCACATATTGGCTTTGATGTCCAATGTATTGCAACGTCAATATCAAAGATTTTTTGTTGTCAAATATTGTAAGAAACCTATAAAAATGTTTAGAGAGTAAATATAGTGACTAGACAATAACCATGAAAGGCCTCATGAGCAATAGCAAATGGTGATGTTCAGTCGGGGGCTATATATGGGTATGTCGGGTTGTATAATGGCATGTGATTAGTGTGGATGATCAACGAGGAATTTATCCACCATCATAAGTGATTATATTTAGGATGGTCTCTCATATCATTTAGGATAAGAATTTTGGCTTATGGCAATTTGATAAATTAGTTTTATCAAGTAATTTATCAATTTAATATGTCATGTATGTATATCATTTTATAAAAGAGTTTCAAATTATTTTTAGAAGTTTAACTGATTTATGAGGGATAATTGATAGCTAATTATACTTAAGCCAGAGACTAAACAAAGATAAAGTTTGGTTGGGATATTGTTTGAATGGTTTATATGAGATAGTGTTTAGTTGGGAAAATGATTTATGATCTATTATATGAAAATGTTTCATATGTAATTCTCTTTTATTTAGGGATTTGATTATCATGTGTTGATTGACATTTGGTTTATGAAAATCCCGAGGCTTTCTAATAAAATTTAGAAGCCTAAAAGTGATTAATTAAGAATGAATTCTAAGTCCAATCAATTTAAAATAATACCTAGTTTAAAAATGAGTTTGACTACTAAAAAGATAAGATCCCCTCTATAAGAAGGATATATTTAGGCCAATTCACAAGGTCATTTGAAATGTCTGCATAATTACTAGAGAAGGCAAGACTATTGGACAGCTAAGTTAAGTATTATGCCTTTTCCTTTGTTTATTAATTTATTAATTAATTGTTTTTCTTCTTATTTTGTGTTTAGAAATCCATACTGATTCATGTGGTAACGAGAAAGGGAGAGAGGGTTATTGGCCCTTCTCTTCTATTGTTACAACTCCAATTCAGTATCAGCCAGTAAGAGTTTAGAAAATAAACTTATTTAAACTACTTATCTCGGACAAGTAAAAACTTCCAACATGAATTAAAACTCCGAAACAAATCTATAGATACCTAAAACTCAAGTCAACAGAACCTTATTCCAACCACGTAGGGGTTAGCTTCCCAAACTTCTGCCAACATTTTACTCAATCTAAGGTTATACGTTCCGTTAAATCCCAAGCGCTCATGTCTTTGCTCTACAGTCCAAGTCAGTTTTTAGTCTTTTTTTTTTTTTTTAACAAAAAGAAAACATCGGTCAGATTTAAGTTGGCTGGGATTAGGTACGTACAAGGTCCGTATGGTGTCAGGAGCAGACACATCGGTACCGAAAAAGTGATTTACACTTTTTGGCGCTGATGTGTCCACCCCTATGCCATTCGAACCTTGGTCCTTCATGCTTAGATCCCTTGAAATCTCCAAAAAATCTCCATTTTCGTGAATCTTCTCTTTTAGCTATATAGATCCTCTAATGGATATACAGAGGCAAAGCACACAATTGTAGGCTAGGCTAACAATTAACACATAGGGCTACTAAGGCCCAAATGTTGGCTTTATCTAGAAGCCCATTTTAAAGCTCATTTTTCAACCCATTAAAAGGCCTAGAAGATCACTAGAAGATCTGTAAAGTCATGTACAGCAGCCTGGTCTTCTCTTCTTCTTCCTCAAATTTTCTGCATCATTATTGCAGTGAACCAAGTTGTTTGTAGCCTTTAAAGTCTAGGTCAACTAGTTGAAAACAAGGCAAATCCACAACTGTCGAGAACTGCAATATTTTATTCAACATTACTGACCTATCCATAAATCTACATACTGTCCCATTTTATCGACATATTAGAAACCCATGCAACCATATTTCCCATAACATCACTAGAAAACCAAAACTGCATTTCTGACGTTCAAGACTGAAACAGTAGCGACCAACCAAAGCTAATGCTACTGAACACCACCCAAGACCAGTACATTTACATGCTTTACACACTGATACAAACCTACAAAGCATATATCTTCTCATGGTCAGAATTATAAGCATCAGGATCTGAAAAAGGTGAATATAGAGACCACGAGAATGATTTACTGCCACTTGCCCTCCTAATGCGTCTCTGAGAATCATCACTGAACATTCTGAAATGTCGTCGGAAAACAAAGTAGCACATGCTAGCAAGAGTCCCAACAAGGATAGGTGCACCCATTACCGTTATGGTAATAGCCATCCACGAGCTTTGCTTTCCCACAACCAGAAAAGCTAATGATAGAAAAGACCCGCAAGTGCTAAGGCAGGCTACCCACATTAGCTTGTTCACTATTGAAACAACCTGTTTTTGAGACTTAGTATCCCAGGCAATCAAAGTGATCTGAACCACAACAACAGCTAGAGATATGAACAAAGCTGTAGCATTCAAGAGGCAGAACACACTAAATGCAGCATGGTCAGCTATGTGAGCTTTGCCAACATCTGGTCCAACCTGAAAATATTGACCAGGCAAATTGAATATAGCCATGAAAGCAATCGAGGCAAACAGAACAGCAACAACAGTAACAGAATTGATGGTGTTCTGAACAGCTTCTCTGTGCAGTTTCTGCAGCTCTTTGGCAACCCGGGAGACTCTTTTGTTGGTCTTTGCATTCTGTATGAGTTGTGTGTGCACCTCATGCTTTATATCACTGACAGTTCTTTTCAGCTCCATTGTTTCATCAACTTGACCTACATGTTTGGCATATTTGGCACCAGCCTCTGCTAGGGCTTCCTTAATTTCCAATGCAGATTCTCCATACTGGAGTTTTTCTGCCAAGTCCATTGCGGTTTCGTTCTGATTATTAATAGCATTGACCTCTACAGAACCATAGCTCAATAGAAGGTTCACTATCTGAAAGAAAAGAAAAGCATTTATCCAAAAGACAAGCAATTATGAGTTCTATGAAGTATTCAAAATCCACTTAAAATAATGATTGACAGAAAGACATACAGATTCTGAGCAATGGTTATAGGAAAAAAATCTGATCATACCACTGGATTAGCATTGAAGAACAAATGTCTTTGAATGTAGTCAAATTCCAAAAAAAAAAGTTTATATTAAATACAGCAATATATTTATATCCATGTATCAACTAAAAAATTAATGTTGCAACCGAGAATGTTCCCCTCATGTGGGGCTTAACTGAATTGAGTTTATTTAATATTTTATATTTACGAAATACAGAATCAAAATCACAAACTCGTATATCTTTTAGCAGGGACCATCTAACTCTCCCTATTAAGCATTTGTCTCAGTCAAAGTGAGAAGATAAAGAATCACAGGAGTCCCTTAACACAAGGAAGTGTCCTAATTATATGCAGTCATTCCGCAACCGTTATTGAGGTTGTCTGCCTTAGCATCAGCTTCTTTGCAATAAAATAGTCCTCAAGTCATCGAGGACAGACTGATTTTTTTTTTCTTTCTTTCAAGTACGAAGTTGGACCTTGCTTGTTCACCTGTACATTGTAAACATCAACCCAATGTTGGAGATGATATCTGTATGTAGTAGCGTACTTGGGTCCATTGGGATATGGAGACTCACTGTATGCGGAGATCAAGGTGCTACTTTATGGATTACAACTTATCCACTCCAAAGGACTGGCTTCACACAACATCGAGGTGGAAGGGGACTCCGCGGTAGTCATTGGATGGATGGCTAATGGAAGTATAGGCCCATGGAAACTATCTCATATCATTAAGGAAGCTGCATTCCTGGTTTTCTCACTGAATGTCTCATTCAAGTGGATCCCAAGAGAGGCTAATGAAGGGGCGGATGGATTGGCTAAGAGGGGTGTTGTCAAAGCCTCCATCTTCGTGGGTACTTTAGAAGAGGAGATGTTGATGTAATGCTTTAATTTTTTGTTTTTATTTTTGTTTCGTCTCTTGTTATCTTGAGATTATTAGAGTCTTAATCAAGCTCTCACGGTCTCCTCTCTTTCTTCCATCCTATGTAATGATTCCAACTAATTTATAGTTGGCTTCTTGTATTTCCCAACATTAATACAATCCTTGTTATTCAGCAATATATATATATATATATATAGATAGACCATATGTATGATACAGTAAATAAGTTATGAGTATAAATACCATTTTATGAGACAAAGATGAAATACATGATTCACATTCAATTGTAAGATTCCCTCTCTTCTTCTTCTTCTCATTTTTGTTTCTCTACAGGCTTTCATCAACTTGGTATCAGAGCGGTAAATCAATCGTGGCATGCAGAGCAACGAAAAGTGACAAAAACTAGGGTTGACGTTACTAGGCCGTACTGTGTCAAAAAGTGTCAAACCTAAGAAATTCCATGGTTTGGTGAAGGGATTTTTCTTGGAATTGTGGTTATTTTTTTCATAATTTTTTGGAGTTGGGAGACATGTTTTTCAAAGGATTTTCCCAAAAAAAATCCCAAATCTGGGAAAATCAATCAATGAGATCGACTGAGGAAGTTTTGCAAAGATTGGATGGGTTGTTTTTTCATGAGAAACACATAGGATTTGATTTCACTCAAATCTGTTGAGTATTGAGAGAGCTACATTGATTTTTTTAGACCATATATTGCCGTTAAAGCCTCTATACGACATCAGGTCGAGTTTTCTGTGGGATTTGAGATAGAGACTTCAACAGATCAGCATTGGTGTGATGAGATGATCCTCGTAGGAGTTTTAGAGACTACTATGTCAGGGCTGGGGTCTACCACCATATCGTGTGAAGCCTAGATCGTGTGATTTGTCTAAAGTGGTCTATCCAAAGGTTGGGTAGCATTGTACACATGTTTTGTTGTGTGGTCTAGTGAACAAAAGGAAAGTTTTTCTACAGGCATAAAGCCAAGTGCAGTTGGTATGTTTGTTGGAGGCAATGTTTTCAGGCTGTAGTTGTGTTGCACCATGTCTGAAATCATCAATTCAGGATAGACCCCGGGTAAATCTAGCAAAGGTAGTGATGGAAGCAACACTCAGTTTACTAATGATCCTTCACAGGCTCAAATCACCATGGTGAAATTCGATGGGTGTCTAAACCCTAAACCCTAAACTACCTCATATGGTGAAAGTCAGTTCTCCTTCACATCTAAGGGAAAGACAAGGAAGAGTATCTGACTTGAGAGGCAGAGATTCCTCCAAAGAGTGATCCTCGTTAGTAGAAGGTAAGACAAAAAATGCTATTGTCATGGGTTGGCTGTTAAGTTCTGTGAAGCCTAAAATCAGTGAGCATTATTTGTTGTTGGAAATTGCCCATTAGATCTGAGACTCCTTATCTCAGGCCTACTCAGAGATTGGACATACTGTAAAAGTCTATGAACTTAGACAAAGAATTGCACAATTTAAGCAGGGTGATCAGTCCCTTGCACTTTATTACATTACTCTTTGGAAGATGTGGGAAGAGTTGGAACAAGACACCTCAAATCATCCATGTTGTGTGAAAGATACAACTTCCTATAAAAACATGTTAAAGAAATTTAGGTGTTTGAGTTTTTAGCTGGTTTGAACTCAGAATACGAGCAGATTCAAGTTCAGATCCTTAATATGGTTCATCCCCTCTCCTTGAATGAATTCTACGTGTACATTCATCGATAAGAGAGGCGAAGAGGGGTGATGAATCTAGCATCCACTGTTGAAAAAACAGCACTGATGACTAGCTCTACTAGAGGTAGCCATCGTGGTAGGCCTAGTAATTCATCTAATGACAGAGACCGGCTCAAATGTGAGCATTGTGGTCAATACAGGCAGAACAATGATCAATGTTGGGACCTTTATAGACTCCCCCAAGACTTAACCCCTCGTTCATATAAGTAGGGTGGGTCTGGCAGTGGTAGAAGAGGTGGTCATTTTGATGGAAACCGATCTACCACTCATTCAGTGACTTCATCTACAGAGCTATCCTTTATGATTCCTGCTCCCATGCCCCCTGCTTCACTTGACGGCAGAGGTCTATCTAGTGATGAGATTGCAGCATTTAGGTGTTTTGTTTCTAAGTTTGATCACACTTCCACAACACCCACATCATCTTTCGTTCACTCAAGTACATTTGTATCTGCCTTTTCTGCCTCAGTTACCACTCCTCAGTGCTCTTGAATCATTAATTCTAGAGCCTCTCATCACATGACTGCTATGTCCTCTGTATTCACCTCATATCATATCTGTTTTGGGAAAAACAAAGTTCAGATAGCCGATGGTTCCTTAGCTTCTATTGCTGGCCAGGAAGATATTCCTGTTACTTCAGATTTGTATTTATCCTATATTCTTCATGTTCCTAACTTTACTTTGAACTTGTTGTCCATTAGTCATATTACAAAGAACCTTAATCGTTGTGTTACATTTTTTCTTACTTATTGTATGTTTCAAGACATAGCGACAAAGAAAACAATTGGTTTGCAGCAAGAGAAGGATGATCTTTACATTTTGGACTCTAATCCACCAATAGCTACTTCAACAATAAAGAAGGATGTCTCTCATTCCGCAATAAATGAGTTGTTTGCGTGACATTATAGACTTAGTCACTTGTCTTTTACTGTATTAAGGAAGATGTTTCCTCACATTTCTTTTTCTAAGTCTAATGTTCACTGTGAACCTTGCTAGTTGGCAAATCATCATAGGTCAGTTTATCCCTTAAGTAATAATGATAAGAGTTCAATTCCTTTTTCACTTGTAAATTCTGATATGTGGGGTCCTCCTACTACATCATTGTCTGACTTTAATTATTTTGTAACCTTTGTAGATGATTGTTCAAGAGCCACATAGCTATATTTGTTGAAAAAGAAAAGTGATGTGAATGTTGCTTTTAAATCTTTTCACTCTATGGCTTGTACTCAATTTAACACTAACATCCAAGTCTTAGGGTTTGACAATGGTGGGGAGTATATTTCTCACGACATGACATCATTAATGAGTCTGGAATTGTTCGCCAAACCACATGCCCGATGACTCTGAACATAATAGGGTAGTGGAAAGAAAACATAGACATCTTCAAAAGATTGTAATCATGTTCACCATGAATGTATCTAGGACTTTTTGGTATAAAACCATTCAAACCGTTGTCTACCTCATGAACAGGATGCCTTCCCGTGTCCTCTTGTATAAGTAACCACTTGAAGTGTTATCCCCTAATATTCCCTTGTTTTCTCTTCCTCCTAAAACCTTTAGTTGCACCTGTTATGTTTATGTACTTAAGTTTGATCGTTCCAAATAAGATCCTAAAGTATTCAAGTGTGTCTTTCTAGGCTATGGAGTTGATCAAAAAGGGTATAAGTGTTATCATCCCCTCACTTGTCACAAGTTTGTGTCAAGGGATGTTACTTTCTTTGAATCCATTCATTTTTTTCTCATTTAGTAGGACATCTCTTCAGGGGAAACAGCCTAGGAGTGAAGAGTTAGTCATTTTCAATCCCACCGCCTATTCTCGTTCCCATATATCATTTTGATGGAGGTAGTGATGGTGGAAAGGGGGAGAAAGGGCTCCAATACTACAGTCAAAGAAAGAAGAAAAATGATGTACAAGCACAAAAGCAAGATGATGTACAAGAACAAGACCTACCTTTTCATGAACAACTCCAAGAGTCTACTTCAAAACTAGCTTCTAGGACAAGTAATGATTTTTTAGTCCCTTCTCCTCCTATTCTTGAGATAAACCTTGACCAACCTATTGTTCATAGAAAGGGTGTGAGGATTTGTATTCAACACCCAATATCAAATTTTGTTTCCTATCAAGCATTGCCACCATCCTTTTGCAGTTTTTAATTATCTTGTCTTCAATCTCTACTCCTCGCAATGTATTTGAGGTTATTCTACATCCAAAATGGAAGAGTGATATTGAAGAAGAAATGCAAGTGCTAGAAAGAAACAAAACGTGGGAAATGGTCGACCTCCCCAGAGGAAAGAAGCTCAGCAAATGGGTATTTACAATTAAATACAAGTCAGATGGTACAACGAAAAGATACATTGCATGGCTAGTCGCAAGGGGGTTCATCCAAACTTATGGCATAGACTATCAAGAGACATTCACATTGGTGGCGAAAATGAATTCAGTTCAAGTCCTTACATCATTAGCAGCAAATTAGGGATGACCCCTATTACAATTTGATGTAAAGAATGTCTTCCTGCATGGAGATCTAGATGAGGAAGTATATATGGCTACACCACTAGGGTTTCATATGTCAGGTGTTAAAGGCAAGGTTTGCATATTGAAGAAAACATTAAATGGGTTAAATCAGTCACCACGTGTTTAGTTTGAAAGGCTCATAACTGCCATGGTAAAAGCAAGTTTAAGTAGACTACACACTTTTCATTAAACACCAAGGTCTTAAGACGACAACCCTAATAGTCTATGTTGATGATATGGTAGTTACAAGGAATGACGATGTGGAGATTGCATAAGTTAAGAGCAATCGAGCAACATAATTTGAAATAAAGGATTTGAGCTCATTGAAATACTTCTTTGGAATAGAAATTCCCAGGTCAACTAGCGGCATCTTCCTTTCTAAAAGGAAGTATGTATTGGATCTGTTAAAGGAGTGAGGGATGATAGGTTGCAAACCTTGCTCTACCCCCATAGAAGCAAATCATCGACTGAGAAAATGACACTAAGAAGCTCATAGATGCAGGGAGATAGCAAAGACTAGTCACCTTATATATTTGTCCTTAACCCATCAAGTTATCACTTATGCAGTTAGTGTAATCAACTAATTTATGCATGGTCCAAGTCATGATCATTTGGATGATGTATACAGGGTTCTCAGATATTTGAATGGTTGTCCTAGAAAGGGTATCTTATACAGGAAAAATGGTCATCATTGAGTTGAGGTATATGATGATGCGGATTGGACTGACTCATTAAAGGATTGAAGGTCTACTTCAGGGTATTGGTCATTTGTTGGAGGAAACTTGGTGACATGGAGAAGCAAAAAACAATCGGTAGTTGCAAGGTCAAGTGTAAAGGTTGAATTCAGATCTATAACCCATGGGATTTGTGAGTTGTTGTGGCTAAGAAAGTTTTTAGCAAAAGTGGGGCTTCTAAAAAGAGGGTCTATGAGGTCTCTATTGCGACAATAAAACGGGCATAAGCATTGCTCATGACCCAGTGCAACATGATAGACGTAAACATGTGGAGGTCGACCATCACTTTATAAAGAATCATCTCAAGAAGGGAAATATATGTATGTCATTCATTCAGACAAAAGATTAGTAGATGTATTTACAAAAGGCCTTAGTGGAACACACTTTATGTTCTTGATTGGAAAGCTGAGAATGATAGATATCTATTCACCAACTTGAGAGGGAGTGTTGGAGATGACATTTATATGTAGTTAGGGGTGTTAATGTCATAAGGGTATTGTATACCCGTATCTTTCATGGACCATATGTATGATACAATAAATAAGGTATGAGTATAAATATCATTGTTTGAGACAGATGAAATACACGATTCACATTCAAACGTAAGATTCCCTCTCTCTTCTTCTTCTTCTTAATCTTTTTCTTTTTTGTTTCTTTACAGGCTTTTGAATCTTCAACTCCCAAATCTAAAAAAAGACAATTACTACCTCTATAGATGTTAGACCCATCTTAGAACCTTGGCTTCTGTTTCCACAACATCCAACTTCCTTAAGAGTATATATGAGAGACAAACCACATGGAACTAAACTTGAAAAATCAGTGAAAAGTGGCTTCCTTGTTCCATAGATACACAAGAAAAGCTTGTATATGCAGATCGTTGCAGTTAATTTTTAATCCACCATTAATATCAGCCTAATGAGCTCCACTTAACAAATCAATAAAAAATGCTGATAACATCAGCAAGTTCACCATTTCTCACAAACATAATATATCATTTGACTGGAAATAAAAGATAAAAGAATAGATCTGCCACAAGGGGCCTTTTCTTTTATCGGTAAAAATAATATTTTATTAATGAAAGAGCAAGCACAAGTGGTACAGGCCCCCTTGGGGAATTATCTGAAAACAAGGGACACCCAATCAAAAGCCCAAAAAGAAAAGTTGCATCCCATGAACTCTAGTAAGTGGGCTGTAACAAAAGCCAGATGCCCTCCTTTCCTTCAAAGATACAGTTGTTTCACTCATTCCGTAGGCTCTAACATACAATATGAGGGATGCACTTCCACAGAATCACTCTCATAGGAGATAGGTGACCCATTCTAGCGCCAAACCAACCATTAAGGAGCGAGGGAAACGAGCCTGGAAGAGCCCAGAGATGGCTAAACCTCAAGAAGAACTCCCCCCATATCTCAGCCGCCTACTTCAGAGTGGAGAAAAAGGTGAAAAACAGATTGCAAATCTTTCTTGCACAGGCAGCACTGGCTAGCTATCTGAGATTCTGAATGCCTCTTTTCTTAATGTTATCTTGAGTTAGAACCATACCCGAACACACCAGCCAAAGCAAGAAGCACAATTTGGAGGGCATTTTAGATTTCCAAATGCTAACATCCGAACTGTCTGAGGTACCTGAGGGTCAGAGCAGTTTATACATAGAGTGAACTGAGAACTTGGAGCTTGGACTCATGGACCAGATCTGTTTGTCGGGCTCCGTTATGCTCCCTAGCTCAGCATTGACCAACCTCAGAAATAAGCACAAAACAGTGAGCATTTCCCAATCATTAACAGCATGACGCAGGTGGAGGTCCCATGGAAGCAATTGAGAGTCCCTAACAATGTGACCTTCCATCGACCCTTTCTTTAGCATTGCCATGTCATAGATTTCTGGAAGGCTTTTGCTAAGAGGAATGGCACCACACCAAATATCATGCCAGAAAGAAACCTTATTTCCACGCCCCACCCTGTAGCCAATGCAACTCTTGAACCCATCCACTTCCATAAAGATGACCTTCCACAAACTAGGGGGTTATCACAGATCAATTATCTGAAATTCTATGCAGGTGGATCATATCAGATATTTATGCACCAACTTCTGGGGAAGTGTTGAAAGGAACATTTATATAATATGCAAAAGCAAAGGGAGGTGAAGTGGACACCCCCCCCCCCCTTTGCTTTGCTATCCACATGTCCCCCATCTCTCTCCCTTGACATGTTTTCTCTCCCCCTAAATTCTGTAATGAATCTTTTCCATATCAAACTCTATCTCTCTCTCCCACGTATTCTCTCTCTCCTCCCTTTCTAATGAATCATTTCCATATCAAACCCCTATCTATCAAATTTTACACATTTTTTCTTCCCCCCTAAATTATCTTCTTATAAATCTTTTCCAAATCAAACTCTCTATCACTCTCCCCCATGTGATTTCACTCTCCCCTTTCGTTCTCTTTCCCCCTTCTGTAATGAATCCATTCAAAATCAGCATTTCTTGATTTGCAAGTAATCGCAACTCACTCTCCTTTTTATTTATCTCTTGGCAGGTCTTCTAAATATGCTTCACCAGCACCCATCCATCTTGCATATATATTACTATTTTTATATTTGGTAGGTCTTCTAAATATGTCTTTTGGCAGGTCTTCTAAATATGCTTCACCAGCACCCATCCATCTTGCATATATATTACTACTTTTATATTTGGTTTCTCAGCTTCCTTTATTACTATAAGATATCTTTTTTTTTTTAATCATATTTTAGATTTTTAATTATTTATCTTATGTGGAGCACGATTGAAACTAGCAGTTACCCAGGCTTGCATGGGTTCATTTGCTAATAAATGTTATTTTAAATATTTGTTGGAGTATTTATAGCCATCTATCATGTAAGGGCATCAGTGTCCAATTCTAATGAGTTTAAATGAAAAAAAAAATAGAGTGGGTGTGGAGGGTAACTCACAGTCCCAACTCTTACCCATTTTCTCTCTATATGTTTTCTTTTCTCCTCCTCCTCCTCTTGAGATTACCCTAGAATTTATGTTCTCTGTGTGTGTGTGTGGACTAGTGAGTAAAAAAAAAGTCAATAGCTGTATTCCAATAACATTTCTGTATTTTAACAAGTTCACATTAGCAATCTTATGTCCTAATACATCTTATCCATTTTTCTTTAGCAGCGAAAAAGATTATACTTTCAATTTTATTTGGCTAATGACCCTGTGCAGCACTCCTCACTCAACCACAAACGGTCCCTAATTTTGCTGCAATTTGACTTTTTTTTTAATCAAGATTTATTAAGTATAGAACAGAAAGAAAGAGACTGTATTGATAAAACAAAATAAGCTGCAATTTGACTTTTTTTTTTAATCAAGATTTATTAAGTATAGAACATAAAGAAAGAGACTGTATTGATAAAACACAATAAAGTCATACGTGCCAAATTTTTAAACCCCTGTTTTTGAAAAAATACTTTTCCATGCTTCTGTGCCAGCTGATTTGGCTTGAGTCAGAGGAGATTCTTCCAACTTCAAGAGAAGGTAGGACATTCTCCATCTCCTTACCTAGGAAGGATATCAACAATGGATGATAAAAGTATTCCCCTCAACCATTTTTTTGTTGAGCGAAGTACCATCAATCCAAATGTTGAAAAAGGGATTACCTCAAGTAACTTGATCCTGGATATATGCTTCAGCCTAACATTTGCATGTTTTACAGTTCAAACTATTGACTTTTCCACTTAAATAAACTAATGTAGATGCAAAAACAAGGAAGAAGAATCTTTGAGAAATGACACAGAAAATAGCAAGAGATATGACCATCTGCAAGTGAACTAGATCCTAGTGAAGTTTGAAATATTAAAAATGTAGTAGGAGAGTCATTAGTTTATCCAAAAAAAAATTAGGAGAGCTATAACAATCATGTCAAGTGGATAAATGATTTCCCAGTGAACATGGAAAGTAAACAACTGAAATCAGCTGTTCCACCATTCCACTCTATCTATGGCCATATCTTTTGTTAAATTGTAAGCTGTCAAGTTTTCTCATACTACCTAGACTCATCCTTTTTGGCCTTCCCTCCTCCTTTTAGAGCCTTCACCTTGCGCCATATCACTCGTTCGCACTGGTACAGTCATTAGTCTTTGTTGGACATGACCAAAGCAACTCAGAAGACTTTCCCTTACCTTGTCAGGTATTGGAGCTACCCATAGGTTCCCATGAATGCATTCAGTTCTAATTTTATCCTAGCTAGTCTTGCCACCCATCCATCTCAATCCCCATCTCATCTAAATCATTCCATGGACGTGTTGTTTCTGACTTGTCCAACAGTCAGTTCCATAAAACATGGCTGGCCTTATAGTCGTCTTAAATTTCCCCTTCAATTTGATTGTATGCATCAGTCACACAACACTCCACTTCATCAATCTAGTTTAAATTCTATGGAAAACATCCTCTTTAATCTCTTACTTCTTATGAGCGATCGAACCCATATCTGTCAAGAAAAGTCTTTGAGTAAAAAATAAATGAAATAAGTTCTTGTAAAAACCAGTTCAAGTTGTTAAGTATCGATTTACATATAACAATGACAGAGAATACCTGTGAACGGCATTTCCTTGTAGCTATGTGCATAGCTGTATTTCCCTTCTTGTCACGTGCATTAAGTATTGAAAGATCAACAAGCAATATCTCCTCTACCACGGAAGGATCCTGACCTTTAACAGCCATATGAAGTGCAGTCTGGCCCTTCTTATCTTTGATGGAAACAATTCCTGGATCTTTGTCCATAAGTGCCTTGACCATTCGAAAAAGGCCATATCTAGCAGCATTGTGCAATGGGGTTTTCCCATTTTTCCTCACAATCCTTACCGAGCTTTCATCCACATCTAATATTGCATTCACTACATCCAAGTGGTCCTTAACTGCAGCTGAATAAAGAGGGCTAGTGTTTGTAGCATCACATGACTTACAAAGCTCAGGCCACCTGCTTAAAAGCTCTTTCACTATCCCTGGACACAAACATCAGTCCATGTCATGTATGTCTAACATACTGTATAATATTGGGGATAATTTATGAAATTTAGCAAGACCTTTATATAGATAGAAAAACATTTAATATTATGACAAAATATTTATGAAATTCAATTTTTTAGACTGATACACATATGTTATCTTTGGATATCTGGTGTCAATTTATTTCAAGATCCCTACAATGCTAAGAAAAATTTATCATTGCAGTCTTAGGCTGTCATAGAGCAAGATATGCTTGATTGTCAAATGTGTAGGTCAATATCCCTGGGAAGTTTATGATACAGGTCTTAAATCTCAGTTTTGGCATCAATCTCGGTGCTGCTTGAAATTGAAACAAAAACCCAAATTTTCACTAAAATACCAAAAAAAACTGTGAAAGACAGCAACAATTGATCAAAATTACAAAATTGCTAGAAAATGAAATGAAATCTCAATAATTCAAAATTTCATCGAATTTTAGAACCTAGATTGTGAAAATTGTAACTACTGTGGCAACCATTGAACTTTGTTTCAAAAGAGAATACACTATCAGCGATTCATGAACCATAGAATTCTTTAAATTTGTTGATGTCTACTTGAAACTAACTCATGAAATTGATTCTTGAATGTTCGGGACAAACCAATGAATCTATTCAAGAAGAAGCAGGAACATATCAACTTAGGAGTGTGATCTTGTTGAGATAGGAAAGAATCTTTTAATCTATATATATGGTTATGTTGAGATGTGAGTATGAATCTGTCAAGAGAGAAACATAAATCAGGAAATATCTAACTTCGAAGCATGGATTTGCGAATTGTGGGGGGGACTGAGTCCTAGGTAGAAGAATTACTTGAATACCTGCAAGACCTATAATGTGGAAAAACCAAGGAGAAAAAGAGGAGAAAGTGGAGAAGAAAAAAGAGAGAGAGAGAAAGAGAAATATAAAGGTTGAGGTTAATCATATGAGAGTATATGATCTCTCCATACGAAAGAGTATTTATTCATAAGAGTTTATACACCAGTACAACAGTCTATATACGTAGTTATAGTATGACATAAATACCCTCAAGACAAATTCTTTTATTCCCTCTCAAGCTGGAGAATAGACATTGATCATTCCCAACTTGCTCACTATAAACTTGAACTGCACCCCACTTAGATCCTTAGTAAAGATGTTGACCAACTGATCATGAGTTTGGATAAAGGGCGTACAAATATCATATTTTTTCAGATGGTCTTTGATAAAGTGACGATCAACCTCCACATGATTAGTTCGATCATGTTGCACAAATCATGTGCAATACTGATGGCGGCTTTGCTGTCATAGTAAAGACTCATAGGCCCCTTTATGTGAAATCCCACTTCGGATAGCAATATTTTCAACCACAATAATTTACAAATTCCATGAGCTATGAACCTGAATTCTACTTCAAGACTTGATCTGGCCACCACAAACTGCTTCTTGCTTCTCCAGTAACCAAGTTCCGTCCAACAAATGAGCAATATTCAAATGTAGACCGGAGATCTGTGAGTGATCCAGCCCAGACAGCATCAATATAAAACTCAACACGATGATGATCATGTCTCTTGTATAAGAACCTCATTCCTAGAAAACCCTTTTAAGTATCTGAGGATCCAGTATGTTGCCTCCATATGATTTTGAGTTGGTGTATGCATGAACTGATTGACAACACTAACAACATATGTGATGTCTGGGTGAGTAAGGGATAAGTAGATGAGATGCTCCACCAATCTTTGAAATCTCCCAGCATCAATAAGCCTCTCACTATCATCTTTTAATCTATGATTTATCGCAATTGGTATAGCACAAAGTTTGCAACCTTCCATGATAGACTCTTTTAACAAATCCAACATGTAATATCTTTGAAACAGAAAGTTGCCTTATTTAGCTTTGGAAACTTCAATCCCAAGAAAATATAGCAGAGATCCAAGATCCTTAATCTTGAACTCTTTTGCTAAACTTTCTTTCAACTATGCCACTTTAGCAACAACATTACCTGTGACAATAATGTCATCAACATACACTATTTAAGTTGTCCCTTGAAAGCCCTGTCATCTAAAAAACAAGGTGTGATTGGCCTAAGCTTTCTTATATCCAGATTTCAATGATTAATCTAAATCTCTCAAACCACGTATGTGGAGATTGCTTTAAGCCATACAATGCATTCTTTAACTTACAAACCTTTCCTTCAGCATACATCATACGAAAACCTGGCGAAGTGACTATATATACTTCTTTCTCTAAGTCTTCATATAAGAAAGCATTCTTCACATCGAATTAAAAGAGTGGCCAATTTTGATTCACTGCCAGAGAGATGAGCACCCTTATTGAATTCAGTTTGGCTATTGGGACAAACGTCTTTTGATAGTCTATGCCAAATGTCTAAATGTACCCCATTGCGATGAGACGTGCTTTATACCTCTCCACAGACCCATCAAAGTTGTATTTGACAGTGAATACCCACTTGCACCCCACCAGTTTCTTTCTTTGAGAAGATTAGCAAACTCCCAAGTGTTGTTTTTTTTTTTCCAATGCCTTTATTTCCTCAACTATTGCATATTTCCACTTTTGTTGTGCCAAAGCTTCAAGTACACTACGAAGAATAGGAATGAAAAATAAAACCACAGAAAAACTACAAAAAGAGTAACAAAAAATCATGAGACACAAACTTTGACATGGGGTGTTGAGTACAAGTCCTAACACTCTTTCTATGAACTATAAGTAGATCCAAATCATCATGAGATGGAGAAGGAAGAGGAGGATTGTCACCTGTCTCAAGAACTGATTCATAAGTTGACTCTTAGAGTAGGTCATGAGAACTGATTCAGAAGTTGACTCTTGGAGTGGGTCTTCCTATACCTCTTCCATGTGCATTCTTTGTGCATATACTTGTAAATCCCCCTTGCTATCAACAACGAAACTACTTTTTCTATCAAATTGATACAATGGAACTGGGACAGGAATAGGAATAAGAATTAGAGTAGATCCAGACAAAGTAACGATAAGTATGTGGATGAAAACATTTATACCCTTTCTAATTCACCCCCATAGCTAAAAAAAAAAACACATTTAAGTGCCTTTGGGTCTAAATTGGGTGCGATTAGATTTGGGCATATGGACATAACAAATACATCCAAAGGTTTAGGGAGGTAAAGGAAATAGGGATGAGTCAAGAAACAAGATTTCAATAGAGGCTTTTTGAGAAAGAACACGGGAAGGCACCTGATTAATGAGGTAAGCTACAGTGTAAATGGCCTGAGACAAAAATGTCTTTTGCACATCCATGGTAAATATGATTACACAAGCAATCTCCAATAAGTGTCTATTCTTTCGTTTAGCTACCCCATTTTGCTCAGAAGTACTCGGACAGATAGTCTAATGAATGATGTCAGGTGTACCAAGGAAAGAGGAGAACTCTTGAGAAAGGTATTCACCACCATTGTTAGACCTTAGGACTTGAAGTTTAGTGTTAAACTGTGTAATAAACATATTATGGAAGGATTTGAAGGTTGCAATCACATCACTCTTTCTCTTTAACAGGTAAACCCAAGTAACAAGCGAATAATCATCCACAAATGTTACAAAGTATCTAAAACCAGAAAAATAATTTGAAGGGGATGGCTCACATCAGAATACATAAAAGAAAATGGAACATAGTTTTTAATATTATTATTAAGAGGATAAACAACCCTACAATGTTTAGTCAATTGGCATGGTTCACAAAAGAAATTAGACTTAGATCAAGAAAACTGAAGAAACATTTTCTTTAACACAGAGAAAAACAAATGACCCAAATGGCGATGCTAAGTAAACAACTCATCTGATCAGGAAGTAGAAATATCACTCTTTAGTGTTGGTGTAGCTATTGGTAAACTAGAATGCAAAAGGTATAGAGTCTATAGACCATCCTTCTCATGTCCCAAACCAATTGTTCGCTTCATCACCACACAATGAGATGGAAAAATGTACCATAACAATTAAGATCTTTTGTAATATGGCTAATGGACAACAAATTAAGAGTGAACTTAGTAATATGTAACACAAATGACAAACGTAGATCAGGAGTGATAGGAATATCCCCATGTCCCGCGATAGAAAAAAAGTAATCATCAATTCAGACCTTGTCCTTGTTTGAAAAGACCTTACAAGATACAAATAAGGATGACATACCAATCTTATAGTGGGAGGCCCTTGAATCAATAATCTAAGAGCTCTGTGGACTGGAGACAAAGGCAGACAAGGCAGATGCAATGTACTAGAATATGCAAAAGATGATGGAGTATTAGAAGGATGGTCTAGTAGGGAAACAAAGCGTCTAAAATGCCTCAATCACATCTCTAGACAAGCCTTCATCTGAAAAACTGGAAGGTATAAAAGCTTTAGGTGGTGGAGTTGTTATCTCTGTCGACGTAGTAGTCACTGAATGAACATTAAATTGACTGGTACTAAACCGGCCTTCTCCTAGACCACTACTAGATCTATCTCATTGAGAGAAACATAGAGGGAGATCTTGTGGTCGTCCATGAAGGTCCCATTGGTCTTGTATTGCCACCCCGACCACCTCTAGTAGAGGTAGAAACTGGTGTTGATTTCTCAGAGGCAATTACTTGCATCACTCCCTGACGTCTTTCCCTATGTATGTAAGCATATACCTCATTCAAGGAGGGGAAAGGGTCCTTCCCAAGAAGTAGATTCCGCATCTGTTCGTACCTTGGATTTAGCCCCACCAAAAATTCAAATATTTGAATACTTTCAACATGCTTCTTATACACAATGGTATCTTTCACACAAACCGGGCGATATGTTGTATACTGGTCCAACACATCCCACATTTTTCTTAAGAGTAATACATAGCAAGGGCTTGATTTCCTTGCTTGAACTGAGCAATCCTCTGTCTCAACTCATACACCTTACTTGTGTGGCCCATTTTAGAATACGACTTGGCTAAGACATCTGATATCTGATGGGTTCTTTCTAGGAACAAAAAGTGGTCATTAATTTATGGTTTCATTAAATTTAACAACCAACCCATTACAATTGCATTCTCTATCTTTCACTTCAGTGAGGATCAATCCGGGGAGGTACTTCCATCTCACTAGTTAGGTATTTTTCCTTGTCTTTATCTTGAATATAGATCAACACTGACTTGGACCATATGAGATAGTTGTTGCCATCAAACTTTATAGTTGTTATTTGGGGCTAAGATGTATCCCCAACTATTAGCATAATACCCACATCGGTGTTAGTTGATTCTCCCACATTCTGGCCTGACCTTCGACTTTCTTCTGACATCTTGTAACTAGAAACACCACTATTACCCATGAATTGTAATAAGAAGGATAAACCTCAATACAAGTCTAAATGACCAACACACCAACGAAAAAAAACTGGCTTCAAGATCACCATGGTCACACGGCTACACAGCTTGAAAATTGTTAACAGAGAAGTCCTAAAACAATAATAACACACATCGGAGCCCCAACTACAAGGAAGAACATCGGAGAAGCTTCAACAACTAAATCAAAGAATTCATCGCAGCCACGATCAAGTTTCAAACAAAAAATTTCAAAGAAATATCATGCACAATGTCTGAAGTAAATGTGCACCCCAAAAATCGACACCAACTCTTCAAATCTCAACCAAATCAAACAAAAAAAGTTTTGAATCACTTCTTAGGGAAGAAGGACCCATTCACTTAAAAAATAATCGAAGAAAAAACTCCCGATCTGATCGGATTTGACAGATTCATCAAATTTGAGGGGGGGGGGTTCAAGATTGCACAAAACCCTTCAAAAAAACACATCTCTAAGATTAAAAAAATCCGGAAAAAAAAAAAATCACAAAAAAATCCAACATGGGATTTCAATCCAAACCCTAGAGGTTTCAACCTCTGACACATGTACAGCTTTACTGTTGTCAGCCAACAAATGCTAACGTAAGCACTATCCTATGTGTGTGATTGCATCCCGATCTTCGTTCTGTTGCTTTGATACTAACTTGAATACTTGCAAGACCTGTAATGTAGAAAAACCAAAAAAAAAAAAAAAGAGAAGAAAGTGAAGAAGAGAGAGAAAGAGAAATACAAAGGTTGAGGTAAATCGTATGAGAGTATATGATCTCTCCATACGAAAGAATATTCATAAAAGTTTATACACCAGTACAATGGTCAACATACATAGTTATAGTATGACATAAATACCCTCAAGACAAATTCCTTCAGAATTCTAGCTCTAGGATTTGAAGATTGGTATGTTTGAATCTTATGATGGGACTAGAAGGATTAAAGAATTGGTTTTCATCAAAAATTAATAGAGCAACTTGAGTTTCACCAATGCTACAACTTAATTCTACTATTTTTCCTTGAGGACAACAAACCAATGATCCAACTCATTGTTTCCAACCTGCCACCACCATTTGTCCACATCATGATAAATTTTTGGATGTCAAAATAGCGAAAAAATAGAAACACTAAAGGATCACCTGTTTATATGACCATGTTTTAACTATGAAAGCTCACTGTTTGAATACTTAAAATGCTTTTGGATAGGAGGAAGGTGAAGATAATGGAAGAGACCATGAGAAAATCAGAATGCATAAAGCAGTTTGGTTGATTCAGGAATATCTACCAGCCTAGGAAGCTGAGATTTATAGGATGGTATAGCAATTGTCCTCTGAAAATTGAGTACCCTATAATTTATAGGATGCCTATGAATAAAGCAGTGAAAGTAGCTGAATATATGGAAAGCAATCAAAGGTATGTTTTGGCAGTTCATCTTGAGAAGGTGCTGAATGATTGGGAAATGGGGCCTATAATTAATCTCTTGGACAGATTGGGGAGGCTTCGAACTAAAGGGGAAGCAGATGATAGAAGGAGGTGGGATATGGGGAGGATGGAAGCTTCACAGTTAGATCATGTTTCAACAAGCTTAACCTGGGTCAGCAAGTGGGGATTCCACAGAAGAAGATTTGGTTAAAGAAGATTCTCTTGAAGGTGCAATTCTTCAGTTGTATGATCATGTTAGGAAAGATTATGACAGTGGATAACTTCATAAAATTAGGGTTAAATCTCCCAAATATTTGCCTAATGTGCTATAGGGACGCTGAAGTCCATTGCACACTTGTTGAGTCATTGCCCTTATGCATTAGATTTTGGTTAGAGATGATCAAGGATTTCAATTAAAGTTGGGTTATTCCTCCAAATTTGAAGATATCAATGAGGAGTTAGAAGACTCTGCTGTTTACAGCTATAGAGAAACACATTTGGAGTATGGTTCCAGCGATGATAATGTAGTCTATTAGGAGTTGCAGAAAGCTCAATTCCTTTTCAAAGGAGAGTGGCTGATACTTATAAAGAGCTCCTTAGCTAGGGTGACAAACTATTGCCTTTCTCTCCTTACAATTCAAACTTCCATTTCTGTAAAATTAGAATCTTGTTTTACAAAATTCCTTTGGAAGTCAGAAATTTCATCTAGTAGATTGGGAAAGAATTTGTAGCCCTTTGGAAAATGGAAGTTTGGAGATAAGGAGGACTTGAAAGCATAATGTTGCACTCCTCGGAAAGTCATTGTGGTGGATTGGAAGTGAGAGATAGCCTTTGGAGGAAGGAGGTGGTAGCCAACTAAGAGCCAGAGTTAGCTTGGGCCCCTAAGGAGGTGCTTAGGAGTTATGGCTTAAGGATATGGTAATCGATCGTGAAATGTAAGGAGGAGATTTGGAAGCACATCAGGTTCAAATTAGGATCTAGGGAGGAAATCAAGTTTTGGGAAGATAGGTGGTACGGCAAAGATCCCCTTAAGGATTTATTCAATCGAATCCACTCCTTTGCTTTGAACAAACAAGGTTGCATCGCAGTGTATAATGACTAATTATGGCACAGGAGAGTGAAAGTGTGGAACCCTGAGACAACTTGAACGATTGGGAGGTGGATTTCACGGAACTAATGGGCAGGCTTAATGTTGTCCACCCAAATCTTTGTGAGAATGATAATTGGTAGTTGACCAAAATAGGAAAAGGAGTTTTACAGTTAAGTCTTTCTACCTTGCCTTATAAACTTCGAATGGTTGTCTTTTCCCCCACAAGTTCATTTGGCAGTCCAAAGTTCCGTCAAAGGTCTCTTTTATGTGGAATGCTTTCTTGGACAAAATTCTCACTTTGAAAGCATCTTTATAATGGAGGTTGGAACCTGGCTAACAGATGTGAGTTACATATACATTGGATGAGGAATTGATGGATCACATGTTTATGCATTGGATGGTGGTTCACGAAGTGTGGGGCTTTTTTCTTTCTCATCTTAATGTGTCTTGAGTATTCCCAGCCAATTTTAGGGATCTACTAGGCTGCGTTTGATAACTCTCCTGAGAAGTGATTCTCGTTGCTTTCGTTCCCAAGATTCCAAAATAGGTGAAAATGGTGTTTGGTAACTTCACATTCTCTTCTCGGATTCCACTCCCAAAATCGGTTTGGGAATGGAATTTTGGGAGTTGAAAAA
>JAOXJP010000006.1:6635782-6645899 GCA_025762735.1 Platanus orientalis | reverse complement strand
AAGTGTTGGAAAACCAAAATCTGTAAGTACAGAGCTTAAAGTACAAAAATAACTCCTAACGAGGTAATGGATTCTTAAATCATAATTAATCGAAAACTGTGTGACATTCAATTTGGCTAGGGTTTTGTATTTGACTGGTGTTTACAGGAGTGTGCTGCTGAATGTCTGGCTCTGTATGCACCTGTGTGACTGTTTGTGAGCACACAGTTGTCTGTGTCTGTGGAATATCCATGTGTGTGTGTGTATTTTTCTTTGTTAATGCATGTGCTGCATGCTCTTGTACACATGCTTATGCATGTTTACTGGCATATATGACTAGAGCAGGTGCACATGGTTCTTATTAAGTTCAAAGTGGTGAATTGGATAGTCTGAATTCTAAAACTAGTTTTAAGTTTCTTAGAATTGAGGAAATCACTGAGTCAAAATTACTATGACTAGAGGTAGCATTCCTGGAATGTGAATTTTGTGGAGGATGTGTGTTCTTTAAATATTCTAGGTCATATTTAAGAGGAGCCAAATCATGTGACGCTTTTGGAGAATATCAAGAAGGATTTATATGATATTGTTCAGCGGTATAATTTATGTTGTTTCTTTGTTATTTATTTAGAGCAGATTCCAATTCCAATTGGATTTTTTTCCAACAGATTTGCTGTGATCTAATACATCTAATAAAGGATTAAAGATGTTCTATATTAAAAACAAAAAATATTAAGCTTTTTGCTTAACTCTCTTATTTTCAACAGATCCAAGATAAAATACCTTTCTATGCTGGGATTTGATATTCTTTTATGTTCTTATGTCCACCCTACCTTAAACTATATTCAACGAAAGTAAAATTTCCATTTTTAGGCCATTCCCTTGATAACCAAATTGTAGCTGCTTTAGCTTCCTATCATGATAACCAAATTCTGAGGTTTCCTGATATATTTTTGAAATAATAAACCTAGCATGAGTCTGCTCTATGATATAGCTCTTCTCATACGTAGACATGGAGACATGGAGCTTTTGTCATTTTAATTAGACATGGAACTAGTTACCTCTAAAGTTAAGCAAACATTAGTGCTGGTTGTATAGATATCCCAATATCCTCTTCCATCTTTTATATTTAATTTCCCTAATCCTTTCTCCTAATAGGTATGCGATGTGAAGGTAATCAGTAATTCAGATTTGCAATATTCTGTTTCAGTTTACCCATGCCCTTCTTTACAAAACAAAAGCATCGAAATGATTTGCTATCTTATTTTGATCTGAGTCATATATAAACATGAAGCCATAATCAAGAACAACTTCCTGTAGTTCTAAAATATGTGTAGTGAATTGATCAGTTTATGGCATGAGCAATCTCTGGAAGCAATGAGGTACTAATTTCATTGCAATGATAATGTATATTTTTGAAATTAGGTATAATATGTAACCAGCTGACCAGAAGTGCTCATAGTTTGGTTTGGTAGACTTTGTAATTATAGATGCCAACTTGAAGTGTATTCCTTTCATCTGATTTATATATTTTTTGTACTCCTTCCAATTTCATTACAATGGTAACATTTAATTTTGAACAAGGCATAATATGTAACCAGCTGACTACAAGTGCTCAGAGTTTGGTTTGGTAGACTTTGTGCGTAGAGAAGCCAACTTGAAATGTATTCCTTCTATTTGATTTATATAGATTTTGACATGAGATGGGCTGTGACGTATTTATTCTAATATAACTTTAAAGTCTTTCATTATTACCCATTTGAAATGTTAGGCTTGTGGTTTGTCAGTTATTCGGGTCAGAATTTAAGTTCTTCAGACTTTCTATCTTGAGTATGTGTCCTGCATGAATATCTTGTGTTTTCCAAATATGGAAATTCTAAATTGATATAAAAAACTTCTTGCGCTGGTAAGTGAGCAGGTTTGTGGGTGTCTATGCTGTAGTAGGTAGGATCATTTATGAGTTAGGACTAGGGATATGCACCACAGAGAGACGGATGCCTCCTGCATACATTTTTTATTTTTGTCTTACATAACTACCATGGTTAAGCTTCTTATTGTGCTTAATAGGGGTAAAGGGAATGCAATATGTAACTGACTTTTGTGGCTGATTTGCAGTTCCTAGAAACTTCAGATTGTTGGAAGAACTCGAGAGAGGGGAGAAGGGAATTGGAGATGGAACTGTCAGTTATGGAATGGATGATGCTGATGACATATACATGCGGTCATGGACTGGAACCATCATTGGTCCTCCCAATGTAGGTTTTCAAGCATTTCTTGCCTTGCTGTCAGTCCATAAATTGAGGCAATATATATTTGCTAGAATTTGCATGATCTTGCAAAACCAGTTCACCATTGATAGAATTGTTGGAACTGGGAAACATATGTGATGGACCTCAGGTTCATCATGTCGGCAGCCATTTTACGGTGCAGGTAGTCCTGACTCCCCCACTGAATCCATATTTGCAGCCATTCAGTCTGTCACCTCTTGGATGATGCATTAGACAAGCAATTGGCCTAAGTTCTCCAAGTTGTAGCTCTAGATCTGAAGGTTAAGATCCTCTTGGCAGTCATTTGGTTATGCAGATCAAAGAGGGGCTGCCCAATGGACTTGGTGGTTAAGATCGATGAGCTGGTTGCCCATGGAATGATTTAAATTGATGAGCCCGTGGTCCAGTTGAATCTATGAGGGGTTGGGTTGATGTCTTGATGATGAACCTCAGGTCTACCATATATTGCCTCATGACCGACTTGGAGTACCTCAATATTCCATTTTTCTCTTTATTAATTACGGTTCTCTCGTCTTCCATACTGGAAAGGGAGAAAGAAATGGTTTGCTAATTATTCCTGCTGCTTACCAGACTGTTCATGAGGGGCGCATTTACCAGTTGAAACTCTTCTGCGATATAGATTATCCCGTTAATCCACCAACTGTGAGATTCCAAACACGGATAAACATGACCTGTGTGAACCAGGAAAGTGGAATGGTAGGTACTGCTACTCACGGGATGTGTACTCCCAGTATGTGACTTGCCCCTGAGCTTATGTACCGTCTATGTACCAGGTTGAACCTAGTCAGTTCCCGATGCTCACTGATTGGCAGAGGGAATACACAATGGAGGACATATTGACACAATTGAAGAAAGAAATGACGTCTCCTCAGAACCGGAAGCTAAGCCAGCCTCCTGAAGGTGAGTCCAACTCCCCCCCCACTCCCCTCCAAAGGTTTATGAACACATAATGGTGTCAATGTATAGTTAGCTGCCCATGCAATAGGTGCTCTTGACTGATTTTCTGATTGATTGATGGGCCATCTCAAGGGTGGAATGTCACATAAAGACCAACCAATTGGATCATCCTAATCAGTCTGATAATAGGATATTGTGGACAGTTGTTCATCAGATGGTTAGAGTCATCTTATTGGTGTTGAACTTGGGTTATCAGACTTGCATGTGCTGATTCATTAAAGATTGTTTATATTATCATTTGGGAATATAGAGTTGCTATTGTGGATAAATTTATTTGCAGGCAATGAAGAGCAAAGGGTGGTGGATCCGAAGGGGTTTGTGCTGAAGTGCTGTATTCTCTAAACAGAGTGAGATGATTGAATACGCTGATGTATATGTAAATATCCATGTCGATGTCCACGTGGCTGGGCTGTTTTCTTCAATTCACTTGTTTATGTATAAGAAGGATGGGAAAATTAGACAGATCTTTGGATTGCTGGATATCTAGTGAAAATTTTTCCAAGTATGAACGACTTTCCAAGTTGGGTGATAACTTGTAATGGTAATAGTAGTTAGGAAGGTTCTTGGGCGCCATTGGAGGAGGGATGACATTGCCAATTCAGGCCATCTGTTTGACAATTGACCCTATGGTTTGAGAGTCCTCTTCAGCAGAGTGCACAGGAGTTGACCTGAAGGATCTTTGGTTTACTAACTGTCGCATTCATTTATTAAAAGAGGCAGGAGAAATAGGGAAAATTGCTGGTAAGTGCTCATCTCTGAAAATATGTGCTTGGTCTAAACTACTGTCCAGTGTTTTCCCCCTTCCTGAAGTACTGCCCAAAAGGTCCTCTTTCTCAGGTCATTCAACAAATTCTTTACAATACTGTCAACCCTTCTCCTTTCTCATCTTCTCCTTCTCACCCTATCTCCTTGGCGCTCCCTGCTTTAATCTGCCACAACCATACTTATCCTAGTGCCTTAATGTTGTATTTTAATTTATTTATCTGTGAAAAGAAAGATTCATGAGCAACTAAAGCATCAAAGAGTCCAAAAAAGTACAAACATCTAATCCCATAGAAGCATCAACTAAAGCTCTATGAGCTTGCTCATTAGCCTTTCTAGGAGTATACATAATTTTAAAGTCATTCAAAGACGAATCAATTTTTTTGCTTTCTGCTACCAGATGCCTCAATTCTTCAAGGGCAATTTGTTGCCGTTCCTAATAAAGCTTGGATGATGCCAAGATAGTCACTTTCCAAAATCAAATTTGAATTTGAATATTTGCAGCCTAATTTAATCTCGGTCAAAATAGTTAACATTTTTGCCTGTAAGGCTGAGAGATTCTTGGATTTCATTAGGCAAGCTTGAATGATGACCCCATCATGATTGTAAATAACTGCTATACCCATTACTTCTGGGTATAATGGACAAGCTGCATACACATTGATTTTTATCCATTCTTGCTCTGGAGGCTGCCATTGGACTGAATGGAAGACTGCATTCGACGAGTCTTTCATTTCTCCTGGGTTGATTGAGAGGGGCTTCCATCTCTTGGATCATTCCGCATATAAAAAAACCAAGCTGAATTGATATTTCCTATGCTTAAAAATGAATTCATTTCTCCGCTTCCATAATGCCGAAGGATTATTGCTTTCATACATACCAAAGGATTATCGATAACTTGATTAAGAAGTTATGCCGATCCATTTTTTAATCATGATGATGCATTAGACAGGCTTTAAACCATTTTTGGAAGGGTGCATGATGGAAGGGAGTTTTGCCTGAGAATAGATTAGATTTGGACCACAGCCCGGAGACCCATTGGCGTTGAAACAGCCAGTAAGACATCGTTTTTGAAGGTTCTACACATATTGGACAAGAGGACGGAGTCTACTTGGGGAATGTGATTTGCTAGGTTCTGTATCACCGAGATGGAATTCGAGTAGGCTTTCCATACAAAATGTTTAATTTGAGAAGAATTGGAGGATGCCAAATGTGCTTCCACATGTGGGATAGGATTCTGGGTCCCTCATTGGTTGGAATGGGAAGAGTAGTTGACCAATCATAAGCAAATTTGACAGAAAATTGATATTTGGAGATTGGATACCAGAAGATTTCATCCTCTTCAATTATGCTAGATAAAGGAGTTTTTTTAATTGCTTTCACCCTAGGAGGATATATAAATTGGTTTAGAATTTGAAAGTCCCAATCCATATTATCTCAATCAATTATATCAGAAACCGTTACCAATTGACACTGCTCAAGTTTTGGAGACTCCAATCTTCTGTTAGGCAAGTCAGGGATCCATGGGTCCTCCCATAAGTTAATTTTCTGCCCGTTTCCCACGTACTAACTCAAACCTTAAAGAAGCATATCCCTTCCTTTCAAAAGACTCTTGCCCAGAAGGATTCGGGATCCTTGATCAGTCTCTAGCATTGTTTTGCCAGCAAAGCCAAATTTAATTGATAAATATCTTGAAATTCTAAACCTCCATTTTATTTTTGTTTTACATAGTTGACCATTAACCCAATAAATTTTCTTTTCATTTGCCAATATTCCCCACCAGAACCTGCATTAGGCCTTGTCTATAGAATGACATAATTTCTTATGAAGCAAGAAACACGATATGGCATAAGTTGGGATAGTTCCAACCACTGATTTTAAAAGGGTTTCTTTTCCCGCATTTGACAGTAGTTGGGCTTTCCACTGCCGGATGCGATTTGAAATCTTCTCATCCAATTACCCAAAAAGGTTCACTTTTGATGAAGGTAAAGCCCAAATATTGACTAGTATCAGAAAATTGCTCAATGCCAAAGGATATTAGATATCCTTTATTTCCAACCATTTGAGGTTTGCCTTCAAATTTCATTGGATTCATCATTTGTCTTTAAGCTTTTTGAAATTTGGTAAGAAGACTAGAGATTGATCTTGCCTCCTCCCCAAGTGAGCTGAATATCAAACAGTCATTAGCAAACATTAGGTGAGAAATATATGGACTTTGTCTTCGAATTCTTAAGGCCCGAAATTATACCCACTTGCACCAACTATGAAGATGGTTGATTCTTTATCAAGAAACATGGATTATCTGATTGGTTTGAGGGTTCAATTCTGAATTATTCAAGTTGATGTTCATTGGGTTGCTTCTTCTTCTTCTTTATTATTATTTTTATTTTTCTGCCTGATCCTTGCAGTGTCTGATATTTCGCACTGAGCATCACTAACTACATTTTCTTTTGGAGTAAGAAAATGGGCCGTGGGTCACTAAAATTTATTAAGACATGACTGAAAGAAATAATCGTTTTCTAAAATTGATGAACATGAGTGAAAAATAAATCAGTGCGAAGACTCTACTTTCATTGATCGTGAGCACTTGTCAAATTTTAGTGTCCAAGGTTCATCCTAACCACGTTACAAGAATAATTTAACTTAATGTTGTTGGAAAAGATGGCTACTAAGCATGCCCAACCACCAATCCCACTTTACCACGTGGTACCTGCTGAGAGCATTAAGATGATGAAAATTAACAGGGCATGTGCAGCCAGCCATGTAAGGATCATGAACTCTGGATCAAATGGATGAGAAAAAAAAAACCTTGTCTGGGTTCAAACTAACTTACACCATTAAATCTACAGAACAGAGCTCTTGTTTAGTTGGTGATGACTCGGGAAGAAATATGAAGAGGCTATATGACAATTGCCCGGAACATAGCAGGTTTTATTCAGGCATTACAAAGTACACACCCCACTAAAGTGAAATTTCTTTCTTTTGCTTTGTTCAAATTGAGCATCAACAACTTTTGTGAATAAAATGGAAATGAACTAAATAAATATGTCTAAAAGGCATTGACAGAGGCATCTTTGGAATCATATCTGCAAAGAAATATAAGGTATTGTTGAACCTCAAGAGTCATAGAATCCAACTCAACCCTACTCAGTATTTGGAGAAAGTAGAACGATGGCATTATTATTTTTGTATTGTTTCACATATTTTTCTTCTTGCTAACCTTAGTCAATGATTGCTGCAGGTTGTAATTAGTCATCTTAAGTCTAGCATCAAAACGTGCTTCTTAGATGAATGGGGTCCTCAAAGGGGCCGGGATTTGATACGACTGTCCTTGTGCAACCTAGGTCAGTATGGCATCAGGGGTGGACACATCAGCACCGAATTACACCTTTTTGGGGATGACTTTCACTTTTCTGATGTATCATCCCCTTTTGCCATACTGACCTTGACTGACCTAAGGTGTTTGTACCTAATCCTCGAGGTACTCCAAGATACCTGCATGGTAAATCATATCCACAGCTGCTTTCCTGATAGGAGGAGCCCGGATCTTCTCCTGTCTGCAAGATTTATTGTGACAGGAAGAAGCACACACTTACATCAAAAAATTAAATATCACTTTTTGGATGGTAATCTTCACTTTTTTGGGGATGTTAGGCATATACAAGGCTGTCAATTGGGTCAGACTGGTCCAAAGACCAACACATTTGGCCCAAAAAATAGACTGGCTGAGCCAATTTAACTCTGGGCTGGGCCAAGTTTGGGCTCAGCATTTAGGCCCAAACTTTATTTGGGCTGAGTTCGGGTAGGCTCAATCAGCCTGAAACCCAACCTGCTCTGTAGTAGTTAACATAAAAGGTTTTTATTTGGAAACTGATATCGGGTCTGTATTTATTTATTTTCTGCAAGGATATTGGGTTTGTCTGTTTCTAACAAATTTGCCATCATCAGAAGTTCAATGCTATTATCAAATTAAAAAAAAGTTCCATGTGTCAACTATTCAAAAAGATCCATGTAATATGCATTTAGGGGCCCAAAATCAGCCCAAAGTTCAAGGGAATTTTAAGTTTGGGTAGCCTGAACACGGTCCGAAACCGATGTTTTAAAATGGACAGAGTTCAGACAAACTGCCTTGGGCCAAGTTCAGACACAAGTAAAATAGTTTGGGCTGGCTCAGCCCGGGAAGCCCAGCCTGATTGACATCCCCTAGTCAAGGGCCTCTCTTGGTCGCAAGAAACCTTGTGCATAAGAGAAGACCCTGATAGGACAGGGAGATAGAATCCAAAATGATGGTCATCTCTTTCATATCCAAAAAATTTCTAATTTCGGTTTCTGACGACCTAACTGGATTGGAACCATCAAGTTCAAGTTGGATCTCTGAACCCCACATCAACTAATCGTACCAAATATTAATCATACACGATTGACTTTGAGATACAAATGTAATTGAAAAAGGATTTAATGGGCCGTATTTTTTAACCCTTCGTCGTTGGGTATATGTTTTCAACAAGAAGACTTTTTGGTGATTCTTTTCAAACAAGAACCAAACTAGTGGTTCTTAGTGTTGCAACTATGGTTCTCACCTTACACTACTACTACTACTGTTACAACAACTGGTCTTAAGTTGTCTTCCATTCATTGTTCTATGCCTCGGAATTGCTGCGACCCTTAAAGTGAGTCTAAGGTGAGACTGACATTAGGGGTCAACACATCAGTGCTGAAAAAGTGACTTACACTTTTTGGGTGCTTTTCAATTTTTTGGCACTGATGTATCCATCATTAGTGTCGGTCTCACCTTAGGTTAACATCAGGTGGTCCTACCAAATCCTTAGGGTAGACCATGCGTTGGCCATTAATGTCAGTCGCGTCGGCCATTAATGTCGGTCTCACCTTAGGCTAACCTCATGTGGTCCTACCAAATCCTTAGGGTAGACCATGCGTCGGCCTTTAATGTCAGTCACGTTGGCCATTAATGTCGGTCTCACATTAGGTTAACCTCAGGTGGTCCTACTAAATCCTTAGGGTAGACCGAGGGGTAATTTTTACTCCAACTGGCTAATTTGGGTGGAAGTCACCATGTCGGCACCCGAAGTGGGGCCTTAATACAGATTTCCTTACTGTAACCAGGATCTCATCTTGCCAGTCAAAATAGTGGCCCAACTTCCACAGTATTTGAACTTTAACTCTTTTCTTGAGCCGATTATTATTATGCCAAAATCTAGATTTTTTTTTCTTCCAATTTAATAGGTCCCACCTTATTTTTGTTTTTGGTAAAGACTATTATTAAGTCAATTTCATTCAACTTAATCAACTTCAAAATTAAATATATCCATTTCTAGAATGGAAATATATGTTGAGAAAAGTGTGTTCCATTACATTTGAGGAAACATTACATCTGAGGGAAAGGTGTTCCTTAAATGCCAGAGCTGCCATAGCATCGCATGGGCTGCTTTGTTGCCGTCTCTTGGAACATACGAAATAGATACGTGAGGGTTTTGGAGTTCGAAGTGACGACAGTCAGAGGTACTATTTTGTATCCTCATGGAACTTGTGAACTATCATTATTTATGGGAACTATTATTTACACTACAAAAATTTCTGAACTTACCTCACTTGAATTTTTTTATATTGTTTTTCCTTTTATACCCCTTCCCCAACTCTTTCTCTTACCTAAAATATCCCCCCTTCCTCTCAATCCTCATTTTTTTTCCGACACCGACGACAGTGGTCGCTCGGTAGCAACTTGGAGGTCGGTAACGATTTTTTTTTGAATTTTTTTATTTTTTATTTTACGTGTTCGGTTGTTGTCACTGAGCAAAACAACACCCGCTTGGCCAGCCCAGCCGAACATGGCCTACTCCGCTCGACCAGCCCAACTAAATAGGCTGATGCAAGTCGGTTGGACTGGCCAAGCGGGGGTTGCCTTGCTTGGCAACTACAGTCAAAATAGAGAAAAAAAAAGAAATAGGGAGAGAGGGAGGGGGCGGGAGAGGGGAGAGGAGGAGGGGAGAGAGAGAGGGAGAGAGAAAGAGGAAGAGGGAGAAAGAGAGAGAGGGAAGAGTGCGGGAGAGGGAGGGAGAGAGAGGAGGGTGCTAGAGGGGAGAGAGGGAGAGAGAGAGAGGAAGAGGGAGAAGGAT
>JAOXJP010000006.1:6612205-6635682 GCA_025762735.1 Platanus orientalis | reverse complement strand
TTCCAACACCGTTTGATCCAATAATAGGTTGGAAAGAAACCGTTTCCTTGCTCTCCAAATAAAACCCTTACATTCTGTTGAAGAAATGAAGGTTTACCATGACTGAGATAACTGTTCATGAAGAGACAATATTTTTTTTAAAAAGTATAATTACAGTCATAGGTGATTTTTCTTGCAAATGCAACGGAGATTATCTGAATAAGCTAGATTGAAAACAAAATTTGTTTCTTCTATCTTTGATCCGAAAATGAAGAGATGTAAATGCCATTTAATTGATGAGATAACGACTAATTTGCAATATCAGATAGAGAGCACCAAAATTACCTTGGAGATATCATAAACCAAAGCATCTTGCTCATGAACATCAAATGCAAATGACCAACGAGCAACGCTTCCAAAAACTGAAGAGAAGAGATTGAAGTTTGATTCGTGTGTAAAGATTATAGAACCAAGATTGTCGTCTTGATCCCAAACCCGATCTCAATAGTTTCTTCTCTAGAAACCCTAACCCCTTCATTTTTGACTACTTCTCTTTGTAAAATTTTGAAAAATTCCATTTTAAAAAAAAAACTAAATGCTTGGAATGAGGTAGCCTTTGTGAAAGAAGCTTCATGATTGAAGAACAATGGCTGGAACAACATTGATGATGACAACTACGTTGTTGAGCTCGAAGAGATGTTTTGTAAATACGTTGTTGTTGATTGCATTTTTCCTCATCTGAAAAATTCTGTATAGACGACGAAGCGAAGAGGGGTCGAAAGGGAGAAGGTAGATGATCGTTGCTGGGTTTTCCCCTTTGCAATCTAGTGATTCCGATAATTTTGGTCGGAATCCAAATATGTATAAAAATCGAGGAAGGGATTCCAAAGACAGAAAACACGATTATCGATAGTGGTTTTCTAAGTGGTATTCCACAGCATCAACTGCATGAAAATTTGTTTTCCTAGGAAAACTATAAGCTTTTCCTCGGAAAACACAGCCTCTGAACTGAATCAACAGGGCCTTACTTTTTAATACCCGTTTGCCCCCTTTTGTATTACGTGTATTCACCAGCCGAAAAAAAAAAAAGGAGCAAATTTTTTGCAAAAGAAAAAACAAGAAGAGGAATCTCATGTATGGGAGAGGCGTCGGGTTGCTCCAACAACCCTAACCAGCCGAATAGAAGAAACGATTGAAAGGAGCAGAAGAAAAGGGGAGAAGGTGGAAGAAGAAGAAGAAGGAAAAGAAGAAGAGAAAGTGAAGGTAAAGCGTGAGAGCGAAAGGAGGAAGAGAAGAGGGCGGGTGGCAGAGCAGAAAAGTGGAACCCGGCGAAGTAAGTAGCTTGTTTTGTAGTTGTTTAATATTCGTTTATTTATGGTGATTTATGTGCAAACGAAATAGGCGGTAAATTGGTACGAATTCCTTGTAGAAATGCTAAATTTTTTTCAGTTTTGGAGAGTTATACGTGCTAAATCGATGAGGTATATATGCCCTGTTCTGGGCAGAGAGATTAGATGAAACTGAGACGTTTTGTGTAGCAACAAACGTGGGGCTTGAATTCCCAACCATGAAGATTTTATAAAACTGGAATGGGTGATACTAGGGTTTCAGTTTTAACAACTTGGGGACGTATATGGTAGCCAAAAACGTTGGCTTGGTAGGCCACATCATACATATATAATTGTTTTATATAAATAAAAATTGAAATGGGAAGGTTCTGGATTTGGGTACCAATTTAATGCCAATTGTGAATACTTTAGGTCTTGGAATTCTCTTAACATGAGAGTTATATGTTTCTTTATAGCATGGAATTTCATTTTTGTTTCATGGAAATGTGGATTTTGGCTTGTATGATTATGGAACTTCCAATTCACTGATTTAGTGACATTGCAAATTGCAATGTATGTATTGTTGTGCTGCTAATAAAGTAAGGTTGGTTCTTGGGTTAAGGTTTCTTCCTCTTTTGGTGATTTCTTGAATCTTTGGTGTTTATGGATTTGGTATCCACTTAGATTTTCTCATTTGAACATGCTTTGGAAGAAAGGGTTGGGGGGGGGGGGGTGTTCTAGGTTTAGAAGTAGTGTACTTGGAGGGGCTGAAATAATGGTTACTCATGCTCTATTAATTCATATAATTGGCATAAACACCTAAATTTTGAAAGTGTTATGCATTTGAAATGTGTAATTTATGTGACTTCGTTTGCTTACTTTTTGCTGAGAATTTGTTTGTATTTTGTGGCCGAATAATGTGAGTAACTATACCAGAATATCACTGCAGAACTTGCCCTGTTTTAGAATTTAATGAGGTGAAAATGTGGTTGGTTGTGTTGTCGAAATTGTAAAATTTCTAATGTTGGCATACTAGCCTAAACCGCTCTAAATTTATGAGTTGTTATTGAGTTGAATTTCCATAATAATAGGCACCATGTTTCACCTAAAGTTTTGCCAAGATTTTAGATTTCTTTAAGGATTAAAGTAAGATGAAATTGGAGATTGCTTACTTATATTCTGTCTTTATGCTCTAACAAGTTGAGCTGAGCTGAGCTTTACCCAGCTCAACAAACTATAACTTAATTGGCCATTCGTTTATTAGGCCTATTTCAAAAAAATCCAGATTTGGGCTTTGGTGAGCTAAAGTGGTCTTGAGGTGAACCTGAATTTATGATCTTTTAGCTGAGCTTGACCTTGGCATGTTATTCTCACCACAAGCCTAAGCTTTATCTTCATTTGATGGGCTGAGCTGATTTGGGCAAAGCTTAGCTAAGCTCAGCTCAGCTCGTTATGTGTTGCATCACATGATTGGACACAAGGTACCCCTTGTGGAGGCCCATGGAAGCACTAATTGTGTGTGTGTGTGGGGGGGGGGGGGAGGGTTGTGATAAGGCTTTTTGGTCAGGGGTTTATTTAGAATTAGTTTTGTTTTAGAATGATTTAGTAATTTCTATTTTATTTAGGAAGTAATTTCAATTTTTAACAAGTTTTGTTTTGGTTGTAAGTCTTTAAAAGGCCATTCCCACCCCCTTACACAACATCATGAATGAAAGAAGTAATTTTATTTGAATTGGAAGCTCTCAAGAGTCAAGGCTAGTCGTGTGGACCACTTATTCTCCCTCTATCTTTGGTGTTTCTATTTCTCTCTCTATCTCTCACGTTTTTCTTTCCCCCATATTTCATGACACCTTCTTTTTCCGTACTTCTACTTTATTCTCCCATCTTCTTTCTTCTACTCCTATCTTTTTTTCTAATAATTATTTTCCTCTTTCTTCTTCTTCTATTTCATTCTTTGCTAAAATAGCTTCTTGAATTGAAGAATTAAAAGCTGGAAATCAAGAACCCATGATTGGAGAATTCTTAGCCGTATTATTGGAGCAATTGCTGACCATCAATCGGGTATTTCTTCTTCAAAATTTTCAGATATTGATTCTTAATTAAACCCCTCCTTAATCCCTAATTTTCTTCAAGTTCCTTTGCTGGTTTTATTAAATTTTTATTGAACTCATCTTATTTTACAGAATTTTCGGAAGCACCTATCTTGAAATCGCCCCCTTATAACCATCTCCTTTTCTTGTTTTGATTATTGGTTTTTGTTCTTCATTAATCAAGCTTCAAAAGCTTTCAAACGGCATAAAAAAATTCCTAGTATTTTGGGTTTAATCAAAGATTTTCAGAGGTATTTTTCTGTATTTTTTGTGAATTTTCCTAGATTTGAAAATTTCAAAATTTAATATCTCTTGGAATATAAGTCCAAAATTCATGAAATTTTAACCCTAGGTTTCTGTTACTGATAAGAAGATACCTTAATTTTTCTTTTATTTATGAATAACAAAGAATATATATATAAGAAGGAGAAAAAGGGAGACATACAAGGTTGCCAAACAGTTATACAAAGCAACACAAAATAAAAAACTACATCAACAATCCGGTAAGAAGTCCCCTACAAACATAGAAGATTGTCCAACACTCCATGTAGCTATTTTATCAGCTAAAGAGTTTTGATTTCTTAGGACATAATGTAACTCGGCATCCAATTCTTTGATGAGAGACTTGGTCTCAGTGATATAGTGATGCATCCTCCACGAGCCACATCATGATGACATGTTAGAGGGGTTTTTTCATAATTTTTCCAAAATCCCTTGGTCCAAAATTTCCAATTTTTTTTTTTTGATTTATTATTTGGAGCTGCTTCCTTTCAATTTCCGCATCACGTTGACACCCCTAAATGGGTCTAACAGATTCGTTTAGGGCCACACTTGAAGCTGGCAAGGACACGACTCACAGTAGGATGTTCAACCAAGCATTCTATTGGCTAGCCGCACTATTAAGGAAGGTATCGTCAGAAAACCTAGCAAAAGATTTTTTTTAATTGGCAGAGATTTCTAGGGTTTAAAGTGTAAATCTTGTCTTCTTTAAAATCCACTTATAATTTCTCACAATAGTGGTTCAGTGTTCTCTCTCTCTCTCTCTCCCCTCTAAACCTTACCACCCTCTCTCCCACACACGGCTGTGTTTGGATCGGATTCCAGAATCCAAGTATGATTATGGAGAAAATTGTTTCTAGGGCATAAAAATAAGCGTTTGGTTCAGCTTATATATATTTCTGCGATTATTAAAATGCTCGAGCATGAGATACCACAAATGATGCAGCCAACATTATGAGACTTCTATACGTCCTACCACAAAAAGGGGCTAGGTTCAAAAGCTTGTGCAAGATGGGGGTATTTTAGAATTTTAGGATATGAGGTTTAATTGTAATAAGGCCTAAATGCCGTGGGTAATTTAGGGATTTTTGATTTCTGGGTTTTCCTTGTAATAAGGCTTGATGCCAAGGATTTGTTTTTGGGATTTTCGAACAATTTACGTAGCTGGTCAGCGGCTAGAGTATGAGGTTTTAATTTAGAAGTTAGAAGGAAGATTTAATCCATAAATGGGGGGGGGGGGGCTGGTCGATAGCCCTATGGGAGTAGAGTTTTAGGAGTTAATGGGTGGGTGATCCATTTTTTGAACAGGGAATATACATTTTATTCCCTATTACTGCCCCTGGTGTCCTGGACACCATCCTAGACACGAAATCCTTGGCATAATATCCTTTCCCTTTTAAAAGTGGAGGATTCTCTTATGTTTAGTAGTTTTTAATTTCAGAATTACTTGGGGAGTAGGGGTTACATGATTTAGGAGTTTTTATTTTTTTAGTTGCTGTTATGGGTCTATAAAAGAGGGTCACACAACTTGTAAGTGATGATCATGGATTAATGAAATAAATTTTTTGGGTTTATTCCTCCTTCTCACGGTTGTTGCTGTGAATTTTCTCGGGGTTGGTGCCACTAGAAACCCCAATCAGTTGGTGTTGCATGGTTCCCTCTTTCCTTCCTTATTACTGATCGTATTCTCTTCTTTCTCATTATTTAACTTCTGATTTACCTATCTTTTTCTTCTTCATCCTTTGTTATAAGCATGATTGCTGAAATTTGGAGAACCCCATGGTTGAGGGGAGTTATTTAATTCAGAACAGTGGAGTTCCCATCGTTGGCTGCCAAGGTCTGTAGAATTCAGAACTCTTCCCTAGGAGTTCCCATCAAAATCGCCCCCTCTAGAGTAAGGGATTTTGTTTTTTGTTTTTATCTCTTTTGGAAGGGTTTTTTGCCCCTAAGTTAATCATCTAATCCCTAAATCCACTTGAATCTACTTTGAATTTGTTGATTTTTCCATTACATTAGCCCTAGCTTCTATAATACAGTTGCTGGATTTTCTGCAGCTGCGTGTTAATTCATAAATTTTATACACTTTTTAAATTCAGATTGACTTGAAAATTTGTGTGTTGGTCCATCTATAGATCCTCTATTAGCCTACCAAATTTGAAACCTTTTCAATGAGTCAGCAGGAGTATTTTGGTCATTTTATCTGCTGCTTAGATTTTCCAGAACCTTGTTTTGTATTGATTCGTGATCTAAGTTACTGTTCTAGGTTTATTTTGGGCCCACGACTTTAGGAATCAACAGCCCCCTGGGCTGTCCTGCACCAACAAACCTTTGTTCATTTTTCACTTTACCTGTCCTTGCAAACATGCTTCTCTTCTGGGTTTTCTCCTTCGGCAGTGCCTCCATTTGCCAGTGTTTTAATCTGCAAGGGTTCTCTTCTCTATGTACACGCTCCAGCTGCAAGGTAACTGCAACTTCTCACCAGGTATGCTTCTCTCTTCCTCATCTCTATATGCTCCTCTCACTTCTTCGTCTTCGTTGCTTTTGTCACCTTATTCTGTGAAAAAGCAAGAAAGCTAGGGCTTTTATAGTTACAGATTCTAAGTAAAACCTTAGAATAGGATCCCATAACCTAAGATTGGGAATTCATGAAGCTAATGAAAAAGAAGAAGAGAGGGAAACACCCAATTCGATCAGAGAAGCTAATCCATGGGAAATAGCCATTTGTTTTCCTTTTCTAGTATAGCTTGATTTCTCAACGTTCTGGGCCTCATAATTGGATGACGTTCTTGCATTTCTTCACAATTTTCTTCTTGCCAATTTATTCTAATCTGCTGCAATATCAGTTCCTGTCCTCATTTGAATCAAATGAAGAAGTAGGCCTTTGTCCTGAATCTCCTGGTGCCATATTTTACCCCAACTTAAACTATCATCTTTAACACCACTGCCCTTTTGTACATTCTCATGATGAATCCACATATTTTTATTTATTTTTTATTTTTTTATAAGTATGGAGGTTTTTGTAGGTTTCTGTTTAGGTTGAGATGGATGGATTCAGGTGATTTGATGGGTTATTAAAGAGGTTATACTTCTTTAGTTTCAAAATCAGAAATTAGAATTTGCAAAGATGGCACTATTCATCCTTCTTAATGCTGGGAAAGCAGTTGTGGTTGATGATTCCAGCATCTATATATTGATGGTTTTTTTGATAAAGCAAAAAATTTATTAAGGAGAGGGGATGAGGCATCCCCGCAAACCAAGGGAAACAACGAGCCTAAGGGGACTTGCACCCTTGAACAATATGAACCCAATAAGACTTAATATCTACAATGGAATAACCCGAAAACTCTTTACAATTTACAGCCCACTAAAAACACCTATCCTTCGCCCTTGAAAAAACCTTGAAAGACGGCTCCGCATAATTTTCTAAAACCTGGTTGTTCCTTTCGAACCATATGGACCACCAGATCGCTGGTAGGAATAAATGCCAAAGCAACCTTCCTTTCAAGATCTTACTGGGGGGAACCATTGCTGAAAAAGAGATTGGCAAGAGACTGGAAATACCCAAGAGACATTCGAGGCATATAAGACCAAGGACCACACTTCCCTGGCAAAAGGATAATGCACCAATGTATAGATTTTGGTTGTTGAGGTCTGCCATCAATAACCAATCTGAAGTTTTCAAAATCTGGTAAGCAAACCACAAGAAATAACCAAAGAAAAGAAATAAAAGAAACGTAAAACAATGGCAATGCACAAGATTTACGTGGCATGGCAGTGTGCTTACATCCATGGGAGAGGATCAACAACTCTTCACTATGAGAATGCAAATATGTACAAGAAAAGTGTGTATTTCAACCCAACACCCACACCAATGCCCCTTGTACACCTGTGTGTGTGTCTAATCCAAAGAACTAAACCTGCGGGCAGCAATGGTTCTTCAGCCCTTTTCTATTTTTTTTATCAATAAAGAGGAAATTTTATAAATAGAGAGAGCAAGCATGAGTAGTACATCCCCCCTTCGGGGGACCTATCTAAAGACTAAGCTTTCCCACTCAAAAGCCCAAACAGAAAAGTTACAGCCATAGAATTTCAGAAGATGGGATGTCCATTGGAAGGGCGGGCCTAGAGCTCCTCTCTTTCAACCGCTTGATTGAAGCTTCCGTCCCTTGAAAGATATGAGCACTCCTCTGACTCCTCAGCACATTTTCAGAGAATAGTTCCCCTTGGGGACAGGTGACCTTCCTTAACTCCATACCAGCCTTGGAGAAGAGAATGGACAGATTCCAGTAAGGCCCAAGATTGTCTAAATCTCAGCAAAAAAATCAGCCCACAACTCCACAGCCACAGAGCAATGAAAGAAGAGATGAGAGGCCGATTCAACACTCCTTTTACACAGGCTACACTTACTAGCCATCTGGAAGCCTCTTTTCCTGAGATTATCTTCAGCCCTCTTCCATTATTATTAGGTTTTCTCTTTTGGTTAGGAAACCGTCCACATCTCCGTCATATTGAAGGAATTTCTTAACTTCCAAACATATGGCCAATGTTAAATTTTCTCAAGAATTAAAGGGTGGAAATAAAGACACCCAACAATTCTCCACTCGGGCTTTATTTTCTCTTAGAAGATTGCATGTAGTCTTTGTCCTATATCATAGAGTGATACAGCTCCACACCTTCTCATCATGAGGTTCCTTCATCCCACTCTCTTAGGATGAGCCTCCAATTTTCAACACTTTGAAAGATTGATGAAGTCCAAGTATTCCAAGTATTGCCTGAACTTCTCCATGATAACTGATTTTGACAACATATCCGTTGCATTGTTTTTTGTGTGATCTTCATCAAATGTATTTTGCCTTCCGATACAAGCTTCTGTAACTTGTGATATCTCACAGCTATATGTTTCATCCTTGCATGAAACTGGTGTAGGATCAGCCTAGGGAATGGGCTGTTTTCTGCTGGAAATCAAGTAGTATTAACAGGACAAACCACTAATTTTATTGGGGATTTAAGGTTATATATGTTAATCAGTTAGGCTCTCGGGTAGACTGAAGTAAAGGCTAAAGAGGGACTGAAATAAGAGTTAAAGATGGCTGATTAAAGACTGACTTAGGACAAAACACGGGGACAGATTATAGGCTTGATTTTCTGGTTGTAGAAGATCTAACTAAAACTATCTTGAAATGGGCAGAACAAGAGGATTAATTATGGGTTCTGGGCAGACTAAATCTGGACAGATCCAGAGCTGGAAGGGGATCAGGAACTAAGGTTAACTATAACAGGTTTTAAGGGCTGGAGTTGTGGACTGTAACAGGACTGAAAACATGGGAAAATAGGGACTGTTCAAAGGGTGTCAGTGTGTTTAACAGGGGCTATCTTATGGGACAGAAGTAGGGTTCGAACAGGGATGTATGGCCTTTGGTTTGCTGCTGCAAATTGAGAATGTAGAAGAAGAAAGGAAGGAAGGAAGAAAGAGAGAATAGAAGAAAGAGTAGAAGAGAGAAGGTAAAAGAAAGAGAAGGAGAAAAAAGGCGCCACTTACTCGTAGATGACAAGAGGAGAAGAGAGATAGTTGGGGAAGTCCATGATTTCAACCCCCAAAGAAGAGAGAGAAAACCTTGGGTCCCAACCCAAAACACATCACGTGCTATTTCAAATTCCATTCATAATTCACTGGTTATTCCATTTGTTGGGGTGCCTTAAATAGGCCTTACAAAGTTTGTTGATAGAGAGTGGTATTCTGTTTGGTGTATGGAGTTATAATGTCTGTCCTTTTTTGTGGGTTTCTTTTTCTTGTTTTTGGCTTAGGCTTCTCATCTCCTTGATGAGGATCCCTATATGTGACACAACCCGCCTCCTTTATTCGGGCTTGAGACCAGCAGTGCACAAAACACTGCTAGAGTCATATTTGACATGTTCATAAAATTTTTGTAAATGTAAATCTAAATTGAAAATTTATTACATGTAAGTTTCGATTTAGTGTTTTGATTCTTTTTGTTTCATTTTTTTTCTTTTTGTTATTTAATAGTATTAATTATTTTGTTAATGAATGTTTTATTTGTAATCTTACATCTCTCTCTCTCTCTCTCACACACACACACACACACACACACACACACACACACACCCATATACATGCACAACCATCCCTGAATTCATAGTTTTGAATACTGGACTAGCTGCCAAATTGCGAAGGGGGTTACACGCCTTGACCAGTGTGACTGTAACTGGGTCTTAAGTTATGAATTTTTGTTGATCAGTTATCTCTTACTAGAATACATTAGATCTGCAATAGAGGTTTTTAATTTTTAATTTTCACTTCTTATGGTTGTCTTTTGAGGCCAACCATCTTGATTTCATCTGGTCTAGTAAGAGAACAATACCTTTATCCTTATAATGGGGCAGAGTAACAGCCAAGAAATATTATGTTATAGATTTATGTGATGATTGAAAATGTAATGGCCATTATAAAATTTTATCCTAATGCCATGATCCTTTCTTTTTAAGGTTTTGTTTTTAAGACCACTAATCAAGATAAGGAAGGTGCCTACCTATATGGGAAGTCATTATATTTCTGAACAATTCATTGCCCCCCATAATTTTAGACTTCTGTATCAACGTAAGGATTACATCACCGTGTGAACAAGAAAAAGATGTTCGATTTATTTATCCTACATTATTTCTGTTGTATCCATTGCAGATGGCCAGATGGGATGAGATTCTATCCCTCCCAGTGCAAAATCCTCCAAATCTGGAGTTCTCTGCTGCTGATCTGGTGTGGTCTAAGGTGGAAGGTTGGCGTGACAATATTGATAGAGTTTCTCTGATTCCTTTTGCTAGAGTGGATGATTTTGTGAGGGGTGAATCTTCAAATAAAGAATGCCCGACCAGATTTCATGTTGAAGCAAGGAGGAGAAGGCCCCAAGAGATGGCTTACAAGCCCAAGGTTGATGGCATTCTTGAATATATTCTGTAAGTCTGTCACTGTTTTCTCCTGATAACTTCTACTTTCAGGCCATGCGATTCTATCAGTTAAACTATCCAGTTGAATGTGTAGGTACTGGTGTTCCTTTGGCCCAGACGATCACAGGAAGGGTGGCATTGTACGACCCAGCCGGAGTACTTATGTCCCAAAGAAGAAGTCTGCTGGCCGACCAAATACAAAGAGAGGATGTACATGTCATTTCATTGTGAAGCGCTTAATTGCTGAGCCATCAGTTGCGCTTATCATTTACAATCAAGATAAGCATGTAGACAAGAAAGGGCTACCTTGCCATGGCCCGCAAGATAAGAAGGCCATAGGAACACGGGCCATGTTTGCACCTTACATCTCTGATGATCTCCGTCTTCGGGTCTTATCTCTACTATATGTTGGGGTCTCTGTAGAAACCATAATGCAGAGACATAATGAATCTGTAGAAAGACAAGGGGGTCCATGTAACCGTGATGACCTTCTTACTCATAGGTACGTCCGGAGACTGGAGAGAAGTATTCGGCGTTCCACATATGAATTGGATGAGGACGATGCAGTTAGCATTGGCATCTGGGTTGAAAGCCACCAGACTCATGTTTTCTTTTATGAAGACTTCTCTGATTCAGACCCTTTTATTTTGGGCATTCAAACAGAGTGGCAGTTGCAACAAATGATTCGGTTTGGCAATCGTAGCCTCATCGCATCTGATTCAAGGTTTGGAACAAACAAATTGAAGGTATTTTTGTTTTACATTCTACATTTGCTAATTGTCATTTGTTTGGTCAATTAAAGTTAAAGGATTTTGAAGCTAACAATGTTCTTTTATTCACTTTTGTCCAGTATCCGATTCACAGTCTCCTCGTCTTTGACTCAGACAACAAGGCTATCCCAGTCGCTTGGATAGTAACACCAAGATTTGCTAGTGCAGATGCTTATAAGTGGATTAGGGCTCTTTACAATAGAGTCCATTCTAAAGATCCTACATGGAAATTGGCCGGGTTTATAGTGGACGATCCTTCAGCAGATGTCCTTACCATCAGGTTGGCCTTTAAGCCTTTCCTCTGAGCTCTGAGCTTGAATTATTGTTTTGTATTTTTTACTGAAACATGGCACACATGCTTACTGGTTGAGGTTGTACTATGGATGTATCACCTCTTGTATTGATGAGAGAAAAAAATGTATTCAAAAGGGAGGGGATAAGGCATCACTAACCTGAAAAGGTATATGATTTAAACCTTTTAAAAGGTAGCCTATCAATTGGATAGTTGGATTAATAAGCATGTTGATGGCATAATATATATACCAGGTTATTGTCACATTATTCTTTCTGGCTGTCTAGTCATCTGTCCTCTAAATGACTATTTTCCTCATGAGTTGGGTGATATATTTGTGTGTGCATAGCAGGGAAGTTTTTCAGTGCTCAGTACTGATTAGCTTTTGGCGAGTCCGCCACGCATGGCATAAAAATCTGGTGGAGAAATGTCTGGAAACAGAGATGCGTTCAGAGATATCAAGACGGCTTGGGCAGACAGTCTATAGCATTTGCAAAGGAAATGGCAATATGAATTTGTTTGAGGGTTTCATGGAAGATTTCGTTGACTGCTCGGATTTCTTGGATTATTTCAAGGCGACCTGGTTTCCAAGAATAGGTTAGACCTTATCATTTAATCAAAGAATCTTATTTTTCTATGTCAGAACACAACACTTTGGTGATTCATTCCACTGATCAAATTTCCCCCCAAACCATCAATCCAAGAAATTCAGTTGGTTGGCCACCTCTTGGATGGACTGTAACCACCAAGATGTACTTGTTAGAAAATCCAACTGTTCAAAGTTCAGAATCATTTTCTCTCAACCGTCTGCTGCATTGTCATCATATTGCATTTTCATACCATTGTCATGTTTGAGTTCTTTACATGTATGTAGAATTTTTTCTAAGTATAAGAGATTCAATTCTAGAAATTAAGAAGTTCTTATACTCTTATACTAGAATACTTATTTATTATTTATTATTATTTATTAATACTTATCAATTTAATTTTTAATTTAATATTTATAAGACAAGAAAAAGAAAAGAATGATTACATATAGCTATAGCAGTTAATAGTTATAACAATTCTAACTCATTTGACTCGGTTATATTTGATACTGTGATTCAAGCTTTAGCTCTTGATCAGAGGGTTAATTTCATCTTATTAATCAGATGCATTTGAGTAGGGTCTAAGGTGTGGCTTACCAATTGACTGGTCCACATCAATTGATAGGTGGGTCATGTTAATGATATGGAGATGAAAGGCACAAAGTTTTTGTGGCTGTCATGGGCACAAATATCTACTGCTTTAAGTTGGGTTGTGTTAATGATGTCTATTTTAGATCTGTGTGGCTAATCATGCAGAACTCTTCTATTTTTTCCACTTTTTGTCTCAGGGATGTGGACTACTGCATTGAAGACTCTTCCATTAGCAAGCCAAGAGACTTCTGCAGCGATGGAGTACTACCATCATCAACTGAGGCTCAGGTTGTTGAATGAGAAGGACCCAGACGTTTATCAACGTGCTGATTGGTTGGTTGATAAATTGGGCACCAAAGTGCATTCTTACTTCTGGCTTGATGAGTATTCAGGGAAGGACGATTTTGCCCGATATCATAAAAATGAGTGGGTGAGTGGTTTAACATCATGGCGCCAAGCACTGAATATTCCAGACTCGGATGTTAGTTTGGAAGGTAAATGTGCAAAAGTAATTAGCCAGCATGATCGACAGAAGGCTCATGTCGTATGGAACCCCGGTTCTGAGTTTGCTTTATGTGATTGCAAATGGTCAGAGATGGGCAATCTTTGCAAGCATGTGATCAAGGTGAGTAAAGTTTGTCGGAATAAGGGGTCAGCTGTGCCTTCCATTAGCCTCCTTCAGTATGACCGAACTTTGTGTAATATGCTTCACTGTCCACCCCATGATTCTCTGATGCGTGATCATGCTGTTTCTCTAGCGATCTGTGTGCAGATGCAATTAAATGCATTATTTGATACAAAAGGTAGCCACAATGTTGCTATAAATCCTGTTGAGAGTCAAACTCGCAACGATAATTCTGCTAGAAGAGATAGAGTTGTAGCAAACGAGAGCCAATGTTCAGGTGATTTGGTTGGTGACAGGGTGATTGATCAGGTTGCAAGTGAAAATGGTGTGATGGATGTTGATCCATTACCCAACTGTACCTCCCCATCCAGGTTGTTGCCCTTTGATGGGGTTGCATCTACTGATGGTTTTTTAGAGAATGGGAAGAGAGATTTGATTAATGCAGAGCCAGACAAGAATGCAGATCTTTCTCCCAATGATTTTGGTTTCACAACTGAACATGGTGTACTAGATGATATCTTGGATAAAGATTGTCTTGATGAGATGATCTGTAAGAAATAATTACGTGTCATAATTATTTCGTTGGCTAAAATTTCATTGAAAATAGAATGAGGTTTTTTTTTGGGGTAAAATCCGGGAATTGTTTCTAGAGGCCAGAAGAGCTATTGAGTATATGTTATTATGCAAAAGCCTCTTCTTTTTTCCTTCTTTTTTGGTGTTCTATGAAGAAGCTTGTATGATCTTTAGGGTGTTACCGTTTTTTCTTCCCATTTGTGCTTGAATGTACGTTTCAATGGATGAGAGCAGAGATGATGGGACTCACTTGGACAGGGTGGAACATGGTAATTAGGGTGGTTGTCGCTCACCTGCTGGGGCTTACTAGTAAGGTTTCCTCTCATCTCTTGATAACAAAATCCTTTAGATAAGAGTTCAGTCCTAATTGCCTGAAAATTGAAATTAGCAAGTGATTGTGTCGGATTAGGACGGGTTTGGAGCACCCCACAACTTGCCATGTGTCTTTACGATGAGAGGATTGAGACCCACCATAGAATGGTTTCCACATAAAAGACTGCTTGTGCAAAAAATGAGTATGATCAGAGAATTTTTAACCGTCTTATTTATGCATGATTTGCTCCCTTTTTCTAATCGAAATAGATGTTCTGTCCAGGATTTTATGTTCAGGACACCAGGTGACTTTACATGGAATAAAATGGCCAGGGGTTAGATGAAATTTTAAATTCTCACCCATTTATTCCAAATGCAGTCACCTGGTGCCCTGGACGCAAAATCCTGGACAGAAAATTTGCTCCCTTTTGGCCGAGGTATACAATGTTTGGCAGCTACCAATAATGAAATCATTTCATTATAAATTCCCAAGGCGTAGGAAATTTGCTCCAACCAGATTTAACTCAATGATCATAGCAATGGTCGTCCCAAGTTAGACAATTTGCTTTCCCATGTCTCTGGTTGTAGATGTTTTGTTGTGGAAATCATGCGCTAGGTGATTTGGCTTTCTATAGTTGAAGTAGGTGAATTTGACTTTTTCATTTTTTGGAGGACTTCTTCCCTTCATTTGACTTCAACCTAAACTGCTTCTTTTTTTGTGGTTTATTGTCTTTAGACTTATTCTCGACGATATAGGTTTTAACAAAATGATCTTCTTTAATCCCCTTTTCAAGGTGAAGCTCTTTGATCCTTAAGTAATGCTTCAAGACCTCTATGGACATGGCTTCTTTCTTGTGCATCAATTTAAGCTCGTAATCCTTCTAGGAGGGTGGTAATTTGGTAATTACAACATTTAATTGATACTTCGGGGGAGAGGCATGCCAATGGTAGCATGGATTCAACCATATTTTACAGCTCTTAAATTTTCTCTAGAATGGGCCTATTTTCAACCATTTTGTATTTCAAGTAATTTTAGACTTAGAACTTCTAGTTTCCAAACTCTTCGACAAAATAGACCGCTTTTAGGGTTTTCCAGACGTCCTTATTAGTCTAATTTTTCAGAGAACTGTTTGAACAAGTCATTAGTTATCTACTCCAATAGGTGATAATAGCAAGTTTGATCATCCTGATCATACTCCTATTTAGCCTTGGCACCTGGTTCTATCATTGCTTTAGTGGCTCCAATAGGGGCAGGGTATACAGGGGTTCATCAATCACTATATACTTAACTTTAAGATGTTAAAGTCAATACAAGATCCGACATTCCCAACTCTTGAATTTCTTTCCATGAAACATATTGGCATCGAAACCGGAACCAAAAGGGTTTATGTTCGTGTTTGCAACAGGAGTACACATATTTTTAAATTGTTGGATCTACCAATCCAATAATTAGTCCCTTAATTGCACAATCTTTAAATTCAAGTAATTTTAATTTAAGACATAGAGGTGTTGTTGTTGCATTTCTTGAAAATAGTTGAGGCCTCTTATAAGACTGTGCAAGGGAGTGTGCCAACCTACATTTGGGATACAACTAAGTTAAGAATCAACTCCTTGTCTCTTAAAGGGATTGCATAGTTCGTTAGAAACGTATGATATCTCTCTTAATAACTTATTGCCATTTTTCAGAGTCGGGTGTTCAAAACATCCAGGAAAACTTGTCCAAAAGTTTTAGGAAAATTTCAGCAAAGTCTCTCCTTATGAAGTATTTAACATATGAGATAACCGAGTTAAAAAGACAACAGAACACCATCAACCAAGTGGAAGTTATCCTATAAGAGCACACTTGGACTGGGGTGGTTTTTGAACCCAAGGACAAAGCAAGGCTCTCTAATGAGCTACTGGCATAAGAGCTCTGTATCTTTCAACACATACCCAAAAAAGAAAGAGATTAAAGGGAGAGAGGTGTCTTTAATGGCTGCCTTTCTTCTTCTTCTTCTTCTTCTATTTCTCTTCTCTATTCTCAGTCTTAACTCTCTATTTCAGCCCAATTCAGATGCCTTAATCACTGGTGGGTTTCAAGCCCATTTCTTTATGTTATATAGTGATGATGGGTTCCAACCTATCTCACCAACTACTCATTACGTGTCCAACTATTGGTGGACATCAATTAGCCCAGATTTTGGTGATTGGACCTTTCCCAAGCCTAGATGTGGGCTTTGTACAGGCTAGCTTGTGTCGCAAGCGTCATTCCAAATATTTGGGGCAATTCGTAACTAAGCCCAACTCATTCGCAATTGAGCTTAGTTGTGGATTGGGCCTTGGCGGGCCTCAGTTGCAAACTTGTCTTAGTCGCAACCCACAAACCTCAGTCACTAGTTCTTAGCCCGACTCAGGTTTAGTCGCAAACCACACATCTCATGTTCAATCGCGAACCAGTCTGAAAATAGATCCTTTCAGTCGCGACTAACTTGAGTTCTATGCGAACACATCTAGACCATCGAAAATAAATTTTGAGACCTTTGATCCAATGATGCACACGTGTGAAGTGCAAAGTGCGCCTCAAGTGCCCTTGCCCGCACCCATGCTTGTGCATATTTGCATGAGGTGCAATGCACCTCGTTGTACCGTAGCAACTCAAGAGAGTGCTCTCTCAAAATACAATAGGGAGGAGTGAGTTAACTTATATTTTATATTTAGAAACCTTCTGAGCGGATGTGGGACTAAACATATAAAGAAAAATTTAAAAGCAAACCAGTTTGAAAACAGTGAACAGGTCAAAGAAGCTTCATTTTCAACATGATCAAGGTGCTTCAACAAGAAATGTTGGATTTCGTTAAGGTATTGTGTTGGACATTTGGTCTAGAGGCATCAGATCCAAGTTACAAACTAGAAGTTGTTAGGAATATGTTAGTCAAAGAACTAAGGGTACATGTGGGATGGATTGGCCCAATCATATTTGGACCAAGGTTGAACTCAGAATTGAGACCTGAAACATAAATGTGATGGGTTTGGGCTTGAGTTTCTCTAGAACTAGGGTTGTCAACTATCTGCATAAGCATCCATATTTGATTCGAATTCAATTTGTTTAAGGCGAATATGGATGCATCTATATCTGATTCGTTTAATAAATATTCAATTATAAATGAACCGAATGTGGATATGAATACATCCACTCCGATTAATATTCGACCATTTAATTTTATATATATATATATATATATATATATATGAAAATATTTTAGTGTAATAAATAAATAAGATGAAACAATTATGGGCATGATATAAGATGCATAATTTGGTAAATCATTATAGGAAATAAATAATTATGGAATTAATTCTCTCCCACCTAGCCTTGTCTTGTATTTTGTTTCGAAAGAAAACCCAAAGCCTAATACACCTCTGTGCAAGAGCCAAATGCACCATTATATATGTTATTTATCTCTTACGAGGAAATGATATTTAGGTAAATAAATATCAATTGTCTAAATGCTTTTAAGGAAACAAAAACCCTAATTTTGTGGCTTAGTTAGTTGAAGAGAGAAGAAGACCGAGGCATAGAGACGGACCAAAGGTCTCAACTATAGAGTTTGGTGATGAGACAGCCAAGATAGAACCTGTGCTTCTCGTAAACTTCACCACTAGCTTCGATATTTCCATGGCAGCAGCAGGGTCACTTGAGAGAAACTTACCTAAGTTAATCAATGGGAATGGTGAGTTCTTTTATCTAGATTCTTTTCGTCAGGCTACACATCTTGTATAGGTATGTTGGGTTGGTATTGAAGAGTTTCTACTTGATATCATCTAAGAAGAAGAAACCATTTATTTGAATCCGTTAAAAAAATCTTGTGAATCCATTCGAAGTCTACAACTGTTGTTCTCATAGAAAAATGTGAGAAGCTTTGACAACCCCTCAAAATATGTCACCACTCAAAACCTTAATTTTCTAATAGAAAGTGTGATAGGATATATCTGAATTCGTATCCAAAATTCATTTAAATAAACAAATACAAATACATATTCTATTTTTTAAAATATCCACAAATATTCGAATTCGTATCCAATATTCGATTAACTAAATGAATACAAATACAATGCATCTGTATCTACATTGAATTCACTTCATTACAGCCCAATCTAAAACTAAGCTGGAGTCAAATTTGAGTTTCATAGACGGGCCCATCTTGGCCACACTTGTGCCTTACTTGCCTTTCCTGTAAAGGACAAGATTGGGCATGGGATAAACTCCTTAAGGTCATAACATAGTCACCCAATTCTCCTTGACACCAGCAAGCTGCAAAACTGAGTTCAGATGCTCTTGGCACTCTTGAGTGCGGTGTGAATGCGCTGCCACTCAGCACTCAACATGTCATTCAAAACAGGTGGGACTTTTAAATTTTGGGAGACGTGCCCACTATTTTGGCAACATGTCAAATAGAGTGGCAGTGCACTCATGCTGCACTCAAGCATGCCGTAGAGGATCCGAGCTCATTTTTCTTAAGAGCAAACATTCTACTCCAAAATTGTGTACTCCCCCGTGTTCCCAAATACAAAGGTTGGCACGTGATGCTTTTTGAAAACCATTTTTACAGGTTTAACCCTACATACCCCAGCCTTTGTGTCTGGGAGCACGGGGGAGTGACAATTTGGGAGCCATTTTTCTTAGGTTCACCAAAAAATGTGGTGAATTGCAAGCATGTGAAGTGAAGTCAACACTTGAAAGGGAACTGGCATGTAGACATTGTCCTCTCTAGAATCACTGCATCTCTAACTAGCATTTCTTGTTGTTTGGGTTTGAGGTAGGGGTGTCAACTAGCCGAGCTTCGCCCATCTCGGCTCGGGCTTGTCACATGAAGGTCAGGCTGAGTTTCCAAGCTTAGGCTCAGCTCAGGCTTGTGAAGGTAAGCTCAGGCTCGACTTCGGAAAAAAAAAAAGGTCCAACATCCAAATGGTCCATTAGTCTAATGTGTTTTATTTAAACCTTACTATTATTACTATATGTAATTATATTATAAAATTATTAGCTAAATCAAGTTCTTAACGTGCTGAGCTTTTAGCAAGCTGAGCTTAGTGAAGCTCGGCTGGGGCTCACTTAATAAACGAGCTTAAATCAAAGCTCAGGCTCAGATCACCAAGCTTAAAACAAGGCTCAGGCTGGGCTCTTAACGAGCCAAGCTCCAGGCTGAGCCGAACTAGCTTGGCTCTTTGACAGCCCTAGTTTTGAGGCATATAGCTCTTTAATCTCTGAGCTCAAGGATTCTTCGAGGCTCAAATTTTGCAATTCAAACAAAAGCATCATTTGAAGAAGAAAGCAAAAAAAGAAAAAAAAAGAAAAGAAAAATTGTTTACCATCCAAACAAAGATTACTAGTAGGTGTATCCAAGCAACAAATTCAACAAAATAATCTCTTATTCAATAACCAGAAACATTTTCCATAATAGATGTATAAATCCATTTGTCGCCTACAACCCTCCTTCGACACAGAGACAAAGACTAAGAGTGACCATGATTCAAACATTACCAGAACGGATAAACAGGCGTCATATTAGGATATAAGAAGCCAAAGTGCTGTTCAGCCCCAGCAGGTTTAAGGTCCTCATTGAACATGGAAAAGAAGAATGTTGGCATGAGAGTTTGTGGCCTCCGCGGAGTGCCACTCCCCACTACATGGTTGTAGAGGTTCATATTATAGGTTCTTGCATTAGGAATGCTTGTGTAAGGCTCATTCCCTGCCGTCGGCCAACCGCTCTCGGAGACGGCGAGGGGGACATTCAGGAGGCCGACCTTCTCCAATGCAGCAATAAAACCATCTACCATGGCGTCGAAGAGGCTATAGTACGTATAATTTCCATCAACCACAGGCTCTTTCGCGTCGAACATGACATAATCCATGGAAATGTTTTCTGGTTCAGAGACGTACGCAAAGTAAGGGTACACATTGATCATGAGAGGTGAGCCATACTGCGAACAAAATGTCGCGACATTCGTCATAACCTCGGCTGTCTCCGACGAGAAAGCCCCGGCTGAGGGAGGGTAGGATGTGGCAAGGACATTCATGGGGACGACTGTGGTAACCTGAATTGTATTTAACTGGTAATAATTGAGTACATTGTAAATGTTGAGCATGGCTTGAAGCACGTATTGGGCAAGGGGTCCTGGGATGACCTCATTGCCTACTGTGATCCATCCAAATGAGACATCATCCTTGTATTTGAGAATGTTGTTGGAAACCCAAGTCTGGGCGGGGTATTCGCCCGAAGCCAGGTCCTGTATATCTTCATTCCTTACTCCGACAGAGACTTTGAGGTTAGAACCTCTCAAAGCGTCTAGTACTTCTGGGTTCGGGTCGTACAGTCGGATCATTTCTATTTGACCACTTTGATAGAGGCCTATCACTTCCTTTGGGGTTGGCAGATTATCCCCCTGCATCCCATAACAGACTCCTACTGGGTGGGCCCCTGTAATGTTTTTTACCCTACAATGGTTAGCTTTCATATGGTTTTTTTTATTCAAATTATTTTTTGATACCAGTTTCATTTGGTTGACCCGTTTAAAGGGTCCGAAGAGTTGCCTGAAAGAAAATAGAAGACTCCCAAACTTCATGTCCCTTTGTTCCAGAAGAGGAAGATGAGAGAATGTATAATGTGTAAATGGGAGCAATTGTTCTGTCCAGGATGGTGTCTTGGACACCAGGGGTGACACGTGGAATAAAATGGATGGGAATTTGAAATTTCGTCTAACTTCACCATTTTGTTCCACATGTTCTCCCATATACAATTTTAGGCTTAGATTGGGGTGGGTGACCAGTTGTAGTTATTTTTTCTTAGCTTTTTGTAGCATGAACAAAAAATACAAAAAGACATAAAAACCCATGTTAAAATAAAGAAACCCCATGCTTTTGTTCATGATACAAAAAGCTTCAAAAGAATTTCCTAGATCAGATCTTTGTCCTTGTCCATTGTTATGCATTATAGGTTGCAATCTCCAAATCAAGATCATATTTTGATCCTATCTGAGATTGCATTAAAATTAAGTCTTATCCAAGATAGCCCATTTTCAAATCATGATCTTAAGAAGCACACAATTAAAAAAAAAAAAAAAATGCTAAAATACTAATGTAATTTATAACACACAGAACAAAATCTTTTCCTCAGCCTTCTCAAATTGTGATCCAGAGATCTGACCATAGGACCTCGATCCTTATACCTATTAGATTGGGCCATTGGTTTCGTTATTTATTTTACTTATCCAAAACAAAAAAAATAATGGCACAATCTAATAGGTATAAAGATTGTGATCCTATGGTCTGATCTCTGGATCACAATCCCAGGATTGTGAAATCATTGGCCAAAAACCATGCTTAAGCGTAATGCTTGAATCAGATGATCTGCATCTAACAGGAAAATGCATCAATAGCTCTAAAGCAAATATAAACATAGGATTATTTCCCCTTGAAAATCAAACAATACTTCGAAGCAATCCACAGAACAAATGGGTGAGGGAACTTACTAGTGAGAGGAAGTTGGTGAGTGACAAGCACCACCACTGTTCCAATGATCCACTTGGTCCAAGCGGTCTCCATCTATTTCTCTACCCACTCCTTGCCGTCTGAAAGGCGTAGATTACAAGCACAAAAAATAGCAAGGAATACCAGCTAATTTTTTTTTTTTTTGTTACTTCAACACCTGTGAAGTTATAACTTGATGACAATGAAAGCAACCCAGAATTTATCAACAAAAGAAAAAGAAAGAAAACAACCCAGAAAGGAAAGAGAGAGGTGTCTTCATTATTGTAAAGCATACGTAATGAATAAGTACATTAATAATTCAGACTAAATATGGTAAAATGACCTGGTGGAGATCTCTTGAATTTGATAGAGCTAAGAGGATATTATATTTTACCAAAAAAAAAAAAAAAAAGAGGATCTTCTACTATTCGAACCCCTGTACAGCCATGAACGGACCTATCACAACCATAAACGTGATTTGTTTTTCCACCCACGAGATTTGAATTTCAAACTTCAGTCAAATCAAAAACATCTTTGTGGCTGTGATGGGCCTGTTCAAACTGTAGACGATTCTCTCAGCATGATTGGAGAAATAATGGTAGTATTACCTTTCAGGTTGACAAATGTATATTTTGTTTTTAAAGAAGAGTAACTGTCTACTAGAAGCATCCGGAAGGGCTTGGATTATATGCAAACGAATCTCGTGAGAACTGTGAAAATGGCATTAGAGGGGCTGACACATAAGTACCGAAAAGTGATTTGCACTTATCACTTTTTGGCGCAGATGTGTCCACACCCTGATGCCATTTTCACAGTTCTCATAAGATTCATTCTCACCTAATTTTTAGTGCATCCGAAAGGATCTCTCCTGCTGCCTATGACCTGTTAAGGTCCTATCTAACAGGTAACACGACATGATTAGTAAGAAAAAGTAAAAATCATTTTTCAAAAATTGTAATTTACTTTTTCCCACTAATCGTGTCATGCCATCTGTTAGACAAGATCTTAACAAGTCATAAGGCGGCAGGAGAGGATCTGTTCCAGAAGAAGCATCTAGCATGAACTGAGGGCCAGCAGTCATGACCCTCGATATAATGGGGGTGATATCCTCTGTGCCGCCCCCCTCTGCAAAGCTTGGGAGCCAAGACAGAGGGGGGGGGGAATTAATTCACTTTTTGGGGGGTGAAGTGACAACTCCAAAAGTGAATTGATTTTCCCCCACTGCCTTGGCCCTCATGCGTCATAGAGGGGGTGTCGCAGAGGATATCAGGCTCTTTACTACTGCAATTAGCAGGATCCACGAGACAGGTGACTACTCTTGCCTTGTCTAAGGGGATTCACAACCCCTGGCCTTCCTCGTGGAAGGATGATGCTTCAGACACCCAGACAAGGGGGTAGCGGGGAGGGTGGGGGCATAGATGTGGTGAGGGACCAAACTTGGACCGGTCTGGCACTAAATATTTGGAGAATTTAGATTGTGCCTTTTTCAAACCCCAATCCCAGTGCTTTGGAATCATCTCCGGTCTGAATGGACAGGTACCACTCCATTACCAATCAGTGCATAACGTGTGGTCTGACAAAGGGTGT
>JAOXJP010000006.1:6596677-6609401 GCA_025762735.1 Platanus orientalis | reverse complement strand
TGGAAAGCTAGCAGCCCTATGGATAGCTAGAACTAGAAGCAGCTTCCTTCTATCTCTCTTTCTCTCTCTCTCTCTCTCTATCTATCTATCTATCTATCTATCTATCTATCTCTCTCTCTCTCTCTATATATATATATATATATATATATAATGGTGTATCTTAGTGATTGTATCATGTGCCTATGGACAACAGTATACCTGAAGGCAATGCTTCATGTTAAATTATTCATTAGAAAATTTAGAAATTTAGCACTCATAATTTTTGGTAGAAGTTAATTTATATTGTGCAAAGACAAAAAGTAGAAATGATAATTCAAGAGTGTCATACTTGGATCTGGTGTCCATTGGAATCTGACATGTGTCTATGTTGATTCTTGACCTTAATTAGTAGAATCTATGTAATGTAGCTTGCTACCTTGCTATCAAGCTTTGGAAACACCACTTCAGTCGCAGGATTACATACCATTGACATTATTGTTCAATATTATTTTCTCCATGACATATGTAGAACTTCATAATTTTAAAATGTTGTTAGATGGCATCAAAGTTGACTTTTCTTGTTACAAAGTAACCATATAAGATAGACCTCACAAGTATTGTTAATAGTTAATGTTATGTACATAATAACTGTTGGATAGAGCTCATGAATATGGTTAATGTTAGTAAATTTTATGCAAAAGTGAGGCCAACTGAACAACTTAGAGATGTCACCATCAAGAATCCTTGCAATGTTACTAGACTTAATACATGTTGATGTGGGTACATAACCAGCTTAGAAGAATCTGTTTAATATAGAAAGGTTTGTATGATTTCCTTATGCATATTTTGATACAGTAAAATTATAACCTGTAAAAGAATGTTGAGAATTCTAGACAGCATGATACTTTTTCTTTATTGTTTTGTTTTTGTTTGTTTTTTTCCATTAAGATGGAATGAGGGTTGTGGATATTTATTATTTCATTTCTTAAGCATTGATTTACTTTTTTAACTTTCACTGTTGGTGGTCCAAGCAATTAAACATCTTTTGAATTGATGCAGATGAACGAACTTGCAGATATTGCTCGATGTGTTGCAAATGCACCCTTGGATGATGATCGGTCCATGTCGTATTTGGTTTCCTGTCTTGAAGACCTACGGGTTGTAATTGAGCGTAGGAAACTAGATGCACTTACAGTGCAGACATTTGGAACACGTATAGAGAAACTGATCCGGTGAGTCCTTAGCTGTACAGATTGCTTAATTTTGGGCAGACAAAAGTTTGGAAAATAGAAGTCTTCCCTATTTACTTCTTGCACACTAAATGATAAGCTATACCAGGTCACAGAATTGTTGCACAAACTATTATTTTTCATTGAAATTTATTGATTTCATTACTAAAGTCTCTCTATGCAACTTACAGTGCTTTTTTCAAGACTTAAATGATGATTGTGATTCTATAGGGAGAAATACTTGCAGCTTTGTGAGTTAGTTGATGATGAGAAGGTTGATATCACAAGTACCATAATTGATGAAGATGCCCCCTTGGAAGATGATGTGGTTCGTAGCTTGAGAACAAGCCCTTTTCATTCTGCTTCTAAGGATCGTACATCCATAGATGACTTTGAAATAATAAAACCAATCAGTCGTGGGGCATTTGGCCGGGTTTTCTTGGCAAAGAAGAGGACAACTGGTGATCTTTTCGCGATAAAGGTATCATATCTGTTTTTATCAGTTTAATATCTGATACATGGGCCATCGGTCCACATGATATTAAATTTATTTTGCTTGGGGGAGGCTCTACCACAATAGCTTGCTGTTGGGAGCCTTATGCTTCACCCATGCATTGCACTACTGCACGGTGTTGACAGTAAATTAACCAACTCTCCCAAAACCTTAAGGTGTTAGGAGATACACAAATTAATATCCTGCCAAAACTGCCTCAGGAGGAACACTGTTCTCTCCTAGGAACACACTTGGGGAGCTAGGCACGGGTCCACTCAATGTGTACGCACACATACAACACTACATCCGGGAAAATACTTCCACTAGGATTTGAACTCACGACCAAACCTGCTCTGATACCATGTTGACAGTAGATTAACCAACTCTCCCAAAGCCTTAAGGTGTTAGGAGATACACAAAATATATTTCAACACACTGGCCTGGCGCACCCCTCTTAAAAAACCTAAAAATAAATAAAAGTAACTACTTTTGTATTTTATAATTTTTCTATGGGTTGATTTTAGTCTTTGCTCTTCAGCTTGCTCTACTCAGTGTTCATATATGCTTTCCAGTGGTTATCTGTGATTGGATATAATATTTCTGAAAGTTAATAAAAGAAGTAGTTTGGTCAACCCTATATGAGGTGCACACCCTTGACCTAGAGCAAGCTTCAAGGCATGGCATGTGCACCAAATTAGTGCCTGATACTTTGATGTGTGAGCCTAAGGAGTTTTTAGCAACTTTATATGAATTTAGCAACTTTATATGAGGTGCACACCCTTGGCATAAGGTGAGCTTTAAGGTGTGAAGTGTGCACCAAATCAGCACCTAATACTTTTATGTGTGAATCTCAGGAGTTTTCAGTCTCTTAAACTGTGTTTTGAGGCCTTCTCCTTGAGCTAACTGTGTAAGATTCACATTCCTCTTAAAGAACTAGTGGCCAACCTATACTTTCTTGAGTGTTTTCATGACACTTGATATTCGAATATTGATGCGGACATGTGAGTACTTGTGGGACCCACATGGGTCATGGTGGGGTCCATGTGAGATGACACGTTGAGGACATGTGAAAAGTCTTTATGTTGCTGTTAGAGTCTTTATTTAGAAAGTTCTTTATGTTAAATTTAATATTTTATAGTTTATTAGAGGTTCGGATATGGGGGGTATTTTTATTTTTGTTTTTGGGCATTAGGGTCAACAACATATTGTGTTAATGAAAGCTAGTCATTAGGTTCCAAATAAGGCCATGATTTGGCCAATTTTAGGATTTTAGAAGATGGGTTAAATCAGCCCGTGATTGGAGTCCAATTGGGTTAGGTTTTCTAAATAAAAGTTTCTTTAGATTTTGAATATTACGCCTTTTAAAAGGACTGGTCGACATGTATGTTATTATGACAGATTATGAATAAAATTTCTGGGTTTTTCTCTGGGTCCCACAAATGGTGTTTTGCCTTCTTCAAGTTTGGCCTGGACTTGAAACCCTAGTAGGTATTACTAGGAAGGAGGTAGGGATTACTCCATCAGGTACTTATTTCTTCTTTTTTCTTCTTCTTCCTCTTTTCTTTCTCCTTGTTTTGCTGTTTTCTCCATTAGAGTACTCTGCAAGTCTTATCAAGAAACCTTTTTTTTGCTGTATTTCTTGAAACCCCAGGCCAGCAACTTTCTTTTCTACCATTCCCCTTTCTGCTGTCCATTAAAGAACCAAGAATAAAATTTATCTGAACCCTGTGGCTCCCCTAGACATGATTCTCGTTGCTGTTTTGACCTTCTAAAAATAAAACCCAATCTTTTCTTACCCTGTGGCAGTGGATATAAGCATCTTCTTTGTATATTAACCTGAATTTAATCTCCTAAGTTTCCTTATACTTGTGGCTATAGAAACCTGGCCTTTTGGTTACCTAAGCCAAATCTGAATTATATACTTTCATTAAAACCTCTTCTTGTTGTCTTCTATACCCTGCTTTTTTGACTTAACTAATCATTCCTAAATTCATAACCAATTAGGCCCTGTTTAAAACTCTATGACAGCTTTATTTAAACCCAGAAAACCCTTTTCTTCCAGCCATTGATTTACCTATTTTTAATCCCTGGTTTCCTTGTCTTTAGCTCAGCGGCTCAGCTTACTAAGCCCCTTTACAGTTCTGTTTTCATCTCCTAAACTCAAACCTGCTGTGTTAATTTCAGCCCTTACAGTTTTTACTTCATGACAGAAACCTGATCAGATTACAGCACTAAACTACCCTGTGATTCCACCTGAAATCAGCCTCCTGTTGACTTCTGCTGGAGTACCATTTACAGACCTAATGAGTCCCAGATTACACTGTTTCGATTACTGTTCTCAGTAAACCTTACTGTCAGTCTTATCCCATCTGTTCTGAACCTGGTCCAACCCTTTAGTCCCACATATACAATGCTGCCCAGATCCTGTTAGTCTTTAGAACAATTCTATACTCCCTGCTGCTCAGTCCTGAATATTAGTCCCTAACAGCCTGTGCTTTAACCATCATCAATCCTATAGGCTCCCGGTTTACCTTGCTGTTATACCTTTAAACAGAATTTGGGTCAATCCCTAATTTTGAACTAGGATTGATTCCTTTTCTGAACCTATTTGTATCCTCGCCTCACCTCAGTTTTGGTCCTCTTAGAACCAAACCAACCCGTACCCAACAGCTTTGTACACCCTCTTGTCTTCAGCCTTGCTTTGGTTGAGTTCTTTGATTGATATCTTTGGCTGCTGCTGCTTCAAATACCCTCAATGCATGGAAGAAGAATTAGAATGGCTGATAAACCACTCCCTTTCACTCTTTTGATTCTGTGAACTTCCTCCATGTGTTGCAATCTAATGAGACATGTAGAACTGAGCATGCGTGCATGGATATGGTTGTGAGGGAGCTTGAGATCAGATCAGAGCTGCTTGATCTGTGCTTTCTTTAAGTTGGGCTTTCTTGTATTCAGCTAGTCTAGAAAAGGGGCAAGGTCCTTGGGAAAGAGCCTTTAACATGTTTGAGAAATAGCCAAGGTTCTAAAAAACACAGCTTGACCATGGGGACGGGAGCTTATAACTGAGATCACATAACCAGCCCTCTTCTTTTATCAGGGGAGGAAGGCAGCCATGTTGGATGACCTAAGGGAGTATTTCAAAGCTTCTGCAAGGTTTTCTCATGAAATGGGTGTCCCATCCTGCCCCACTCCTATTGGGGCAAGATTGGGGTTGGGCTTGATTCTGTATGGCAGATCTATATTAGGTTCCAAATGGTTCAAGTTACAACTTACAACACCACATGAACTTAGCTAGAGTTTTGAATGTTGAGGCATACATTACTCATCTTCTCTCTCTCTCTCTCTCTCTCTCTCTCTCTCTCTCTCTCTCTCTCTTATTTTTTTTCTTGAGTTTGTCCCCTTTATCTCTTTCACCGCAAGACATCTGCCACGTTCACCAGTTGGATAGGCTTAGGGTCAATTATGTTGGGTTTAAGTTACCAAAACCTGTACTTATCCTAACATGTTCCATCCCTGAATTTTTGAAGATGATGTGGACAAGTTCATAGAGCCTAAGGCACTTGAATGCCATGAATTTTCTCCATGATAGCCCACTTTGAGAGCCCAGGCATCTAAACTCTGTCCAAGCCTTTAGAGAGAGAAAATCATGCCCAATGCTGCGACATCCAGATTCTGTCCTAGCCCGCAGTGACACACTGGGCAGAATTGCATTATGTGTGTAGGCTAGTCAACAGAACACTGGAAATGCTTTGGAGGTGCATCACTCTGCTTGAAGTTGGAATTGAGCAATATTGGGTGTAATGCACTCAATTTCTTCTAATTCTAGATGAAAGAAGATAGTTTTACCCTTGGCTTTGGAGAGATATTTTTCCTCTCTTCTAATTCTCTCTTAATTCTCCTTATCTAAGACACTTCTAATCTAATTTGGGGTGAAATGGGATTATATACAAACTCTGGTCAATATTACCCTTGAGGGAAAAAGCTCATCAAAATTCATGCATCTTTTTTTTTTCCAAAATTTTTGGACCCCAAACCCTTGCCTCGATAAACGAGCCCTCAGACCCCCCATGGCGAGCCCTTGCAGACTACCCACTGCAAGCCCTTTCATGGTGATGCGAGTGCTCAGTATGCACAATCCAAAAATTCATTTTTTAGAGTTGCACCCGCGAGCCCTTGCCTAAATACGTGAGCCCTTGGACCCCCCTGATAAACCCTTGCACCCCCCAGATTCAGTTTTCTAGCCTATACTCCTGTGAGCAAAATGGCCATAATTTTCTCTAGAAAACTCCGATTCGCACACCATTTGTCGCATTGGAGAGTAGACTCTTTGACCTTTCTAATGGTGTAGGGTTTACACTCTAGTTTTCTTGGGATTGGCACAGGTTTGCCAATGAAGTCAGCCCCAAAACATGCTTGGGACAACTTTGGAACTTGACAAGTCCATGGCCTAACTCGGATCCCTTACTCCTAACTCAGTTTATTGGGTTCCAAAACACCTCTATGGTCTTACCCTGTTAGCACATGGTGGGGTATTACAACTCTAGGTGGGGCCTAGTTCGTATTCAGGCCCTTCTCAGTGTTCATGGACTGGGCTAGGGTGTACCTGTGCATGACCCTAACCTGGCTCATCTAAGATTCCCTACCCTGAGCACATTAAACCATTGGTTGTTGGCTGATAATGTTATGTTTGAAGTTGATCTATCAAAGTCAATTCTCAATGAAGGAGTCATAATCATTTCAAGATATTATTGATTTTTTTTTATTGTTGCCCCTATTCTTTCCCACTCTAATCTTAATTAATGTTTTTGCATTACTATATTATCATTTAGGAGCAATATAAGGGTTGTAAATAGTGATTAGTTTGTTCATTCATAAAATTCCTACAGGTTCTTAAAAAGGCAGATATGGTTCGTAAGAATGCTGTTGAGAGTATTTTGGCTGAGCGTGACATCTTGATTTCAGTCCGCAATCCTTTTGTGGTGAGCAGGTCTAGCGAGTGAAGTATTTCTTCACAATGTTAAATTTAATTCATTTCCAGTCTAACTACAATTTGATTGTATCAGGTGCGCTTCTTCTATTCTTTTACATGTCGTGAGAACTTGTATCTTGTGATGGAATACTTGAATGGAGGAGATTTGTATTCATTGTTGAGAAATTTGGGATGCTTGGATGAAGATGTTACTCGTATATATATAGCAGAAGTTGTAAGCTCAAGTTTATTCACTCGGAAAACTACGCTGTTTTGTTTCTTCCAATTTCTTAACTTTGATAGTTTAATGTCATGCAGGTGCTTGCTCTGGAATACTTACATTCACTGTGTGTGGTTCATCGTGATTTGAAGCCTGATAATTTTTTGATTGCACATGATGGTCATATCAAGGTTAATATATTTATTGCCATACGCTTTTCGATGGAATGCAGGGAATGTAGGTCAGCATAAACTGCTTAATAGATTTGTTTTGAGATTCCACCTTTCCAAAATGGTGACAAAATGATCTTTATGATTAATCTTGTTTTTTAGATAATATTTGTGTTTGAGATGCATTGAATTAATTTTTATCAATTTTGGGGATGTTTTGTCATTTATCCTGCTACCATTTGGCTTTGTTTCTATCTTGTTAACGGATGATGCTGTGTCATCGGCTGATGCTATGACTTGTGGCATGTATTTTTGCATTCAGGAGTCAAATCACTTTGTATTTCTTATTTGCTACAGCATTTTTATTTTCTTTTAATATATGCTTGACATATTAACGGTTTCTGTGTTTCTATTCTAACACTTTGTTGATATAATATCCTTACTGTAAATACTGTAAATCTTAAAAAAAGTTCTGGCTTTCTTTCTGAGCAGTTGACAGACTTTGGGCTTTCAAAAGTTGGTCTCATCAACAGCACTGACGATTTATCCGGTCCAGCAGTTACTGGGACATCATTGCTCGGAGAAGATGAACCTCAGTTATCTGTATCTGAGCACTTGCATCAGCGGGAAAGGAGGCAGAAACGTTCTGCAGTGGGTACACCTGATTATTTGGCACCAGAAATACTCTTAGGAATGGGACATGGTTAGTATAGCTTTTTCTGGTCATGGCAAACAACCATCTTCCTGCTTTTTTTATTTGCTAATAGAGTAATTCTCTTACTTTAGATTTTTCACATCTCACAATCCAGAATTCACTATCCTGTGGGTGCATTTGTTTCCTCAGGCACAACTGCAGATTGGTGGTCTGTGGGTGTTATTCTTTTTGAACTGATTATTGGAATTCCACCCTTTAATGCAGAGCATCCACAGGTAATAACCCTTTCATCAATTTTTTAAAAACAGATATATATATATATATAGCTTTTTGCCTTTTCAACATCATTCCAAACAATTAAGGCATTGCAGATTTTAGCATGAAGATTGATCCTGACGTGTTACTCTAGTTTACTCTAATCTAAAGGTTTTCCTCATCATCAAGTTGCTCACTATATAATTTATTCAGTATTATGTCAGTGATTTCCACTTACTGACCCTTCAGCACCCTTCAGTGTGAAGGGGATAGGGGAATGTGTTACTGTCTTTTTCCTTCCCCCCCAACACTTTTGCTCATAATTGTTTAGATTTTTGTGAGTTAAATAAAAGGAGTTAGAGATAATGAGTTAGATGAACTCTTAATTCCTCTTTTCCATTTCTCCTTGTTCTCTTCTCTACCTTTTTTTTTTGGTTATCGAAAATTAACTGAGGTCATGCCTTTTCAAAAATATATTAAGAAGCTTTACGAGTGCCATTGGTAGTCTGTATAATTGATAGAATGGACTTTAGATGATGTGGACCAACATATATCATCAAAAATAAATTGATTGTGTCCAGTGGGGCCGAGGTCAAGGAATGCCAACTCAAACCTGACTTGTTTATTTACCAGTTGAAATTTGTGAACTAAATCTAGAAATACTAGTCAAGTTTCAGCTTTTCAGGTGAGTTGGCAGGTTGGGTCCAGAATCACCACACCTAGTTGTTTCATTGGGCCACTCATTAGATCTCTTTTACCATCAGATTTGAAAAACGTCTACTAATCATCTATTTTGTGACATGGCCTTGTTGAGAATGCTTATTAATCTTACCTGTGCCTTGCACTTTTTATGAATTTTATAAGTTACTACTAAGAGTTAGTAGAAAGATTTGACCAAGAAGAGACTTTTGGAATCTTCATTCCACCATCTATCAGAATCCCCATCTAAAATAGTAGAGGATTCATCCAAATACTTGAGAAGGTGGTTACACTTATTGATGTCCCTATCAAGTAATGATTTTCTAAATAGTGGAAATTCCCATTTAACATTACTAAAACATTCAGATATCAATAAATGCATAAAAGAAACTCCAAAATCCACATCAGAAGCCATTTAATTTAATTTTCATCTAAGATTTCCAGCAGCAAATTAACATGTCCAACTCCTAATATAAGACTATTCATCAAGACTGGAGTTTCACCTTTCAAGGGCTCTAATAGTCATGAATGGTCATCTCCAATGTAAAGATCAACAGTAGAATGAATGACATCTTCAAGTTGGAATGAAGGATGCCAAAGTTCCACCATGGATAGTGGAGGGAGGTGAGAAAGAATTATTATCTGGCAGATCAAGTGGCGATTCCCAAAAGCTATCTTATCCAGGCTGAGCGTCAAACATGGTGGGAAATGGAGGCAAGGCAGCAGAATATGTTAGATCATGCAGCCAAAGTATATAAAAATGATTTACCAAAGTGGTAGTGCTGCAGAAGAAAGAAACGGAGATATAAATCAGGTGATAAAGGGTCATCATGGTGACCAAAAAGGAGACTGATACTTGGTGAAATCATCTTCGATATTGTTTGGTTGGTTGGCTGGAGGGGGATCACTGGAGTGTGCAAGCCCCACCATTGGAAAGAAGATATGGGCTATGCTGGGAGAACTAAAGTTAAGGAAACTATAGAGTGAATTGCTGCTCTTCATATTTTCTTTAAAACAAGTAACCACAAGAGTATAGAAAGAAGGTAAGAAAGTGTGGGGAGCAACTCAGTTTCTTTAAGATCATTGACATTCAAGATGGGTATAGGGGATTTTTTCAGTGACAAAAGGGCTGGTAGATCCAAGTATTTATTTGGAGCCCCAGCTCACTTATGTGGACTCCCCACTTTTAGAGCTATCAAAAAAGTGGAGGTTTCATCAAGGCTGACAATGCAGATGATGCCTCCTTTGAATGGGTTAAGATGCCTGTACAAGGAAAGGCAATTCCTCTGGAAATCCAGATAGTGGATGGAGAGTTAACACATCTATAAAGATCTGGTTGGAACAGTAGCTGATCATGCAACATCTCCAAGGCATTGGAGAAAGTCGCAGACTGAGGAGGTTGCAGAAACTTCAATCTTGCCGACTGGAAGAAGCTGCCAATCTGAGTGAATCAAAGGTTGCCAAAAAAGATGTTTTGAACTGGCATGAAATCAGCGAAGACAGTTGCACAGGATTATGTGGAGGATGGGTGTCTGTGACAGAATTGGAGCTTTGCAGCTCAGCTCTTTCTCCCTCCTTATAAGCAATTATTGCAGAGAGCTGATACATTGAGAATTAGTAGCCAAACATTTAAATTGAGGAATAGCTCCTTGATAGCTCTGGACTTTTGAAATTTGAGAGGATTCGAGGAATATTCAGCTGAATGGTTTGTTAGTTGAAAAACGTATTATGACGACTTAGTTGTGGGGTGGACCAGTTTGACTGGGCGAGGTTGGACTCTAAAGTAGAATCAAGTCATGAGTGGGCCGAACAGGTTACTCTCATCGGGTTTCAAAAACTATTAGTCGGGTTGGATCACTTCAAAACCTGGAAAATGCCGGCATTATTGTCCTAACACCTGGCTTTTGCACCAACAGGGGTCCAAAAACCTATTCCTATGACCCGTGATGCTACTGCGCCGGGATCCTGATATCAGAGGAGGTGATGGTTTTTCAGTGGCGATACCTCGCGGCCTCAGGCAAAGGAAAGGAGGTGGTGACTGACATTCCAGAATGTTCGAATGATGAAGTGGATGTTAAAGCCGATGGTCACGATGCAGGCATGCTGTTGATTGCTGATCAGGTGGACCATTGACAGATGTAAAAAGAAATAATGGATTGAGGACATGTGTGATCCACTGACAGTTGAGGTAGAAGTGGCTCTCGAGAGTTGGTTATTAGGTGTGGCAAGAGGGCCGGCATTTGTTGAAGAAGCCACAGCTCTCAACAAAGTTGTCACATATGAGGGAGGAGGCCAGATGTTTTCTCCACAGCCAGAATTACTGTTTAGCACAAAGAAAGCTTTTCGGGAAAGTCTGGAGGGGCAGAAGTAGTGCCATTTGAAGCCTCTGAAGGTGAGGTTGATATATAGAGGGGCCAAATGAGATGAGCGTAGGGCTGATTGCTATGTATGGATGATGCAAATGGTGAGTCCAGTGAAGATGATAATGAAGCTAAGATCCAAAGAAGAAAGTTTGGCTGGGGTTTGGACCCCATATGGTCCCTTTAGAAGACAACTGGGATTGATTGCAAGGGACAAGTCTTGAGGGTAAAATAGGAATTAAGTGTTTGGGGGTATAATTGTAATTAGCTTAAAACCAAGGGTATTTTGGGGGAGAATAGGTCTTTAGCATGAGCTAGTTGACAGCTCCTTTATTGCTTTCTCTTTTAGAAGTTTTTTTTGAATATTTAGGAGTCTTTAGTATTTAGAAAATGGTGGTGTAGGTTTTAGAAGTTTCTAACATGGGGGGGGGGGGATTCTAAAAGTGAAAATTTGTAGTTTATAAAAGGGAGAATAAACCGAATGAGTGAATTAATGAATGAATATTGGTTTAAAAAAAATCTGAGTTGAAGTTTTGCTTCTTCTTGGAGTTCTGCTAACCTATTCGTAGGTCTTGGGAGATACTCTCCTAAACCCTAGCTTTGGGTTTTGGGAGATCATAGTGGTGCATGTGAGAGGTTTCCATCAAGGGTTTTTATTGCTTCCGACTGTTCCCTGTTGTGAGAATCTTTTGTTATTGTTAAATCCTAAGTCCTCGAGTTTTGATTCTTTTTTTTTTTAATTTCTTTCAAGCACTGGAGTCCCACCACAGTAGTTTACTCATCCTTGCTGATGTAGGACAAGGGGAAGATACCAAAAATTGATGTAGAATAATTTTCCAAAGCCTCAAATAATTTAAATTAAGGATGCGGAAGCAAAGAAATCAAGAATAGAATTTAGCAACAAACAAGTAGCCGCAAAATTTAAGAATCAAAAAGTAAAATCATAGAAAGGAGATAAGGAGGATTTAGAACAGAAAAAGAGGAGAAAATAGAAGAAAATAACTCAAAAGGGTATTTTTGTAATTTTGGATAGAAAATCCGAAAATTACCAAAATGCCCTTCAGCGCATCAGAAAATTTTAAAATTTTTATGGTCGTTTCTGATGTGTGACAGGGTTCTAAAATTTCATGAAATGCGATAAGATTTGATGGGTGAAATCAAAGAATTTCAGAAAAAAGTTAAGGTGCTTTAATGAAGGTTTCAAGAGAAGGAAGAAGAGAAAGAAGAAGAAGAAGAAAGAAGAATATGACAGAAAGAATGAGAAGAGAGTAATATAGAAAGAAAGATAAAGCTAGGAAGAAACTAAAAAAGAAAGAAAAAGAATGAAAACTTACCATAAAGGAGAGAAGGAGCTTGTGGCTACACCTATGGAAGAAGAAGAGAAGAGGGGAGCCATGAGTGGCATCAACCCTGGGAGAAGAAGAACATGGCTACAGTCACACCTTGGGAACACCAAAATATTTAAAAACAAATTTATTCTTCACTACTAAATTATGGGGAGGGGTTGCCTTTAAATAGACTTACGATTTTAAGAAATTGGAAACTTTCCAAAATTAGAAACTTCCTAAAATTCTAAACTTGCTAGTCAAGTTTTCTAAAACATAACTTTCTAAAAACTTATTTTCCTAAAAATTAAAACTCAAAACTTCATAAAAAACACCACCCATAGTAATTTGGTCATAACTTTCGCAAATC
>JAOXJP010000006.1:6559151-6584220 GCA_025762735.1 Platanus orientalis | reverse complement strand
TTGAGGTAATAGAAATTATATTTTTTATTTAATTAGAATTGATTTTTTTTATGAATGATGGTTACATTGGAATAGAAATTAGTTGCTTGTTTTTTGGTTATTGTATTTTGTAGGAACATTGAGTATTGGGTAGAAGCACTTGGCAATGATGCTGATGATGCTGATGATCGATGTTGGAGCTTTTCTTAATTTTTTTTTTGTTTTTCTTTTCTTTTTAGCATTTTGTTTGGATTTCTAAATGTTAAGACTTATTTTGTTATGTTATATGTAGGTGTTTGGTAGTGAAGAAACTCGGTAGTGTTTGGTGGTGGTGATAATGAAATAATTTTCTTTTTCTAAATTATGATTTATGCTGACAACTAGTAAGTTTTCTTTAGCTAATGATGAAATGATATTGATTAGAAGGTATAAAATTTATTATATATTTGAAAATTATGGAATATGCATTCTATATTACGTTGGATAGATGCTCTTACAACTACAAGGGCTACTCCTAAAGGTGTCCTCAAAGTCATCAGTGTACAAGGTTTGACTATATTCACAAAAGCCACTTACAATTTATAAGTTACTGAACCATATTTATTTTTAATTGTTTGGAAATGTGACCTAGGGCAGCTTCTCTTTCATTAACAGATTATGAAAATGTGATGCAATAGATATTTTTCATAAGATCAATTTAGTGATACTTGGTGATTGTAGGTAAGAAGGCAGACAAGAAAGAATCAGGCAACTTGTTTTCCAGCTTGTAATCAAAGAGTAGAAAGAATCAGGTGACTTCTCCCTTTGCAAGTTGATTGGCCACTTTGTTTCTAAATATTTTTGCCCCTCTTTTTTGTTTTTTCAGTTTTTTGTTGATATTTCTGCTTCCTAATGTTTTTTTCTTTTCTGTGAAGGTTTCAAGGAGGCTCATGTCCTAATACATGAGGAGCATAATTCTCACTACCCTCAAAGAAAGAAAAAAAAAGAAAAGAAAAGAAGCATAACACACGTAAACTCAAACTCATAAACTCCTTTTTGGTCTTCCCATAGTGAACAGAGACCCTAAGTGCACAGTCTTTGTCCTTATGGTTTTTTGGCTATTGTTACTTGCAAGTAACACCACTGAACCCAAGACCTTGAGAATTTTATGGATAGGTTTCTTCCAAGAGGAAAATCAAGTGATGGTAAACTGTCTTGTAGAAGCATTAAAAAATATAATCTTTTTCATGGAGAAAATCTAGATGATCAGTTTGAAACATGTGTTTATGCCTAATATATTTGAATCTTCCCCAACTGAGATCACTATGCAGCAAAATTACAGCATGAATTCATCATCCACTGAAAAAAAAAGTGGGGTTCGTACCAGAAGGTGATGCTAAATCATCAAGCAATGTATAATTTCTAAATAAATTCTGTAATTTAGAGCATGTTCTGCACTTTGAGAACTGAAAACCCAGATCAAAACTGTAGAAAAAATCTTGCATTTGATTTGTAGTTTTGAATTCTGGAGTTTCCTAATTTTGGTTGGTTGATGAGTTTATCTATTTGAGAAGTGGTATCAGCAGCTGTGTATGAAAATGTGAATGAGGCGCACCCACTGGACGAGTCACACTGTTCATAGCCCCTCTTGGGTCAACTAATGAACCAATCCAAAGAGGTGTCAGGTCCCCAGGTCAACAGATCCAATTGTCCATGCCCATACTTAAAACTTTGATCACGACCATTAGATTTTGTTGATTTTCATTAAAAGATGCCAAAAATCCAAGCATCAATCATGTCACTTCAAGTCGAGAAATCCCAATCTTTTATCATGATTATGAGAAAAGCAAGAGCTACTCTTTTCTTCTTTATTTAAAAAAAAAAACTTGTTTTGCAATTTCAATGATGCCTACATTGGAAAACATTTATTTGTTATTTGTACAGAAAAAACTTGCAATTGCAAAATCATCATAGAAGCAAAAAGTGTAAACTAGGCATACCAGAGCCAAGGCATACTGTATTACGTAATTGCCAACAGCTGCTCCTTCTGGCTGTAAAGTCAAGAAAATATCAACTTTCTCGTCAACAAAATAATAAACAATCCAAATATCTATATAAAAAACAAAGGTCCATAAGTTGCACAAAAATACCCGGCATCCAATAAGACGATACAGCAGTTGTTGCAAAGCTGGCAACTGCTCCAACAGTTCTTCACTGTCTAAATCCCTGGTTCTACTATAACCCTGATAATAGAAGGAAATAACAATGAATAAGGTTATAGATCCATAATTGATGAAAAACTATGCTCAGACACATCAACATGCTAAGTACACACTATTGACATAATATGATACAAAGGGGAGTGCTAGCGCAACCCGCAATTAATGCTCATGGAGACAACCCATGGTGAAAATCCCACCATTATAGTGGGTCCTACATCAAATAAATGGGATCTCCATGACTCCATCATGTGTTGCCTAATTGCGCATCAAATTACTATTCCTCATGATACCACCAAGTAATGGACATACATTTGTCTTCCTTGGATGAGGTAAAATTTTATAAAGAAAAATAGAAGATACTCTTAAATACAAAAGATGCTGAGATGACAGCCACAACAACTAACAAGATGGAAAATATAAAGCCAAAAAAAAGTTGAACAAAAGAATCAGACCCTATAAAATCAAAAAAAAACACTCTCCCTAACAACCCCACTACACTCGTCAATTACATGATCTCAAATAGTCTGAAATTTAGCAAATCAGATATCCGTAAGACATAGAACAGTGAAGGTTCCACAATAATAAATCAGTAGAATTCAAGTAAGAGTCAAATAAATAAAACAAGTAGTGCTTCCAATTGATAGACTAGATAAATCACTCAATGGAAATTCTATTATATAACCAGAAAATCTGATTTACAAATGAAAATAAATCAAACGAAGTCAATCCAATAATAACAGTACGTAATTGAATTGACCTCACCAATCAACTGAGAACATTAGGTGTAAAATCAATCCAATTCACCCAAGCTATAGTAACAGAAAATTTAGCAAATACGAACTCTTCAACTCATATGATCAACATTAAAGAGCATAAAATCCACCTAAAAACAGCATAGACGTTCCCATTAACAATCCTTCTTCCATAAAAATCAACTCAACAATACCATCTCCTTTTGGACAACCTTAGTTCCTTTATATAGACTTTGCGCAACTTCAATTTAAACAAGGATTTGAAATATTGACAATTAGCAACACCAATGAGTGCTTGCAATCAGCTTGTCTTCTTCTTCAGTTAAGGATTCGTTGAACATAGGATATTCAGTTGGTACCCCACCCCCTTTGGCAAGAGGGGAAAACTTATTTGAAGATACATTCTTGTGGTGACCATTTGGACAATATGGGAGGAGGAGTGAAATAGTAGAATTTTCCACGATAGAAGTCAGGAATTTAGGTAGATGATTGACATGATTTCCATGAGAGCTGCCCTCTATGACACTTTTCATGGCATAAATATTGACTCACTCATTAGGCACCTCCCACAGATTGCTAGGTTGGCTCCTTGTGTCCTGTGATAGGGCCTCATCAGGAAGCCTCCTTCAGATCCAATTGTGAAACTCAATTTTGAAGGGTGCTCTTTAAGAAATCCTGAGCCTTCTGGAATTGGGGGCATTTTCAGGAATAGTGAAGGTGTATGCTTGCAGGCACTTTCAGGTCCTATTGGGTTGGGTAATAGCCTATCAACGGAAATTCAGGCTCTACTTGTTAGGTTAAGGATGGTTCGCTCCCTTGGTATCCCTCAATTGATTGTGGAAGGAGAGTCATCATTGGTTATTAGTTAGATTAAATTTGGCAAGCTTGGACCATGAAGATTAGCTCATTTTGTGAAGAAAACTCACTCCCTTGCATTCAATTAGAACATCTCACTCCATTAGATTTCAAGGGTGGAAAACTCTTCTGTGGATGAGTTAGCTAAGTCTAGGGTACATCAGGATGCTATGTATAAGGGCAGTCTTATGCCTGTTTAATTCCTAAAGCTTACGTAGAATTGCAAACATGGGATCATGTTCATTGTTTCATGTTTTCTTTGACCTATCTGGTTGGGTCAGTCACCTCTTGCGTATTTTGTTTTTCTTTCTCCCTTTTGAACTTGATGAAATCCTGCATGGTTGGCATTAACATTGAGGAGGGTATGGTTAGAAAACTTCCAGAGGTGATAGGCTGTTAGGTGGGCAGGTGGCTGTTGAAGTATTTGGGTATGCCTCTTGAGGAAATTCCAAAGCGATTTCTTTTTGGAATCTGGTGCTAGAAAAAGTAGCGAAGAAGTTGTTGTACTGGAAGAGGTCTTACATCTCTTGGAGGGAGAATTACGTTGATTAAGTTGGCCTTATCCAACATCCCAATCTATTATATGTCTATGTTTAAAATGTCTTGTAAGGTGGCGAATACAATTGAGAAATATCAAAGAGATTTTCTTAGGGAAGGGAGAAGTCAAAAAAAGGATCACTTAGTGAAGTGGGAAATAGTTGTAAAGCCAAAGGAGTAAGGAGGGGTAGGTGTGGGGAGGGTAAGGAGAGAAACTTAGCGTTGTTAGGAAAGTGGCTTTAGAGATTCTCATTTGAACAGGGAAGCTTATGGCATTCATCATTCTAAATAGATAAGAGTATGATGAAAATGGATGGGATTGCAATCAACACATTTCTTCATCCAATTCTTTATGCTGGAAAAACATTCTGCAAGTTTGTCCTCTCTTCTACCCTTATACCCGTTTCCTTATTGGGGATGGTTCAAAAGTTCGTTTCTAGAAAGACTTATGGTGGGGTAATTCAACCCTTCAATTAGACTAACATCGCTTGTTTCGTAATGCTTCCTAGAAAAATGCTAAGGTAGCGGACATCCTGTCTCAAAATGAGAATGGAATCTCTTGAAAATTTTGTTTTTACTCGTGACCCTTATGAATGGGAGGTGCCCCCTAATAGAAACCTGACTGAAGACCTTCGTTTAGTCTATATTTCTCATGGGTAAAAGACTTACGAATCTGGTCTCCTTCTCTGAGTGGCTTATTTTCTTCCAAATCTTTCTTATCTATTTTGCGCAGGGACACCTCTACTCCTTCCTCCTTCCCAGACAATAGGATTTGGAATTCTGCTATTCCTCCTCAAGTTAAGGTTTTTTCTTGGGTGGTGTTGGGGAAACAAAATGCTATGGATATGCTTCAAGGAAGACATCCGTTTATAGCTCTCTCCCATTAATATGCCTTCTTTGCAGAAATGAGGGAGAATTCGGAAACCACCTATTTTTACACTGTGATTTCTCTAGCAAAGTGTGGAGATTTTTTCAAAACTCTTTATCTATCCAATCTGTGATGCCGGAAAAAGTTGAGGATCTTTTTCATCAATGGGGAGGAGGGGGTATTGTGAAAGGGATGAGGGGGAAAATGTTTATTCATATGCTTATGCAAGGAATTTTCTGGGGTTTGTGGAAGGAGAGGAACAAAAGGGTCTTCAAGGACAAAGGGAGGAATGTTTGGTCAGTTATTGATTCTATTATTTGTGAGGTTGCTTCATGGGTCTTGATAAAAGATGAGTTCAAAAGTTGTAACCTCAATGATATGGTGAGGGGTTGGATTTTGCGCATTTCAACCTCCCCTTTTAGGAGCACTCTCTATGCGTTGGAGTGGGTTCCTCCTTCTAAAGGAAAAGTAAAGATTAATTTTGATGGGGCCTCTTTTAGGAATCCAGGGCCAGCCGGTTATGGGTGCTTGATGTGTGATTCTGATGGTTCTATCCTTTTGGCTAAAGGTGGCCCTATCGGTCATTGCAATGCTAATCTTGTTGAGCTCATTGGTCTCTGCTTGAAGGCTTGAGGATGGTAAAAGATAAAAGCTTCTATAATTGTATTATAGAAGGGGACACTAAGACTGTTATTAGTTAGGGCAGGGGGAGAATGGTGGTTCGTGGAGGCTGCGTCATTATATTATTGAGATTAAATACCTTTCCCATCATCTCAAGGCCTTGCTTCAGCATATCGCCAGGTTGCTAAACTCCTTAGTTGATCGGTTAGCCAAATGGAGTGTTGGGCAGCAAAAGGAATTTTTTAGGAACTCCTTCCCGGGTTCTTAATGTAGTTTCTTGAGCTTTTTGTTGTTGGGCTTTGTGCTTGCAGCATTGCACTGTCTTGTTCTCTATTTTTCCTCTTTTCTTTAATAAAGTAGTTATTCATAAAAAAAGTATCCATAAAAAAATTGATAATCCTAATTGACAAAGGAAAACTTTAAATCAAACTAATGGCAATTTTCAATTGATAGTCAAAATTAAACTCCCAAATAACTAAATAATTGCAAAAACTATGACCAAGATTTTGTTCTAGAAGAACAAAGACTTAATCCATGAGAATTGAACCCCAATTTGGTTCCTCATACTAGGAGAGACTTAAAGATTCCAATTTGAGGGGTAGACACTACATAGGATCATGGAGACAGATCAACCCTAGTGTCACTTAACCTCTCAAAATGAGAGAACAAAAATATCTAGAACAACTAAATTTTTTGTATCATGCCCCCCATGACATCTATTTATCCTTGAAAATGCAACTTCCCTCCTCCTAGCTAACCAACTTTCCTTGCAAAATGGCAATGCATGAGGCAGTTTTAAGTATCATGCGACACGTCTTGGTATCGCGGGGAGGAGACGATATTCATAGGGTAACTGAGATCTCCCTTAGGGTTCTCACATATTTTGGCACATGCCACATGTCTCGCATGTATCACACGATACGTGGGAACCCCAAGGCCATTTTTCCTTACACATTGTCGAGAGACGCAAGACATAAGGTATCGCATCTCTACATCTCGCATCTCACAGCCGACTCCCACTCCTTATTGCAAGCTTCAAAAATCCTTCAAAAACCCAATTTTTTTTGTGATTTTTGTTAGATTTAGCTTCTCTAAGGAAAATATAGGACTCCACTTGAGCTCATTTCGATTGAAAAGCTTCATTTAAACCGGATCGAAAGATTGAAGCCAAAACCCCAAATTTCATCAAAAACTTTGATAATCTCTTTATTTTTTTCTCTAATCCTTCTAGATTTTGCATATGTCATGCATTTGTGATAGATCTACACATTCATGGAAAAAAATAATTTTCACAAAAAAATATATATATATTCAAAAATTAAAGAAAATTCAAAATATTATACCGAATGAGCATTGTTTGGTCTAATTATTTTATAACATACTATAGCCCATTGTGCACATAATATGTCGATTTGGTAGATTTATGAAAATATGATATTTTTTGTATTTATTTAATAATTAAATAATTAAGAAATTCCGAAAATTGCCAAAAAAAATGAAGAAATACAGCAAGCATATTTGAACATATTAAAATTCTACTATGTTTTCTATATTTTATTATTTTTTCTTATATTTTTTATAAAAATTATTTTAAATTTTTTTTTAAAAATCAAAAAATTACATCAAACATGTAGAACATTACAGTATGTTTCTCTATATCTTATTTAGTTGCGTATGTTACATTGTATTTTTGTTTATATAATTTCTTTTTTATTAGCAGGATTGTGAATATGCCTCGCCAGTCACGTATCTCAAAAGAGAAGAATATTGGGTGGTAGCATTGCACTATGATTAGTGGGGATAAAAGAAAAACAAAATATAATTACTATGGGAAAGAGATGCATAGTGGTGGGATAACTCGACTGAAACAGCATCTAAACAAAAGGAAACATGGAGAGGTATCGCGTTGTGAACGTGTTCCACTCCTAATTAGGAAACAAATGAGTAATCACTTGGTAGAGAAAGAGGTGGATAAAAGACAAAGATGAACATGGAATGCAACATTAAGGGAAACCACATTATAGAGTTCATAGGGATATGTACATGTGGATACTGATGATGATGATGATGGATTACAATACCCATCTGATTGTGAGACAGAGGTGCAAAAGCAACAATATAGGATTACAGTGAGTGCAAGATTGGCAGATCAGTATGAAAGAGAATAGCTTAGACGTATGCAATCTTCTAGGCCTGATTTTGGGCCTTCTATATTAGGAAACCTAGTAGGGGTGTTGGTGTTGGTGTTGGTGTTGGTGTTGGTGATGGTGATGGTGTTGGTGCTGGTGGTAGCAACAATAGGTGGTTGAGCAGGTCTAGTGGTGGTGGTGGGAGTCGTGGGATCAATCGAGCTGCTACCATAAGGGATCATCTTATCACCACTCTTATCCTGATTTGTGTCCCTCTCAAACATAAGCAGAGAAGGATAAAAGAAATGTAAGGGAATATGAGACAAAAGATAAGCCAAACATATTCAAAATTCTCATTCTTTCATGGCATTGCAGCCAATGCAACTACAAGGCTTCTCCTTCAGAATTTGATAGATTAGACAATGAAGGCAGAGCCGGGTGTGAAGGCACCCACTACATATGAGGTGATGAGGAAGTATTTGGACCATGAGAAGAAATTCCTTAAAGATTATATAGGTGTATTAAATAAAAAATTGTCAAAGTATGGGGTAACTATCGTGTGTGATGGTTGGACTGGTCTGACAAGATAATCAATTATCAATTTTATGGTTTACTATGATGGCATCACTGTGTTTTTGAAATCTATGGAGGCATCCAAAGTTAGCAAGGATTTCAAATATATATATATATATGGCTAGTTAGTTGATGTCATTAAGGAGGTCGGCAAAGAAAATGTGGTCCAAATAGTTACAAATAATGCCAACAATTTCAAGAAAGTCGAAGGAAAGTTAATGGAAAAACATAATCTATTTTGGACCCCATGTACAGCCCCCATTGCATAAACATCATGCCTAAGGACATAAGAAAGACAGATGTTGTAAAGAGGGTAGTGGAAGAGGCTAGGACAGTCATCACCTTCATATATAACCATGGGTATATCTTAGAGATGATAAGAGAGAGATATGAAGGTGATATCGTGCGGCCAGGTGTTACATGCTTTGCCACCAACTACATAGCGTTGCAAGGTATCCTAAACAAGAAGGTTGGCTTAAAGGCATTATTTTCTTCACCTAAGTGGCAAGACTATAAGAAGAGTAACAGTACGGCAGAACAATTAGCCGAATCAATTGTGTGTAATCATTTCTTTTAGAATTAGTGTCGCATGATAGTGAACATATTAAAGCAAATGGTGACGGTCCTAAGGATGGTTTATAGGGACAAGAAAACAACTATGGGATACCTTTATAAGTCCATCTGGTTAATGAAAGAAGCAATAAAAGTAGTTGCCCTAAGAAGTCGCAAAAGCTACATAAAGATCATTAATAGTAGATGGACGAAAATGCCTATCCACCCACTTCATCTGGCTGATAAGTTATTTTATTTTGCTAAAATTATATTTATTTGATTATTGATTAAGGTTAGGTTATGAAATGTTATGCATTTCTTTGATTTTCAACATACTATCTAAACCCTTAATACCAACACTACCATAATATTGGAATGGAACCACAATTGTTGGAGGGTATATAAACTATCATTACAAAGCTTGAGCCCAATCTCAGCATATAAGTAGATGTTTTTATAAAGATAACCGCAATTACCACTATTTTTTATTTTTTACCACTATACAATTTAGTTTACTAACTTTTGGGGCCTTTTAATTTCATATAAAGTACTTTAAGGATCCATTCGGGTCTTTTGCGCTGGATGCTGCAAAGGCACAACAAAAGACGATAGTTGCTAGTAATTTTGTCATTTTAATAGAAATATAATAAAGGTTGCAACCAACAATTACTTATACACATTTATTTTTTATTTTTTTTGCAGCTGAATGGTGGGTGTTGTATGGAGCACAAGCACCCAACCTAAGGAGGATTGCCATTCATATCTCATTTTAGACCGCATCTTCCGCTGGCTACGAGAGGAACTGGTGGAGCACATTCAGCTTCATCCACTTGAAGAAAAAAGAAAGAAATAAACTTGGACATGAGAAGTTTTAGAAACTAGTTTTCATCCATTACAACCTATGCTTGAGAATGAAGCAGAAAAAGAACAAAATATCAAAGAGTACACCGGCTTCATCGATCTTATAGATATTTTCTACGACAAGGGAGATTAGGAGAACCCACTACACAAGTGGGTTAAAGAGGCCAAAGAGTCAATATTGGATGAGGCAAGCAGACGACCGAACTCTTAGATAGCAAGTCAAACGAAAGTAAATGTGGATAAATTTTTGCAGACATGGCAATAGATCCAGTCCCAACCCCAGCCCAATACCCAAGTTGCGAGCGGATTAGTTGATGATGAAGATGATTGGATGAGTTCTAGCTCAGAAGCCTCAGATGATGAAGATAGTGGTGATGGTGATGATGATGGAGATGGAAGAAGATAGTAGTGATGATGGAGGGGATGGTGGCATAGATCAAAATATCGGGATCAGAATCGGAATCAAACAGGGCTGATCCCAATCCATGTCTGAATTGGCTGATCCAAAGTTAAAGAGAAAAAAATAAAAAACAGACTCAGATCAGCCGATCCGGATCACCCGATCCGTCCAATCTGAGGCCGATCTGGCCAATCCACCTTACCTATCTCAAGCCCAATCCATCCGATCCACCGATACGACCCAATCCGCTGCTAGGCCAATCCGACCTGGGATTCGGGATCGGGGTCAGCTGATCCCAATCCAATCCAGCCATTCAAATCGGCCGATTTTTTGAACCATGGATGGTGGTGGTGCTAATAAGACACAGAGACCATATGGTGGCAGTGGGACGAGTCAGAAACCCTTTACCCCTTTCATAAGAGATGATAGATTTGATCATGTCATTTAAGATACAGACCATGGTTCACATCCACCTCCACCTCATCATCCATTAAGGTATCAACGAAAGGGAGGTGGGAGTGGGAGCCAGGGGAGAATAAGAGACATCAGAAGGCGAAAAGTAGTTCTTCCTATCACACAATTGACATGTTAGCAAGATCATTTAATAGCATGAGCATTAATGTGGCTTCTTTTGGGCAACAACATAGATTATTCCCTTCGTATCCCCAGTTTCCTCAATATCCTCAGTCTCCTAGTATACAAAGTTAGGAGGGATTGTGGATTGATTTTATCTTTGGATTTGGACCTGGTTACCAGCAATAGTACATAGTGTCACTTTCAGCTAGTAGGCCCAGTTTCGTTACCTCGTCCACATCATCATATAATCAGGAGGGTTGGGCTTCATGGTCCTATCAAAGCTATTGGGGTTCTTCTAGTTCAACTTCTCATCCTCAGTATATAGTGCCCAGCTTTCCATGATATAGGATGCTCTCGAGAATAGATGATTCTATATACGAGAGATATGTTTATGACTATCAGGCATGGCATAGTCTAACTATCTCATGGTTGGACTATTACCACTTAATAGAAGAGCGATTTCAACATTAACAACAGTAGCAATAATAATTTCAACAATATCGAGAGAGAGAGAGAGCCATGATGATTATCAACTACCCCGAAACTTTATATGGTATTGATGATGATTAAGCTAGTTGGTAGTAGTCTTGGCACTAGTATTATTCTCTACCTCATTGTCATTGTATTAGATTTTTCCAGTTTCACTGTTTCAGTTATACTTTTGTAATACTTTGCATTATCAATGAATGAGAATGACATTATTGTTTGAGTTATACATTTGTACCATTGATTATGGTTTATGTCTGTGGATTTGTAGTTTTATTGTGCAATGATTGGTGTTATTTATCAACCACTAATACTTAAAATTTTAGACATATGCGACAACGTGGATCACGAGGGTACCGATTCCCAACCATTGATACCCAAGTGTATAATGAAGTGTAATGGTTTATAGGTGTTTAATGATGCTTATTATAACATTTCCTAAAATTTCATTCAAAAATTCTAAGGCTTATATAGTGTTTCAATAGATTCCATAGGCGACAACGTATGTCATGAGGGTGACGATTCTCCCAACCATCATAGATGGTTGTTTCATATATTTAATGATTTCTAAGTGAGTATTAGTATTTATTCTATCAAATCCTAAAGTTTCATAACAAAATTCTTTCATTTGATTAGCATTCCCCCATTTTTCACCGTCTCCCAGTTTCTCATGTCATCTCCCTGCAAGAAGCTGCGATACACGAGATGTCTCTATCTCCCCAAGCCGCGATATCGATACTTTAAACCTTAGCATGAGCAAGTGTTCCACTGATTTCCCATCCACCTTACATGGAAAATAAATATTGGTAAGCATCTTCAATTACTAATTATGTGATCCACCATCAAAGTTTGCCCAGAGAGACGGTCAATAAAATGGCCACATCCTAGGGACTTTTTTCTTTTTTTCAATCACTAAGGACTTGGATTATACCATTAGAATTCTAAATTCTAACGGTCCAGTTGTTTATTTCATACCTTCAAACAATATTTTATTTGCTTTATTAAAACAAATATATATATAAAAAAAAAAAAGGATAACCATAGAGAAGACAGCAAATGTACATAGCTTACTAATCTGGGATGGTGCAAAGACCAAAAGTTGTTGCTTAACCTAAAACTATATTCAAAAATGGGTTACAACTTGGGTCAGGCTCAACCAAAACCCCACTGACCCAAACCCAATTTTTGGTCAAGTAGGATTGGTTTATAAATATAATATCATGAAAACTTTGAGGTTGGATATCCTACTAGTGTTGCACTGCTGATCCCAAGCCCAGATAAAAGAGAGGGATTGTGTCAAGTGACACAGCTGACATAGAACACTAATCAAGCCATTTAAACATGAATCTTGAAAAATCGTTATTTCAACCTTATGCTAGGGAGTTCCTTGGAGGCTGAAGCAATGTACTCTATTATCACCCACGCAAAGTAATAAATGGGCAAGGGTTAGCTATGACATCCCCTAAAAGCGACACACCACATTGTATCGGTGTTGCAAGTAATAATTAATGTTAGCTATTATTACTCTCTACAATTGAAACCACTATGTATTCCCCTGTGATGCAGCATGTATGTAGGTTAGTAAGTGTGTGCACAAGAGATAGGAATATAATTGAGGAAATAACGATAAAACATAAATTTGCACATTCACACACTAATTCAAGTGGATCTTTGAGTTAAATTCGATATGCATGTTAAGAGTTAAGGCATATCAAGCATTAGACAGTATTAAACCAAAACAATATGACTAGAATAGTGATTTAACTTAGAGAATATAAAAGTGTTAGATTGTTGTTTGGAAATTTGGATGTTATCAAAGGGGCTAAAAGAGGTCAAAAATAAGGGGAAAACATGGGGGAAATCATATAGAGAAGGTAAAAAATATATATTAAGGACAGAATTTAAACACGAATAGGGTTAACAGACATGGATGAACAGAGATATAGTGAGCAGAAAATAAAACTTCAGCACCTTAGCTTAAATCAATAAAATCACCACCAAGTCACTCTTAGAATAGGATCCGAATCCAAGCAGAACTCCATAAGTAGGGCCTAATCTTAAGCAAGTCATCTTCAAACAGCCTTAGAGTAATATACTAGCCTGATTTCATATGATTTCAGACCAAGCTCTAAGTTTTGTTGAAGATTTGATACCCAGCCATGATGACATGATGCTACCACCAGCCTTGGAATAGATGTAGAGATAAGGATGGCTTCCGAACAGTTTTGGAACTAGTTTCCCCACCCTCTGTGTCGGCCCTGGGTTATTAACAACCTGTACAAAAATCACAACCCAACTCCTAATAGTTAGGAAATAGAATCAGATCTCCTACATCAACTCAGTTGCCTCTGTTTTAATGCCGGAGACTTGTAACTTGAAGAGATCTCGTTCAAAATTTAATTCAAATGATGGGTCCCACCACTGATAGGATCGCCGAAGGGTTCCTAAAACCCTGGGAAAGTATCAAAACCGAATGCCCATGTATGAAGGAGTAGTGATGAGATTTGCGAAATCACTTATCCTCTAATTTGACGCCTGCCCAACAGTAGGTATGCTATAAACTCATCAAATAGCCATCGAAGACAGTGAAGTCTACTTCTATTTGGATCGACTAGGCCTATGTGATGCCCTAGTAAATCAACCGTGATCAAAAGCTCGAGAGTGAGTGTCGGGGATGATTCTATTGCAAGTTGCTCAACTTCAACCAACAAAAATCCTGTAAAATTTACAGAAAAATATATATATGAAGAAAAGAGAAGAATGAAACTTTTAACCCAAGGGGAAAGGAGTGGCCTCCACCACAACCATTAAACTAGGGATAACCCTAGACTCATTCCAGGGTTTTGGTGTTCTTCAACCTGCGACAAGAGAAGGAGGAAGAAGAGAGAGCACCGTGAGACATAGTTCAAACTTACATTATTACTGTTTAAGGAAATTGGCTGGTCATGGTCTCTATAAATAGAGTCTCATGGTCAGGCTTGTTACAAAAATAGAAATTAAACACTTAAAATCCTCTCTATTATTTTCTCATGACACAAATACCTTCAAACTACTAATAATAATAATAATACCCCTAAATAACTCCTATGGACTAAAATACCCTCAAAATTTGGTACCCACCAAGACACCACTAACATAAAAGAAAATAACAAAGTAAATAAAAATAGTTGTGAACATGGCCCAACCATCATCTTGGTCATGATGTCCGCATCACCCTGTCTAACCACAGCTACTACACAACCAAAAGATCCAAGGGCACCTCTATATCACTTGTAATTATCTCAATAATTAGAACCGGTATTTTTTAATACACCTCTAAAATAGGGAGTAAATAATAGATTGAATGATAATAATCACCTCCCTAAGAGCCTAGGATTATGATTTTAGACTCAGCTCTAGCTTTGTGACCAAATCCTCCAAAGCTATGAGTAGATCAATACAAGTACAAGGCTTTGGTGTATTGGTACTTGGGATTCAAGTGGTATGCTGATCAAACAACATTTTGTAAGTCATCAAAACTCATCAGGACAAAATAAATTTAATTAAATCAATATTACAATCTAATTGGTCATGCGAAAAGGGTAAAAGAGCATATTTACAAATTTTTCATCTATTATATTGTGAAAGCCTACAAAGAGCAAAAAACAACCACTATAATTGTTTCTTTCATCGGTCTAATGGCTTCTATACATAGCTCATCGTAGGCTTTTTGTTGCTGCCCACCATCGTTCTCATCTTCACAAACGGATTAAGAATGTTGACAACCATCCAGCATTTATCCCAAAACAATGTCTAGACAATCTGTAAAGCCCTTCTCCAAACCAAGTTGTTACTTGCACAATAATCACACCACTATTGGTAGAAGAACATAGCCTTTAATCAAGCTTTCTTCTGAAAAAAATACTCCAAAGGGTAACATAAGTGGTAAAGAAATGTGCCAAACCTAAAAGAACCAAATCCCCCTCTTCACACTTTCTCTTCATGATTATAGCTAAAGTTGGTCATTGCCCTCACTTCCTTAGCAACTCTCTAGATGACCCATCTAGCAATTTGCCACACATGGGATCTAAAAAAATGTTATACCTATTCTGTTGTCCATGAAAATCTTTGTAACACTCTTATTCTCCACCTCACTGTTCATGTTAACCATCTACTTGTTATATACACTTGGCATCCTTGATAACAATGGATGATTCTATCAAGGATTTTAGACTCAGGATTGGAATCGGTCTCCATCTTGATAAGGCTGGATTGGCTGAAACAGATTGGCCTCATTGATCTAGCTTAAATGATTAGATCAGGCTCAATTCCAACGGGATCACAGTTCACAGATTGGATCATCACTCTTGACCGATCACAATCCAGATCGGAATCTTCCGATCCTTGATTCCATGGCCTCTATGAACCTAATGAAAATGGTCCGGCCATCATGGTAAACCATGAAGTTGGTGATGAACCGTCTCTTGGGACTAGTCCAACAACATCACACACACAATCATCACCCCATACTCTGGCCACTGCTTCTTCAGTACTCCAATTTAAGCCCTCAACTCTTTCACCTGACCTAGGTATGTCATAATTATTTCATGAGCAGTGACTATGAGCACATGCACAGACAGTCCGACTCTAGCAGACTCATCAATCATTTTTTAATAGCCAGGCCCCTTTGTTGAATGGAGAAGATTGTTTTTAACAATTTAATTTTTTAAAAAAGGCACATGCTGCACCAACAGTCTCCCTCACACTACCCTATATTTGCTTCAACCACCTTAACTTGAAATTCAAGGTATGATACATGCATGTATGCCATCATACATGCAAACTAGATAACCTTGACCTCTCCTGGCCAGAAGTTGCCACCTGTCCACCTTTCCCCGAAATACCACTTATCCTCAAATTGTGACCCCCTTGAACTATTATCCTCTTTCCTCATACACCTAGGGACCAAAATCTGGCCTTGAGGATTTGATCCTCTACATCTGCTATGCCCCATGCTTAACTGCCAGACTTGCTCAACAGTAAGTCTATGTTGTAGCTATTGTTGTTCTGTCTCGCAATCAAATGGATATGAAATAATGTCGTTGTCATCATCATCATCATACACCTGAACAGAATCACCCATATGATGTTAGGGCCTCTCCAACACTGTTTTCAATATTCTATCTCCTTTCTCTCTCGTCACTCTGAATTGTTTCCCTTCAAAAGCTTCTGAACTTACTTCCCCCAAGCAATTCAGGCATCGTGACACATTTCCATAAGGTGTTGCTTCAATCAAGAAACACCCGTCTCACCTATCTTCTTACTATAATAGTTGCACATGGACTTCTTATTCCCATATAAAAGCTACCTATACTGCCAGCCAACATCATTTTCTCCTAGTTATGGCATATCATGAATTCTGAACAAAAAAAAAATATCCACTTAAAATATATAACCTAGAAGGAGCATATAACTCATAATGCAACATTTATATCACATAATATTTTTTTAATATTTTAAACATAGTCAAATATCACATTACAAAAAGTAGGAAAATATTATTCAAATCTACATCATTTACTCCAAATACATTATATGTAGCCCATGGCCCAACCTACACATGGATTGGGCACTATTGCATTTCAAAAGAATGTACATATATATATAATCTCACCATACTATAGATCCAACCTACAGATATAGCACATAAAATATTCAAACCAAGTCATATACATTTCTATTTTTACAATGTTTCATGATTTTTATATTTTTCTAAAATAAATAAAACAAATAAATAAATAAATTTAAGAGGAAAAAAAAAAGATGAACCTCGTCAAAGTGCAGATCAGGCCAAATCATACTTAACGTAAAAACTTAGTTAGACCCAAACATCTGTAATTGATATAAACCAAAATTGAGTTTTCCCAAGTTTTTTTTTTTTTTTAATCTCATATCCTCAAAACACGGATTCTTTTAATGGAAAAGATTTTATTCATAAGAACAATGGCAAGAAACTACAAATTCACTGGGCCAGTGAACAGAAAGCAACAAAAACAAAGAAAACAACCGAAACACAAAACTATAATTCAATGCACATTTTGATTCCAAATTCAAATGGACACAAATGGAGTCCTAGATTTTAACTATAAAATGCCTAAACCAAGGATGTTTTGGCCTCAAAGATTAAAACACACATTTTGAAACAACATCCGATCACACATCAAGTGTAAATCAACTTAGTTTGAAAAATAGACCAACATGAGAACTTATTCACTGTTGTCAGCCTATCGACCGACATGTCAAAATTCCATTACCACTGCATTTTGTGTTGGCTTTAAACGAAACCTGCATATTTCAGGTGATGTCGACAGATATGTGTTGATCCATGATGTCAGGAGACAAAGCACCCCTTATGTATGTAGGCCATATCTGTATCAAAGCATTTAAGTCAAGACAGAAAACTTAGGGCCAGCAAAGTCTCAGTGAGCCCCTAACTAAGAATCACTTTAGCCAGCAAGTCATACTGAGCCCTCAACTAAGGATTACATTAGCAAGCCTCAGCAAACCCCCAACTAAGAATCACTTTAGCCAGAAAATCTCAATGAGCCCTCAAATAAGGATTGCATTAGCTTCAAGTATTTCAACAGGAAGCTTACCCATTTTGTACATTGGAACTTGGAACCCCTTTTTAGATGGAAGGGATGTAGGATGTCACTCTCATGACCTCCTTACTTAGCTATGGAAGTGGACTACAATACATATATTGATCCCTGAGTATCCTAATTCACTCCTTACAGCTAAATTATTAAGAGACCCTTATGACACATACACAATAAAAGGTCATTTGTCAATAAATTTGCTTGAAATCTGATATGCAGACAAAAATGTGCTAGTTTTGCATATACAGAATAATGTTAAAAGTCAAAAAAATTCAAATGAAAATGGCTTGGCATATTTTAAAGTGCAGTCTTTTAGATGAGCTCTGACATATCACGCTTTCTGCAGACCCAAACATAAAGGGATGTAAGCACAATGTAATATAGCCACCAAACAGAAACAGCATGGAATATAATTTGATGCTCCCAATCCTAAGGCTGATTTTTGTATGCCAAAATCAACAATATTTTCTTCAAACCAGGGGATAACAAGTCACACCCCTTAGATGGTATCAGTGTTTGGATCTAGGACAGTACAAACATATGGCATGAATCTGATCAGTGCATATTCTTAATACAGCTAAGAGAGTTGTCCATCGGGGTAAGACCTTTACGATTTTTCAATCTAAGGTATCCTCTCAAATCAGAGTCGGCAGGATTTGTGATCAAGATCATGGAACCTGAAGGTACTTTCATCATGAGCATTTCTTAATCTCTTGGAACCCAAACAACCAGCTCTGATTTATTTTACTTTTATTTTTTTTCTCTTTTTGAAGGAATGATATGGTGCAAGCTAAAGCGTTAAAAGGACGGGGAATGTCAAAGATGACTAGGATTAAAATTGTGGAAAAGACATGAGTGCCTCTGATATAATAAAAGATATGGCCCAAGATACAGTGGAATAGGGTAACAGGATTCGAGAAGCCGACCCCAAGTATTTGGGATAAGGCTTTGTCAAGTTGATTGGTGTATGTCAGCAGTTAAATACCAACAAAGCAACCATTGGTGAGTTGAATGTTTAAGTGCAATTTACTTTTGCACAAGATACAAGTTGGCCTAACCAGGCACTTCTTGCCAAATGCCAGCTAGATTTAATATACATTCCCAAGTAATAGCACAATTACAGAATGAAAACATAATTAAAACAAACCAATTCAGAAAATGTTAAAGCAGGGATGCTGAAACCTAATCAACCTATAATCTGTTGTAGTTGTTGCCTTCCTTTCCTTTATTTAACATTTTCCATATTTTTCATAATAACCATGTTTATTAACCGGATGTAAGATTACAAGATCATGTACTTTCCCCTGCCATTGTTCACAAAAGAACTGTGTGTACAAATTGAAAACAAGATTACAATGTGACATACCTTCTCCTGCCCTTGGGCAGGTCTAGGGAGTCGCTCAGCTTCAATATCATACTTCAAAACCCTAAAACATTCCAGCCTTTCCTCCAAGAATAGTGCATAAGTGCGAACCCATGCAGAGCAATCCCAAGCTGAAAAGAGAAACAAGCATTTGAAAGTAAATATCCCATTTTTTGTCCTCAATATATAATTAATAAGATCAAATCATACAACAACAAAAATCTGTTAATTCAGATAAACAAATGCAAGGTTTGAAAAAATTAACCAATAGGGCTTGAGTCATCCTTGAAATTAGATAATTGGAGAACGCGTCCTCTCTGTGAGAAAGTCAGAAGTTCTTCACGGAAGGTAGGATCACCCTCCCTCAATGTCCTATGTATAACTACCAATGTTTTTAGTGCCACCTGTGGAGGGCCAACAAGAAAGAATAGATAAAAAAACCTGAATGGTTTGCAAACCAATAATAAATAAATAAATAAACAAAGCAAAACAAAAGACAGGGTTGGATTATTGAGAACACTAAGTAATAAAATGGAACTATTTTATTAGTCATAGTGTATTATATGACTTATTCATGACTTAAAGCTTGAAATCTAAGAAGCATACAATAAGAGGCTTTGTATGCCATATACAATCAAGAGTAGACTCAATTAATTGTAGGGTTTATTCCCTAAACCAAATACAATCAAAAGTAGACCCAATTAAGGTAGGCTAGAAATTTCTTTTTTAAGTTCTGGTTGACAAATGATAGACCATAGAAGTTAAAACTTGTCAGGAATGATATAATATAGCTTCCTCAAAATTGTTGAAGAACTACAAGAAAAAAAGTATCAACAGTCCTTACTATATAACAATTCTTACAATTTGATATTATAAAACAGTATGCCTGAAGCATGATCTGATTTTTTTTTATCCTTTCCAGAAATCTTTTCTTTATTGACTACTCTTCTTCATCCTCCATTCCTCTGAAGCCATTGAGACATCTTCGTCAGCAAAAGTAAACCCTGTTTTAGCTGATGGATTCTAATGAGCAGGTAATGAAGGCACTGAAGCAAGGAAATGTGATCTAGTCCACAGCAGAAATGGTTAGATATGAAGGAATAGTGATGTTAATAAAGGTATCAGAAACAAGCACTAAAAAGTAAAACTGATAACCAAGTTTGAAATTGATGAGGATATGGGAGACAAGGTGGGACCCACACATGGGATAGTGGAGTCCACACGTGAAGACCATGGTGACACATATTGGTTACACCAAAGCAAGAAGTTATGTTTCTGGTGGGGTCATTATTAGAGTTTCAGCAAGTTATTTCATGTTTTTTATTAGAGTAGGGGTGTATGTGGTATTCTAGTTTTTTATATAGGGTATACTTGAGATGATGTAATAAAATCCTAAATTAGGCTTGGTCGAGCAGCCAAAAAGAGGGGGTTCGATTTTTAGGGCTTGCTTTTCTTTCTTTTGTTTCTAATTTTTTATGTAATCAAAGAGGGAAACTGGTGTAGTACAGGCTGGACTGCTCACTTGAACAATTTATCAAACACTTGGGACTCACAATTCTGTGCACAGCTCCCTATAATTTGGTTTATAGGTAGATTTCAGCTAGCTTCATGAAGGGATCTCTTATAGTAGCCCTAGGGTATATCATAGGAGTAAGGGGATTTCTAACATGGAAACCCAATGAGTTGAATGCTGGAAAATTTCTGGCAGTAAGCTTATATGGATTTCTTTGTAAATTTTCAAAAGAAATTTCTGAGATTCTAGAGCAGCCAATTGGTGTGTATATATGGTGGGCGTTTGATAATTAAAGATGCAAAGGGAACAAAAGTAGGGGTGGCCGACTGGGTATAGAGGTGATATGGGAGGATGGAAATAAAGATAGATGTGTAGGGAAGTGTATGGAGGTAGTTTTAATGGATAGCAATAAGAGGACAATCAAGAAAACCAGAAAACTAAAGAGGAGAGGAAGAAAAAGAAAAAGAAGAAAGAAATAACTCTTGGAAGAAATCACCAACTTTCAACCTAAGCAATCCCACTTACAATCTAAGAGAGGGAAATCTTAGAAAGAGAGAGAATACTCCATGCATGTAAATATAAGAATACCAGAAATTTTATTCAATCTTCAATGTCAAAACTAAAAGGGGGATAGGTCTATTTTATAGTCCACGAGTTGCCTCTTAGGATAGGTACAAACGAAGGAAATAATTCATAAAAGGCAACTTCTAAAATAAAGAGAAAGAAATAAACAAAAATCCATCCCAATATGAATACTCAACCAACTATTTAGAGTGCTTCCTATTATGCCCAAAAACAATAATAAAAATACCCTTCACGTTCCTAAATCTGAAAATTACAAAAACAACCCCCAAAACATAAAAGTAACCATAATAAGGGGTATCAAACATCACTCTAACATAACCCAAATAACATCCAACAAAAATACATGTGGCACTCAAGGGTCCACCCAAAACATGTGGGACCCACATGTTTAATCAAACCATATGGGCAATAAAGGTCTCGTATGCTGGTACTGCCAAAGAGGCATCCTAGGACTGATGTCCTCATCAACTCTCTGTGTCTGAGAAAAGGTCGTCTCTGGCGAAATAAAACTCTTGTATCACTCCAATATGCCAAGGTCTATATACTGCAGCTCATCCTAAGTCAGCCATGTACTGTCAATCTCAGACTTGTCTTTCTATTTGACAAGGTATTTCTAATAACCTCTTTGTCACGTAGAAACTATCTACTCATCAAGAATATCTTCTATCTACTCATACCTCTGGTGCAAGGGTGGAGGTGGAGGAATAAACTAAATGAACTGGGGTCTTGTATCACTGGAGTCTACAAAAGGATCTACAAAAAGTGAAGTGATAGCATGGTAGGGAACTAGATCCTCAATATTAAATGTCGAACTAATTCCAAGATCATCAGGTAAATCAAAAATATATGCATTAGAACCAATTCTTTTTAAGATTTTACCACAACTACATGCATGTAGTTTCTTAGCAACTCTAGGTTGGAATCACTCAGGCCTAAGTCACACCATAACCTGATCACCCTCCTGAAACTCTCGATGTACTCGATGAGAATCAACATACCATTTATATTGTTCATTGCTCAAAATAATTTTTCTACGAATCTCTTCATGCAGTGAATGTATATGTTGTGTACATACAGATGTAGACTCAGAGGGTCCATGAGTGGCTAACATGGGAATGAGGTCAATAGGAGCCTAGGTTTATAACCAATAACAATCTCAAATGGACTCAAACCAGTGGTCTTATTGGACGAACTATTATACGCGAATTCAGCAAAAGAGAGTATGACATCCCAAGACCTAAGATGATCCCCAACTAAACATCTAAGTAGGCTACTAAACTCTAGTTAACCACTTCAGTTTGTCCATCAATTTGAGGATGACATGCAGAAGCGAATTTCAACTTTGTGTCTATCATTTTCCAAAGTGTCTTCCAAAAGTAACTCACGGACTTTACATCACGATCAAACACAATGGACTTTGGAACCCCATGTAGTCTAACAACCTCATCAAATAATAAGTTAGCTTAGGGGTCTGGGGTAGGCCTAACATGAAGTCCATACTCACATCCTGCCAAGGAGTGTGTGGAACTAGCAAAGGAGTATAATCCTAGACTTTGCTTCATTTGTTTTGTCAGTTGACAATTACGACACTACTCAATAATTTTGGCCACATCTCTCTTGAGACTTGTTGATGCAGACATCCTGTCACATGACAATTTTAGAGTGTATCAGCATAGGAGAAATGGTCCTATGACTCTATGGTTCGAGTAGCACAGCTGCATGGGGCCCACTTACCATGTGGGATCCACTTGGAGTTTTCGTTGGTTGGGGTCGTGGCATACTACCTGGAGCCTTATCAGAGTGTTTTATTTTATTTTGTATGTAATTTGTCTGTCATTTTACTTCTTTAGTTTATGTTTAGGTTGTTTGGGACAGAAGGGATATTTTGATATTTGTTTAATGAGGGGTATTACAATCCTTTCTTTTGTTTGTTTAGGTATTTATAAAGGGAACGAATGGGAGATCTTGAGTTTGTTAGAAATTAGAAAGAGGAGCTGCTGGAGACAGTTTTAGAAGCTTGGGCTCTTATAAGAGTCCCTCCAACTCATGTAATCAGGCATTGGCAATGAATAAAGAATTTTCTGGTTTTTTTGGCTTTGCTCCACTCGACTTTGGGGTTTCATTCAAGCTTCAGCCCGAGCTTGACCAAGGTAGGGATTACCCTGGTGTGAGGTAGGGAGTACCACCTGGCACTTTGGTTCATCTTCTTCTTCTTCTTTTAATTTTGTGCTTGCTGCCCATTATCCAAACCCTAATTTTATCCAGCAAACCCTAACCTCCATTACCCTTTTTGTTTTTGTCTTTTTCTCCAAGTTCCACCTTAAAACCTTCAATCTCCAACAACCCACCCAATCGATCATCCATAACTTTGTTTTCTTTTGATTCCATCCTTCCAACATCTCCCCCAAAACATCCCTGACTCGCTGTTCGTTGTTTCCCTAATTGATTTCATCACAAAATCATTCTAACCCACCTTGTGGTTGCTGTTTGTGAAGAAACCTTGTGTTTTCTGAAGTTAAGAAAAAAGTTTCTCCATAACAATACCTACGGCAGCTGCTGCTATACGCCCTCATGTTGAATCCAGAGGTGATTGATTGATTCTTACTGAAGTTACAATATCAAAGACAGTTACTGCTGCTGATCTGGGCTTGGCTCCTACATATGCACACCAACTGTCTGATGTTTTGACTGTGGAACTTTGTTGAAGCTTTATACTGCTAAAGCTGATCCCAACAGAGCCTCAATACCCAGTTGTTCAAATATACATTCCACTACTACATCAAAGAAAGCTACAACTGCTGATTTGGATCATCTGGTAGCATACCTGAAAGTACCCATCAGCAGTCCTTCATTATAGAATATGGTGCTGATTTGACAAGAGATCACTCAGGTGCTGGTCTGATTTTCTGAGGGTGTCCAAGGCTCCATCAACCGAACTGCATGAATTTGTTAAATAAGGCAGATTTGATACCATGTTGGTGTAAGTGGCTGTTCTGATTTTTTTTACAGATTGACAACTGTGTTAATCATCTGGACTTTGTACTGTTATCTTACCCATCACTATCCTCAACTGTAAGCATCACCAAGTTACCCTCAAAGTCCTTGTGTATTTATTTTGCTGCATACCCCCAGATTCTGCCAGGACCTTAATTTACTTCTGTTTCGATCCCCTATCTGAAGCTATAGGGTCTACCTGAAATCTTTTATACCATGTTATTCTTCAGTCTTTACACTTGTTACCTGCCTCTTTATTTAGGTCTTCATTTATTGTTAGTGTGTGGATCTCTATAGTCTGATAACAACTTAATAATATTTGCATTAAATTCTAACTGAGTTTCCTCCATTATTTGGTTCCTATATTCAAGTTTTGAGTTGTTTCATTACCTAATCTAGTTCTTGACTTAAGTGTACTTAGTGTGGAATAGGAATCTGTGCAATTCGGAGGCGTTTCTTAATAAGGTCCACCTTCTTAGAAATCTGTTGTACCATGTTAGGCCCGAGCAATCTCCTCTCACCCACTTCATACCAGCAAATAGGGGATCTACAACTTCTCCCATAAAGAGCCTCATAAGGTGCCATC